>OX457046.1:2830000-2925000 GCA_949752735.1 Lumbricus terrestris
TTATCCAGCATACATTGCTCTTAATGCACAATTAATGTAAGTCAGTCGGCTCAGTTCTGTTGCAGCACTTAAAAGTCCAACTGCAATGAAAAGGTTGAACAGCATAACAGAAGAATAATTTATCGAATTAAATTTACTGCCACGCTACCGGAAATACCGATTTCAATGACGCATACTGTTGACTGCATGCATACGTACAAATATAGGCTATAATGGGTCGCCGAGTATGCCATGAACTAAATTTTCGTGTATGGTACGTATCATACGCATATTGTATTTTTTGAAAGGTACGTACGTCTTTTAACGTATTCTAGTTTAGAGTACCGGTATGCGTACCCTCGAGCTATGGATAAATCGATGGATAAATGAATGGACATAATATTATGGTCGAATAGATTTAATTATGGCGTGAAACTCGAAATAGATCATAATTATATTTAGGTGACAGTTTGAATGCTACTCACGGTACTGAAAGCCCAGCAGGATCCGCAACCACCCTTTAGACAAAGACAAAGAAACACAACGATTAGAAACATTGAAACTTTCAGTCAGCAATTGAATAACAACTACGGCGCCAATCAGCCACACTGAATCAATCAGCGAAGCATCCAACAATTATGAATCGGTTTGCAATGGTGTTTAACGAAAGCTCCTTTTGGACACTATGATTGCATGTACATGTATTACATTGCATGTAAGTTATGTGGCTTATCTACATGTATGCGCATAATTTTTTTAGTTATAATATATGTGCATATTATGTAAGGAGCAAATAAAATAATTAAACCCCTAGAACAGTTGGGTAAAATAACTATTTTATGCCAAAGTTTGGGCTGAAACATTTTCATTCTGTAGCATTGAATGCGCAAATCAACGAAACCGTATATCTTATAATTTACATTGACTTTGTATTATAGATGAATTTGCAGTTACTTATTCCTTATAAAAAAATTATTTATAACAATTAGGATTTTCAGTTTCTCAGACGCTTGGTGGATGTCATCTTTTGTGTCCGTAGGCCTTGCAGTTGCAATTAGCCTATAGATGACCGGCAACTACAGGAAAACTAACTGCTTCAATGTCCCGAGGTGACATCTAGCGGAACTATAATTTTATATAATTATATATATAATATATATCACTATATAGTTTAACTAAATTTCTGCTCGTAGGCCTAATATTATTACAAATCATATTACTTTCTGAAGGGTAGGCTATTATTATACCTGGTTTTTGACCGCGGTAACGCAGCCTTTGTCTCTCCAGTCGACTGCATCTGGGATGGAAGCGTTGGCTTTGGCGACAAACAATTTTGATGTATCAGATGAACTTCGAGGTTTGTATCCATCCATACGCATCACAACTTCTGCTCTTCTCTGTTATCAAGATGACAGCTTTGAGAAAAATGAAACTTTGGCCTTCTGGTAATGGTGATGGCGGTTTTGAAATTGGTAGTTAAAATAAGTTCTTGATGACATACAACTAATGATAATTATAATAATAATGATGATGATGATGATGATGATGATGATGATGATGATGATGATGATGATGATGATGATGATGATGATGATCATCATAGGCTTACGGGACATTTCGGCAGTGGGGGGGCAAAAAAAAATGTTTGCCCGAAAAATCTGACGACTTTTTTTTAGTCATCCGCCCAAAATTCTTAAGATTTTCCCGTCCGAAAAATCTGACGACCTTTTTTTTTAGTCATCCGCCCAAAATTCTTAAGATTGTCCCGTCCGAAAAATCTGACGACATTTTTTTTTTTAGTCATCCGCCCCAAATTCTAAAATCTGACGACCTTTTTTTTACCCTTGCGTGCCCGAAAAATCCCTCCCGTACCTGTTTTGCCCGAAAAAAATCTCCGAAATTTTTTGCCCGTCCAAGACTCTTTTGCCCGAAAAACATATTTGCCCGAAATTTGGGGGCATTTGCCCCTCTGGGCCCCCGCCTCGTACGCCTATGATGATGATGATGACGATGGTGATGATGATGATGATGATGATGATGACGATGGTGGTGATGATGATGATGATGATGATAATAATAATAATAATAATAATAATAATAATTATGAATAATAATAATAATTATAATAATCGTTTTAATGCACGTTTGGCACCCAGCAGGTCTTCAGCGAAGAGGAGTCATCCTAAAACATTGCTATCCACATTTTCTTAAATCATGAAGGCAGTGGCATAGCCAGGAATTTTTAATGGGGGGGGAAATATGGCCGTATACCCTGTTTTTCTATTTTTTCTTACTAAAATGGACAAATAACTTTTAAAAATCTTTTCCCGGATCCAGTGGGGGATTTAACCCCCGAAACCCACTTGCCTACGCCACTGCCTGAAGGCCAATTACCTGCAGTCATGCATAACTGGCCAAAAAATAATAATACCACAACGCTTTTAATGAGAAAATCAGAATTTCAGAGAAGAGATAATTATAATTATTATAAGCGTTACAGGTAAAGCATTAATTTCTGCAGCAATTTCCTACAGCTGTTCCGAGAAATACGACATTAGAAATTATCAGATAATAATAAACTTATCTTTCTTGAGTGTAATGAAATATTATGCAGGCTTAAAGGAAGCTTGATACTTTACCATGTCAGAAAATCGGTTTATTCCCATCGTGAAAGACTTGAATCCTTGCGAGAAGAGACGGTTGTGTATTTTAATTGCCTCCAAATGATCCGCGAAGATTGTCTTCCGATACATTTCTTCATATGCATCTTTATATGTTTTGTCTAAACCACATGCAATGCTAGTAAGACGCTTTTGACATTTCTTTTAGGCATAGGTTCTACTAGATAGTCTATGCATATAAGTACAATAAATATATGCCAATATTTAGCCTTTCCTCCCTTGGGCGCCCGCACATAGGGGCAAGGGGGCACTTGCCCCCCTGTAAAATTGACATCTATGTTTGTAACTACTACTTGCGTGTTTTTAACAAATTTCTTTGCATTAATGCACCAATGATACGAATGATTCAGTGAAAGCCGGAAATCTACATTTAGAGATCTCTATAGAAATAAACATGCTCTTATAACTTTCTGCCTTGCATGTTCAAGCTCTTTCTAAAAACTGTATCAATGACCATTTGCTTTCAACCCTCCTGCGGGCGCCCATGCAAATAGCAGGCCTATCGATTATGGCCTATTTGAGTTATCCAGAGACCAGTATCACATAAAACAGAATTATTAGGCTTTCAACAGTCATCTGAATCACTCCCACTGGAATCCAGCTGTAGTGCAAATAATCACAATGTAGCACAAAATTAGATACTAATGCAAAAAATTTGAACATTTCTCTAAGTACAATGAAACTACATCAGGGAGATCTGCTTATTCACCAGCATTGTAGTTATATAAACCAAATCTGCTATAAGCTAGGCTCCATTTTGTCCATTTTGCAAGCTGCCTGTACAGAATCCAGGGAGGTCAAACTGTAGATAAACTTGGTTAATGGGCTCTGGTTATCACGCCTCGAGATTTACACCCAAAAACTGACAAAGAGATCTGTTCAAGAGAATTGATACCCACACTCATCTGATCCTCGGATCCTCCACCTTCCTAAACGACACCCGCATTAACAGTTACTCTGGTCTTCTGGCTACCAGACTCGGACCTCTTTCTGACTACTCTTTAGAATAGGTTTCTGACTCGATGAAGCACATGTGAAAAAGCTGGTGCACTGCGATTGGCTTTCGAGTGGCGTTTTAGAAGCAGCTAGAGGAGCACTTGCTCCTTGAAAACTGACACCTATTTTTCGTTCATTTATTCATTTGTTCATTCCATGGACTTAGCCTACATAGTGCATTTTTAGGAAACTACTTTTTAACATCTAGGCTACTTTTTGATTTTTACTAAATGTCTTAGAAAACTATTCGTATTAAAAATTATACCCAAAATGAAACTGAGATATTTGCATAAGAAACCTCTTTGAAATATACCCGTATTCTTAATTTCCAGGTTTGCATTTTTCAAGCTCTTGCTACTAAAACATTTAATCGTCACTTTTGTAAAACTTTTGCACCCCCCTGCAAAAATTTCTGCGGGCGCCCATGTTTCCTCCCCATAGGGGCCCAGCCTTAATTTTGGGAAATTTAATATTATGATCGTCATTTTAAAATCTAATTTGAAAAAGCTTTCCGTTCGGGACTGGACTGAAGCTTTGGAAAGATACAGGCCAAGGCCTAACCAATCAAGTCTCATCGTAAATAAATTGCAGCATACTTTGTAAATAAAAAAGACTGAGATAATATTGGGGGCCTATGTAACGGTGGTTCCGATGTAAATTGCGTTGTAAGGCATTTTGTGGGCAATCTATCGACTATTGTAGAGACATGCTGCTTGTGAGGTCATGTTACTCAGTGGTGTAGCCAGTATTTTTTTATGGGGGAGTTTGGGGGTTTTATGGCCTGTCCGGATGCCCTTTCTGACACAAACCCAACAGTATTACAGTAAATAAAAAGGGATTAAAGTAACAAATGGAATAAAGTAAGAAAAACAATTGTTACTACAAGCAATTGTTTTATTTTTCTTATTTTAGTGGATAAATAACCTTTAAAAATGTTTTCCCTAGGCCAATGGGGGGTTTAACCCCCGAAACCCCCCTTGTCTGCGCCACTGATGTTACTACACAACACGTGCATAAAATGATGTGCGCAAGCTCACCTTCGATTCACATGTAGGCCCTACACCAATTCAAATACGTTATTCACAAAGGAAATTAATTTTGTCGAATAGCGCCTCACATAGGCTAGCCTTTCTGCCACAGAGTTTATTGCGTAGTCCTACCAGTAGCCTACTTAAGTCAAAATAATATGATAGCATTACTGTTCACAACCACTAAGCCTACACATTGTCACTTCACATAGTGATGTAACACATTGTCATAGCACATCACGTGTCTCTCTTCTTATCAAACAGTTTCCACTGCTTGTCTTATTACCAAATCAAATCATATCATTCTACTTCACATTTGCGACATAGTTCATTGAAATAATTTCACCCTTCGTCTTCAAGTTATAGATCGAGATTTTTACCATATTTGATTTTGAAAGTCGTCCACTCCTCGTCTAGTTCCTTCGACGAATGAAACTTTATCCTGTCATCCCTCGAACTTGAAAATCTCAAACTGTTTGGTGCAGCAGAAGCCAGGGCCACCAGACACAAAACGAATAGAAGACAACAGTTCATGCTGATTCAGTCTGAAATTTGAAGAAGTGCAAGACTGCATCGTTAGCAAACAGTGCAGTCACACCGATGTAAAGGTTTCAAATTACCATCGGTTTCAGATTACCCCCTGCACACTAGATTTGCATCATTCATCGCCTTTATTGCGCTAAAATATCAGGAAAAAATTAACCCGCTTTTTGTTTTTTGCTCTGAAGATTTTCATCCGTCTTCCCACTTCGTGGTTTGTTATCAATAATTTCATATGTACCGTAACTCAGGGCCGTCTTATCCATTAGGCACAGTAGGCACTGGGGCCTACGAACTTCCTGAAAAATATTTAAAAATAAATGCAATGATTGGTCAATGACCGGAAAAACCAAACAGAAAATGAAAACTTGCAAATTTAATTTTAACGAGCTAACTTTTTAAGGCTAGAGTTAGCTAATGAAACAGTAACATTGGTTAAGCCATATTATGTTAACTTTAAATTCTGCTAATGGATTAAGATAAATAGCCTACATCCAAGGAAAACGGGATCGTGACCGAAACACAGTGGGAAAAAATAATTTTACGCCCTTTTCCCCATATGAGTTGGGTCCTGAGGGCAGGGTGGGGTGGAGTTGGGTGTGGATCGATGGGTTGGGGCCGGGTTGGGGACAGTGGGACCTGAGTGAAAACAAAGTGATACATCATTTTCCATGATTTTCATAAGTTGAGCACTTTGCGAGGTGCATGAGTCGGGGTGGAGAATGGAATGGGGCTGACCCGATTTTGGGTGGAGGCGGGGTGGGGATGGATGGTTGGGTATGGGGTTGAGCAGGTCTAGTGGGGGTAAAATGGGAAGGAGGGTTGAACGAAAACCCAAAATTTATTCAAAACGGGAGCGGGTGGGACGAGACTGGTAGCCTAATGCGGGATAAGGCGAGGTTGGAAATATTACATTTAGCGGATATATCGAAAATAGATATTAAAAAAGTAGATTGAGATTTAAAATCAAAACTGAATGCGTTCACAAAACATGGTTCAGCATAATTTTAAGAAATAATGTAAATATGTTGCAATTTGAATTAATGCAGAGTTGAGTTGGATAGACCCTACTATAGGGGCCTACGAATAGATTAATTTGCAAAAGTGCCTAGGGCCTAAAATGACCATAAAACGGGTCTGCCGTAACTAAAATACTAATCGCCGTTAAAGTCACATGAAGAAACGGCTTCGATGCTATTATTTTTTTCCGATCAAAATATTGATAAAAAACCACGAAGTGGGATGACAGATAAATATCTTCAGAGCAAAACAAGAAGAGGGATCATTTTTTATATTTTTTGCGCAATACAGGCAATGAATGATGCAAATCTATTGCGCATGGGGGTAATCTGAAACCGGAGGTAATTTGAAACCTCTACACCGGCCTTCAACACCACAGTTACTGTAGTGTAGCCTAAGTGCGATCACACTGGACAAAATTATGTAGGCCTAATAGGTAGCCTAGGCTATGCCCAAGGCCGTAACCAGGATTTGATTTGCGGGGGGTCGAGGGGGGTTCGCGGGGGATTCTTCGGCGGATAATTTCTGACGACCTTCTTTTCTGACCTTTTTTTAGCCGGCAAAAGTTTTGACGACCTTTTCTTAGTCGTCAAAATTTAATTTCTGACGACATTTTTTAGTTATCGGAAACGGGCTTTCTTACCATTTGTCTTATTTCATGTTTCTTGATTAGTTGCTATTGGATGCGTTCTATTATTTTTTGCATTTTTCCTTTCGGGAGGTGTTTTTATGATTTTACTTCATGTTTTTTCATTAGGCCTATGTCCTTGTAAATTTAGGTATATTTTATTATTTTTTACATTTTCCATTCCGTGGGGTGTTCAAACACCAAAACCACCCCCTAGACTTTGCGGCCTTTGGTATGCCTCCACAATCTGACTGGGCCACGCCAGATGCCGAGCTATAATCCGATTCAAATTTGCGCCCCAGTCCTCATTCCTATAATCACTAAAATAATCAATCTGTCACTCTCCACTGGTAGCCTACATGTAATTTTCCAATGGTCTTCAAGCAATCTCTCGTCACTTCTCTTCTGAAAAAGGCAAATCTTGACAAGGAAAACCTTTCAAATACCTACCCATCTCCAACCTTTTTCTTTTCTATCTAAATTAACCGAACGAATTGTCCTTTCCCGGGTAAACGATTACCTCTCCTCCAACTCACTCCTCAACCCCACCAATCTGGCTTCACTAAACATCAATCCATAGAAACTCTAGTCTTGTCTCTCTGTATAGGCTAATAAATTGGTTTCTGCCGTCAGTCATCAGCAAGTCTCCTGCCTCTGCCTCCTCGACATCTCCGCTGCATTCGACACCATCGATCACGATTTCCTTTTTAATCGACTCTCTTCTTCCTTTGGCGTCTCTGGCACTGCTATACTCTGGTTCCAGTCCTATCTGTCTTCCAGATCCTTCGCTGTTAAAGCCACCAGTCACTGTTCACAACCCCTTCCACTATCTTGTGGCGTTCCACAAGGCTCCGTCCTGGGTCCGTTGCTCTTCATTCTCTACACCACTCCTTTAAGTCATCTCTAAGAATCCTCGTATGTTGCAACCGCCATCGCTACTTAATACACTCGTCTTCAAGAACTCTTACCCTGTCTCGTCCGATCCTTCACCCTCCAATTCCCGGCCCAGACGACACCCGCCTTAGTAGCCACAGACAGATACCACAAACCTAGAGCTGCTGTCAAAAAGAAATATTACTCCTCACTCATTCACTCCAGCTCCCCCAAACCTCGCTATCTCAGTAGAGCTGTCAACTCTCTCCTTCATCCGCAAAACGCCCTCTCCGCAACCAAGCTCCATTTCAGCCCCCTCTATGGCCGACAAATTCTGTTCATTCTTCTCGGACACCCGCCTTAGTAGCTGTTCCGCCCCTCTGATCCTATGGTAACTCGACCCGGACCACCACGGACTGCTCTCACGGACAACCCTTCTGACTCAACGCAGCGCTCGAGAATAAGCTGGTGCCCCGCGCTTGGCTTTCGAGTGGCGCTTTAGAAATTTCGAATTTCCGATTACGATGCGATTATTCACAAGCGCTGCGTTGATTCAAAAGTGTTTTCCGTAAGAGTAGTCCGGGTCGAATTACCATAGGATCAGTCAATATCTGCCTTCAATTAATTCTAGAAGGCGTATAGCCTAGATGATCGAGAGAGCTAAGTACAACTGTACACACCTTCAGCTGACAGCAGTTTGTTGACGTTCAACTAGAACGAGATCTAGCAATGTTATGCCAACTAATTATGAAATCAATGGCAATATAGTGTTGTGTCACGTGACATTCCGTTGTCTGTCCGAAATGTCAAATCAGCGTATGTGTCAATGTCATAAAGCGATCATTTCCGAGTGACACATAAGCACGGGACGATACACAAACACGAGATGACAAGATGGTTGAACCAGACATACACACACAGACAACCAAGCATTCTTCTGATAGCACAAGACAATTTCCGTTCAAAAGCATTGCATCATTACGATAATAACCATAATTACCTGTCACCACTTATGGTGACCAGTGTTGTGAGGTTGAAAAGTTGCCCGGAAAGTTTTATAATTATTTTTACCGGAAACTTTAAACTTTCCGACGTGTTTTTCGAGAAACTTTCCGACGTATTTTTCCACCAATAAAATATTATTATTAAATACATACTCAATTCTAAGGAGTCCGAAATTTTCTTTCAATATAGGCCTAATGTTAATAAATACATCAATCACTATTATAAACAGTCTTAGGTGGTTATAACTGATAGTTTATTCAAAAGATGGCACTGCTAGTGTTAGAATGATAATTGTTCACACGGCACAAAAATACACTTAGGAATAAAATGCAATTAAACTTCGCTGTCAATTTAGAAAAAATATTTTTATCATTCAGTCATCTTCATATTTGTGAGTTATGAAAATATAAGACAGAAACAGCAATTGATGCAGTATTGTTTCATGTTTAGGCCTATATCAGTTTTTACACGTTTCCTGCAACAGAGCTGACTGCAGACATGCAAGCTACAACTAGTTTTCTCTAGGCTACTCTAGTCTGAAATGCTAATCAACAGTGTTATTGCTCGTATTCATTATTTTTAAGTTAACATTGGTTGCAACGACAGAAGTATTGCAAATAAAAGGAGTTTAAACATAAAGAAAACTTTCTGAGAGTGAAATTCTGATATTTTCATAGTGAAACGTATTTTTCCGGTTCTTCGGAAAATTTCCGGTAACTTTCCGGAAACTTTCGGACCATTTCCCGCAAAATACTTTACCGGAAAAGCTACATCACTATAATAGGCTAATGGTGACACCATCAGGATATCAGAATCTGAGTCTTGCAGATGACGAACTCGCAGAGGGAAAAAATCCACCCTGCTAAACAAAGTTCTTGTCATCTGAGACTTACTGATAAGACCTTGGCTATACTAATTACGCCTAATTTACGTCCTGATACATGTAATTATGGATAAATGAACAATTATAGACTACAATGTGCTTATGACTCACATTTTAACAGTAGACGGACAGTGTTATTTTTTAAATTTCAGACTGTCAAATGCCAAAATGCTTTGTTCCTTGAACACTAGTCTTAGAATAGCAACATCGTTATTACGTATATTTAATTTTTACGGACGGACATACATACAGACAGCCAGACAGACAGCCAGCCAGACAGACAGACAGGCAGACAGACAGATCGATGGGTGAAGGAGCTTATATCCCTATACAGTGTGGGCGCAACTTGAGCCCAGTGAAAAACAGGGGAATCAGAAAAGAGTCAAAACTCACGTCGGTAGGGGGAAGGCCGGCCATGAAAGGTAGTGTTTTATCCTAGGCATCTCGACGGGAAAGTTTTCCATAAAATTAATTACTCTTCCCCCCATAAATTTTGTTACTCCTACTACCTGAATCATTGCATCACATGAACTGTTACCGGTATAATATACCATGATAAAATTGACTAGGCCTATGCCATTAGCATTTTTCACAACTAAATGGCTTCTCTATAGTGTTATCTTTAAAATTTCAGACTGTCAAATTAATGTCAAAATGCTTTGTTTCTTGAACGCTTAGAAAAACAACATCGTTATCACGCATATTTTATTCTTATTGTAATGCACTATAAACCTACTTTGTTTCAGTGGCGTAACTGCCATGTGTGCAATGTGTGCAAAACACACGGGCACACGATCTCAAAGGGCCCACAGAGATTGTTGAATTATTTATGTAGGCTATATTCATTAGTACCGGTAATTCACAATACTTTGTGAGAAATGCAGTTTTTGTGGACACACTTGCATTAAGCTACTTAGGGCTGCCAACCGTCCCGGATTCGCCGGGACAGTCCCGGAATCGACCCTGTGCGTCCCGTGTCCCGGATTGATCTCAAATTGTCCCGGAATTTGGTCTAGAGATCCACTTAGCACAATTGCAATTACCTGAGAGCACCGAGAGTTCACCGACCTTATTAAAGCAGAACTGATGGTGCTTAATATAAATATTAGCATGTGCTGATTTCTACGACGTCGACGTCACGTCGTGCCCAGTGTTCTGGAACTGCTTAAAGCACAGAAGTAGACTAAGCTTATAAATTGAAGATAATTATTCTGCTCTCCAGTCGCAGGCTTATTGGCATACGATACCTACGGACTTCCTCAATTTGGACCCATAATTTAGTCTTACTCTGATAGGCCTAGCTGACTGGAGTTTGAAATGGTGTCTTCTTGAAGTTGATTCTTTGTCTATTTTGGCTATTCGTCTTTTGATGATTTATCTGAAATTATTATTTTTTTAGTGGATTGCGGATCCTTTATTGGGTTGACAAAACATTTGTTACATTATGCGTTTCTATAGATGGTGTAAATTGATAGTGACACATCGAGTGGCCGAAGGCGTCCCGGAATGGCAAAATCAAAAGTTGGCAGCCCTAAAGCTACTTCGTTACTTCACTGACTTTTGTCAGTGAAGTAATGAAGAAAACAGCACGTTGGCAGCAAAACTATGCCGAGTCTGAACGTTTTTAAAATAATATTAAATTTTTGTCTCGAGTCATGATCGACGGTCATTTATTGCAAAATGACATTATTTTGTCAGTGAATAAAAATAACGAATGAGTAGGCCTAGGCTACAATTATAATAATTATTACAGTTAGGCCTATAAGTTGAGAACATGACACGAATAGTACCGTCATATTTTTCTTTTCGCTAATCCGCATTCCCACGCAAAGGGCAAAGGCTTGGCTCTATGCAATCTAGGATGGGTGTGATAATTATAGGTCTAATTATTGTAGCCTATCTGTCACATTCGTGTATAATTGTAATTAAACAGTGCGCCCCAGAAACCTAATGCGTCTCACAGGCATGCTTGTGTAAGGTATATTCTAGTCATTTGCTGTATTTTGGTAACCTAGCTTAGTCTATATAGTGACTCATTCTCAACCAGGTTGAGAATTGCCTGGGATTTGAAGTGGCTCAACACTCGTTAATCTTTCTTAGGGTCACATAGCTAAGTCCTCTTTTCACATTTTCACATCCCAGCTCCACGTGGATCATAGTCTGACCCCCCAGTTATTTTTATACGATTTTCATACAGGCTACAGCCTACTGCTCTCGACTCCTTTCAGCTCTCACCCCAAAATCAGCGCGACACCAAATTGAGCAAGTTTTTAACAGGATCCTAGAGAATCACATATTCCCCCCCTTTTCCCACTTGCAAGGAATATTTCTAGGCTTATTTTTATGTACGGTGAAAAATGGATGAGTGTGTCGTTTGTGGTGTGCAAATGGAAACTCATGAACCAGAATTGATAGATGACTGCCATTTTTTGATGAACAAAATGCTAGAAGGAAAACTATGCTGCCATGACACTGTTTTTAAGTCGGCTATACCTAGGCCTATTCGTAGGCCTGCTAATAATAAGTGGATAAGTTTGCAACCTGATAGATTTTTAATTCGACTGACAAATCCCTGTAGTTATTACACTGTAATTTTCCTGTTAGCCCTATTCTCTGTATTGCATGTGTTAGGTTTAATAGCAGGTGCCAGTGATTAGTTTGATGATCTTGATTGCAAGAACGCAAAGATACCGGCCTTGCAAGGTCAAACAGGGACCCACACGGAACCTCTGCACACGGGCCCAGGAAAAGCTATCTACGCCACCGCTGCTCTTTATATTTACTAATGTACCGGTATGCAACGCCTCTCGCAGTGCGCACTGATCACAGGCACTAAACACAATCATGGCAAATTAGTAGTTCGTGCTTAGTTTGTGTACCATTTGTAACAATTTGCTAATTGTGTCTTGGTCAGCACATTAGGACCGTCTTGGGCAATAGAGATGAGATGATTCAAGTGCATCAAGCTATAGGCTATAAGCCGCCATAGGTCCAGTTTTACTCTTGTCTGCAATCATTCATCAGCAGAACTGAGTTGCTGAACTTGATAAAGAAATTATTGTAATTATAAGTAGATTTATTGAAATCTTAAAAGACTCTTTTATCAGTAGGGTAGGCCATATTGAAATCGCCCTATTACATTAATTTGCCAGGATGACATCTTTAGCTGCTACCGTTACAATTTGGAAACTCAAAAAGAAATTGTTACTATTGTAAGTCTATGCCTATAATTACAGTCTTAGACCACTCTTTTCAGTAAATCCTTCCATTGAAATGGTAAAGCTATTTTGTTAAGATGACAGCGGTAATTGCAAAAAATTCTTCTGAGGGGGCACATCCCCTCCCCAAACCCCTTCCCTCCTCGGCGCTGCACGTTTCGGCGATCATCTCGTTTGCACCCCCCACGCCCCGAAACCGTCATTCTCAGAACTAACAAATTGCAGTGAGGGAAGGCCGGCCCATGAAGGGGGGAAGAAGATGATGGATTGAGCCCGGTTGTATAGGGGGGATAGAAGCCTCTGGACGGAAGGACGGACGGACATACATACAGACAGACAGCCAGACAGACAGATAGACGGACAGATCGATGGACGGACGTATGGATAGACAAATGGATAAATGGATCGTAGCCTAATCAGGGAAATCGGAAAAATCCAGCTAATCAGTGTCCACCCCCGCCCCCACAATCCTGACACAATGTCTGAAAAATAGAATCCATGAAGGGCACGCTGAGACGAGCTTTGCGGCTCTATATTTTGTTCAATGCAGACCAGGGCTTAAAGTGTGACTGGATGGTCATGGACGGCGTCTATGCACTTATTTTAAAATATAAACACCGTCCTACCACTTATTGGCCAGCACAGCCTGATAATGTAAGGGCGTCCGGGCACTTCTTTTTGGAAAGGTTAGGGACGTTCAGGCACTTATTTTCCCACACTTTAAGCACTGATGCAGGCTGAACGCTATTTTGGTTAAAATTTTTGCTTGCATGCAGGCTATGACAATTGAGCTTAGGCTACTTAATTGTTTTCTAGTCTTATGGGCATGAACCATCATGGGTTACTCAGTGTTCAAATGGTCTTTCCGTCGTCTCGCAGTTTAGACCTAATGCAACCAATGGTTTTGATGCATAAGCATGAGCTTAGGCCTCATTTCAGCACTTAGCCAAAGAATGGTAGGCCTAGCCTGATTCACCGAATAGAAACAAGGATAAAACTGCATCCTATTATAATATTTATCATAGCGCCTTCATGAATAGCCTAGCTAAGTACTGTTTAACTCAACGTAGCATATCGTTTAGGCCTATTATATCGTAGGGCGTAGGCTAAGCTGCATTATACTATCACTTAGGCCGAAGTGGCTGCGTAAACAGAGACTGTAGGCCTAATGGAGCCTATGCCTAATTATTGAAAATAATTTGTAGCGTTAAATATGGCAGTTATTGTTAAAATGATAAAAATAACTGAATTTGCGCATTGAAGCTGACCATCCATAAGCATAATTATAACAGGCCTTAGAGTGCATATAATTTCTTTGGGCATATTAGATATAATAATTAGCCTATCTCGCACTCTCAAGACGTTTCTTTTCTCTGGAGGCCTCTACGATGACAGCACCTCTGAATAGTCTGTGCCGCGAGGAGAGCTCTATCAATTTTAATTAAGATTCATGAATCTTTATCAGACACAGCGATGGGCGGCGTTGTTTGTTGATACGGTGGGCCTCACTACAAAATACACCGTTATATGTCAATTTAAAAAAAGAACATAAGTCTGAGTTAAAATGCACGTTTACTCGTAAAATTCAATAAGAATATTATTTCTGTAGCAATGCACATTAATTTTGCGCATCCTTGTCTAATCTGGACACAAGACTTGGGCTACATAAATTCACTCTCAGATTAAAGCATTGAACCAGTCTATGAATATTTTTTATGCAGCCGATCCGATGTCGCCATTTTAAATCGTTGATTTGAAAATGTCGCATCAAACATTTCTAGAATTAAAGCAAATCTGAGGACAGACTTTTCGAGGTAAAATGCGTTTCATTAATCGCTTTTACTGAAGCCAATGTGTACGATCTATGTATACGTTTGTATTTTAAGTGTGTTGACACACTGGTTAGCGTTGAGCTTATATTTTATGGTTTCATGCATATCGACCCCAGTGTTATATTCGCACAGCGAGAGGGGTTAAGTTCTAAAATGGATCGGTAGCAAGTAAACAATATGGTGGCCACAGATCAGCGCAGAATAGAGCACTGTCATGTGCGGCGGTCAATAGCCCAATAAGGTCTTTATTATATGTATTAGATTGATGGGTAATTACGCACTCTGCATGCCCGTACTCCAAACAATATGGCTGCCAACGAATGCAATTAGAGCGCGGCGACCTATGGACGACATCTGTTGACGGCATCGCAACATGTATCCCAGCATGCAAAGCGCTCAGTAAGTAAGTAACCGGCTAATTGGCCACATGGGTAATCCTGCAGTTTAGGTGCTTTTATTATTTTGCATTGCTTTCTTCAACACTTTGGTCGCTGTTTTGGCGCGAGAATATGTTTTTCAATTATCCAGCCTCTATTTCTCCCGCGTTATTTTCGTCAATCCAGGTTCTATTTAAGCAATAACACACCTTCATCATGCTTCCAGTGTTAATGTGTTATTTTCGTCAATCCAGCTTCTTTTAAGCGTCTTCTTCGTTCATCCAGCTTCGATTTCACCTAATATCTCCATCATCCAACTTCCATTTTTAAAGCTTTTTATCATTCATCCAGCTTCTATTTAAAATATAGAAAACCTTCATCCAGCTTCCATGTCTTAAGCTTTTTATCATTCATCCAGCTTCTATCACTCATGCGTTTTTCATTAATCCAGCTTCTATTTCAGCTTTCTTTTATAGTTCAAAGGGGAAAACATTTTCAATGTCTTCCTTCAAACTATTGCTGATAACTATCCCGTATAACAGTGCAAAATAATAAAAGCACCTGAACTGCAGGATTACCGGCCACATGCAACATAAGTAAGTAAGTAATCAAATTAAAATTGATCCAGCTTCTGTTTAGGCAAGAATTTGTTCAATAAATCAATCCCGCTTCTGTTTCGTCAGTAAATATTTTCATCAATATAGCGTAACTTCTATTTCATTGACAATTATTGTTCATCAATCCAGCTTCAATTTCAGCAGAATGACTGCACTAACCCTAAAACTAACCCTAACCGACCCTCACGACGCCTAACCTGAGCCCTAACCGACCCTCACGCGATAAATCCCACTTCTATTTTGGGGGTCGTAAAACAGTCAAGAACCATTTTTACTGTTGCTACTTGCGTAGATTACTTACTTACTGAGCGCTTTGCATGCTGGGATACATGTTGCGATGCCATCGATAGGTCGCCGCGCTCTAATTTATTGCATTCGTTGGCAGCCATATTGTTTGGAGTACGGGCATGCAGTGTGCGTAATTACCGATTGATGATTTTAAGTCGTATATTCCAACATGTATGTTCGTTGATCCAGCTTCGATTTCGTGCCTAAAAATACCTGCATCCAGCTTCCATTTTTCAATACCTTTTCATTTCTAAATACCTTCATTTTAATTACTAACTTGCTAAAATTACGTGCTTACTTTCGCGGAAACATTGGGCTATTTATTGGGCTATTGATCGCCGCACGTGGCAGCACTCTATTCTGCGCTGATCTGTGGCCACCATATTGTTTACTTGCTACCGGGTCATTCTAGAATTTAACCATTTTAATTCAGTGCAAATAATTTATAGTAATTTACTGATAGTAAATAACAATTGACGCGTGTGTACTGCATAACCTCACGTATATAACGAACCGGTAAGTCAATTTATGTTAGTTAAAACCAAACTGTCACAGCTAGCAATTCAAGTGTTGAAAGTGTACATTGCATATTGTCTTCCAATTGATAACATTGGAAGAATTATTTAGACTTACTATAATAGTAGTCTCATTTTCATTAATAATAATTATTATGAGGCTTGCAGTCAGCTGTTAACATGTTTTTCTAAAAAATTTGTTAAACAATATTTTTATTTGACAGAACTATGCACATGTTTACCTTCAAAGAGTAATTTACCAAACAATAATCCCTTCTTGCCCGTTGTTGGCACGGTTTGCCGAACAAGCCCAAACTTAATTATGCGCATTTTCAAATGCTTTATAAAATATTTTCTGAGGCAATATTTAACTGACCAGTACAATGTCAGATTATCATATGATGTTAGTCCCGCTATAAATTCTAGAAAAAATTCATACATATGGCACCCAACTTCACAGTTAAAAGAATTTCTAATTATATTGTTTATACAATATTTTTCATGCAAGCAATATTAATCACTGTGGCTGACAAGTCCTCCAGCAGTACCAAGATGTTGTTTTTCTATGATGGCATTGCCACTGCATTTTAACGCATAATTAATTATTTACTCTTGAAAAATTGTACACGTAGAATTCAATAGCTTTAAATAGTTACAGATTTCTGATAATTGGTTGTGACAATAAAATCATTGATTAAATCAGTAGAAAATAAAAATCCCCAAAATCATTTAACAGATTATTATTACCATAGTCACCTTCTAGTATTTAAAATTCGTGTTCTGCTTAACATGGATGATAATTTTCATTGTTACAGCAATAACGTGGAACTTGGAAACAATGGCACAGCTAAGCAGCGATATAACGGAATGTTGCATTTGCGCCAAGATGTTTACAGATCCTAGAATTCTGCCATGTATTCATACATTTTGTCTCAAATGTCTCGAAGCAACTAGATTGAATTCAGAGAAGAATCCAGGAGACAGAATGCCTTGTCTGGTCTGTAAGACCGAATTCACCATACCACCAGATGGACTTTGTGGTCTGCAGAAAAACTTCTTCATGGAGAGATTGGTGGAAATAGAGAACGTGTCTAAAACTCTCAAGACCACGGCGTCATGCGACGTGTGTTTAACAAATAAAGAAGATGGTGATTGCGAAGTACCTGATGCTTCAAAATACTGCGTTGAATGCCGGGAAAACATGTGCGAGAATTGTTCTGTGCAGCACAAGCGCCAGAAGCTCTGCAGAGACCATCAGATTCTGGCTTTGGGAAGCGAGCTTGAGGATGAATTGGTGAAGGTGTTCATACCCACGTCCTGCACCCAGCATAACAAGGAGGAGCTGAAGATGTACTGCGTTGACTGCAAGAGCGTCATCTGTATGATGTGCTTCGCAGAGAATCACCAGATGCACAAGTGTTCCGACGTAAACAAAGTCGCCGATGTGTTTAAGGATGAGATCGGAGTCTTCCAAGCGAAAGTGGTCGAATGTTCGAGGGAAAGGTTGGCGCAGGAATTCAAGTTGGAACAGGAGAAGAGAAACTTCTTTGACGAATCAGATATCGCGGAACATGCGATAAAAGCAAGGGCGAACGCGTTGAAACAGCTTATCGACAAGCACACAAAGATTCTGCTCGAAGAATTGGTTCAGAAAAAGGCGACACGCGTTAAAGACACTGACCACAAAAGCGAGGAAATTGACAGATATCTTGCAGTAGTCAACGGCTTCGGTGAGTACTGCGGTGAAATAAAATCCAAGGGTACATCTACGGACATCTGTCGCTCTTTCCATGATTTGCGCGCTAGAGCCAGTGAATTGCAGGAACAGCGGCCTATTGCGCTCATCAAGCCTGATACTTCTGCCCGTCATGTCTCCTTTAAAAGTTCCGCAATAGAAGACATCCTGAAGGTGAAGGTTGAGAACATTGTTGGAAGCCTTGAAGGTAATTAAAATTTAATTATAGAACACTTTTACCAACACGCATTACTGAAATTTTATGTTGTCTTGAAAATTTTGCTGTCCTATAATTTTATTGCTTTATCTGGTGGGCTGGGCTGATAAGTTTTAAAGTCACTGAATGCCATAATTTTGAGTGAGAAGTCTATTGTTAATTGACCACCAAACCTAGTTCTAACTTTGAAATAATCAAACTTCATTCATTTTTCATCAGTCTCTCTTGCTGAACATTTCCATTTTTTACTGTGCATTTCTTCTGCCAGAATTTAATTTGTAAGAAACAAAACCAAGCTTCAATTGACTTAAATTTCATTTCTGATTGGAATATAGGAATTGCTGCAAATTGCAAATTATTCTGTTTTATTAGCATTGATCAAGCAATAATATGTAATTGATTAATGTGCATTATGTGCTTAATATCTTATAAATTTTTGTCAACTTTGCATCAATGTTCTGCATAAAACCCGGATCATATTTCCTCTGCTATAATTTCCATGGAACTCTTATGGGCTGTGAGAATTATGATTTTTATGCAAGCATTCTATCAACGTTACATGGCAAAGTAAAAGTTCAGACCTACCACCTGAATATTAATTGAATTAAAAGCCTCATGGTATACCAGCATTGCACGTGTTTACTTTGGACCTGTTACAGTCCCAAAGATTATTGAATCTGTTTTTGATTCAACTTAGCTTAAAAACTCTATTCTGGTCATTGATTGAATGCTGCAGAACTGTTAAATTATATGGCCAGACTCTAGGAACAAGACAGAATAACAACAATATTATGACATTTGCTGAAACGCACAAAATTCCCAATGTTTCAGAAGTGGGAGAATCAAAAGGACTTTTAAGATTTAGCATTTTATACGAATTTTTATTTGCATGAGGGTCTTGCATATCTTCAGGTGTTTGTCTAGAACTTAAAACTATTTTTCATGTCTGTAGCAATGAACAACATTATGGTTTAACCCCTTTGTACTTTTATAGTTATTTGTTTCTTATTGAAAGCCTTACATGAGTGCTTTGGTTTTTTCTTTCACAGCATTTGACTGCTTTAGATAATCTAAGCTAACTGGTTCTGTCTTTTTGTTATTGTTGCCAGTTTCCATTGAATTTATGGAAAGACTGCAATGTCCGCTTGACGTTCAGGCAATCACCAAGCTGGGCGACAACATCTACGTTCTGTGCCGACAGAAAATCCTTCCTTTATTTGACGGTGGAAGTGGAACGATGACCTGCATCATCGCAGACCGATATCCATTCGAGGTTTGCAGGAACATCCACATCAGAGAGATTTCCTGGTGCCAAGACGCTGTCGCGAGCAACAAGTTCAAATGTCTTTACGTCTCTGATTCGTTGAAGAAATGCATCTGGAAACTGACCGTTGAGGACTTTCGAGTGGCTCAGTGGCTGACCCTGGAGAGCGACCTGCGTGCCCTGTCCGTGTCCACTGATGGACATCTTTTGCTGCTCAGAGATGACAAGGGGGTGAATCGACTGGAGATCTACGGGTCGCACGCCAAGGTCATTCGAAGTATCCCTCTATCGAGTGACGTAATGAGTCCGGGGCATATCGTGCAGGTTTCCCACGGACACTTCATCGTCATTCACGAATCGCACGATTCCAGGCGGGGATTGCGTCGTGTGGTCAGCGAGATCAGCAGTGAGGGAGACATAATTGGCCAGTTTCAATCAAAAGAGCTCACCCATCCATTCCATTTGTCTTTGGATTCGGAGAACGGACGGCTGTTTGTGGCGCAGATGAGTGAAAACAAGTTCAGCATCGTTACGTTCGACTTGAGGTCGCTGGAGTGGAAACAGATTCTTCTCAAAGATGCCGAGCTTCTGCCCAGATGTTGCCCACCGGTGCATTACGACAAACACAAGAGACAATTGCTTGTGGGAAACTTGCGAAAAGTCACTGTTTATCAGATTTGTTAGGGCGAGCGTGCCGTTGTTTACATAATTCAAGTTTGCATATCAACATAAAACTCAAGTTCAGTAGAATTAAAAATTATAATGATAGTCTAAGTTGGTTATTCAAATGAACTGACGAATTTCTAGAATAAAATGACTGAACATGGTAATGTGCAAACTTCTATCCTATAAGTTACTGCTAATGGGTGAATTAACCTGTGAATTTGTGTATTGATATGTGACCAATTAAACCTGTTGTTTCCGAAAAGTCATTCTTCTGATTAATACACATAGACTGTATACAGGGTAGGCCAAAAAAACCTAGGTTGTTTGCCAGTATCTCAACCAAAAGTAAGAATCTCCAAATTAAATTTTACAGGCTTACAGACAATTCATATTTACACGTACATGATGGCCAGATTTCATCAAAATATTTCAAACGGAACAAAAATTATATTAGTGAGGTCACACAGTTTTTTGACGATTCAAAAACGTAGCACAACAAAAAGTTTTAAAAAATTCAATTATTTTAGCCGATATCTTGGCCAGAAGTAAGAATATCGAAATGAAATTTTACATGCTTATAGACAATTCAGAGCTCCACGTGATAGCCAGATTTCATCAAAATATATCAATCAGAACAAGAGTTACATGTATGTCACTTTTAGTGAGGCCACCCACCGGTTTTTGACGATTCAAAAACGACACGCAACAAAAAGTAACAAAACACGATTTTATTAAGTCTCATCTCAAGTAAATAGCCTTGATATTGCCAGACGATCATTATTATTACTATTTAACCCTCATAGAGTCACGATTTTTCCCAACCGATTTTGGTCACCGGTGTAAAGGTTTCAGATTACCCCCTCCTAAACATTACCCCCCTGCAAACTGTAAATTGCATCAATCATCGCATTGATTGCACTAAAAATATCAAAAAAATCATCCCGCTTCTTGTTTTGGTCTGAAGATTTTCATCCGTCATCCAACTTCGTGGTTTTTTATCAATATTTTCATCTGTAACTAAAATACTATATATATATTCGCCGCTGAAGTTTACATGGAGAAAATGGCTTCGAGGCTATTATTTTTTTCGGATCAAAATATTGATAGCAAACCACGAAGTGGGATGACGGATGAAAATCTTCAGACCAAAACAAGAAGCGGGATGATTTTTCTGATTTTTTTAGTGCAATAAATGCGATGATTGATGCAAATCTAGTTTCCGGGGGTAATCTGAAACCGGTTTCAAGTTAGCGGGGTGTAATGTTTAGGCTTTCCATGTGATGAGCGTAGGCCTAATTCCTTATTATTATTATTATTATTATTATTATTATTATTATTATTATTATTATTATACAGTTACGATTTGGTTTTTACATATAAATTATAGTTTGCTTAGGGTGGCCAGTCCATGGCCCTGGGTAATCCAGACAAGGTGCCCTGGCAGGCATCGGCGTTGTGGCGCTGGATAGTGATTATTATTATTGTTGTTGTTGTTGTTGGTCTGGTTGTTGATGATATTATTATTGCTATTATTAAATAAATGCGCTACAAGAGATGCATTGCGACGTCATTATTGAACGTCATAATAAATAACGAATAAGACAACATCAAGATGGAGGACAACATCGTTGGTTTTACGTAGAACAACATCCAAAGAGGAAAGGTTATAATATTAACGAACTGAAACAACTATTTAGGCATTTTTTGCATGTGTACCTGTCAGCGGTGACTATGTGTGACTTTGTAGCTTACTGAATATCCAAGAGAACTATAATTTATTCTTTCGAGTCGGCCTACTCTTTCGGAGTGTTCGAAGTTTTTGTTCAAGGAACCAGTAGGCCTACAACCTTTTTCCTAGTCTATTATTTTTCAGAAATAGATAGTCCAGTCCACTTTTATTTTGCTTTTCACATAATAAGTTAGGTAAGCGTGTATTTTATTGGTAAATGTGTTTTCTAGCGTCGTATATTTTAGCGTTGTAAATTATTCGCCACCCCATATGTTTAAGCGTTTTTAAAAATTGGCCTACACGCCGGATTGGCGAAAAGATTTCCTGCTAAGTAGAAGTTGGGGTAATTGGGTATTTTAGCGTCCCACATTATTTTGACCATTTCTTTATAGCAATAACTGAAACTTCTGAAAGACATAGGCCTATACAATAACACATATTTCAAAAATCATAAAATGTGTGCTTGGAAACCTCCAGGAAGTCCCAAACGGCGTAACTCTCGCATAGGCCAGTGAGAAATGCTTCAGAAATGGAAGCAGGATGAGGATTTCCTATGGCTAAAATGGTAGCTGGATTGATGAAAAGAACGCTTCAGAGACCGAAGCTGGATCAAGGCTCTGTAATAGTAGTTGAAATAGACGCTGGAAGCTGTTTTATAGATCTCAAATAGAATCTGGAATCACAAATAGAACGAAAAAGAAATGGAAGCTGGATGACTGTTTATCTGAAATAGAAGCTGAATTTATGAAAAGAACGATAAAGAAATGGAAGCTGGATGAATGTTGCAGAATTGATTAAATAAAAGCTGGATTGGCGAGAAATTCGAAACCTCAGCAATAATCTGAATTATTTGGGACGCTAAACTACCCAATTACCGAAGTTGGATTGATGAAAATGGTTCGTACTTAAATAGAGTTGGGCAAACGTGTATTTTAGCGTAGTTAATTATTCGCTCGTTGAAGCATTGCTACTTTTAATCAATCCAAAATCTAGTTTGACGAGAATCTTTTTCATTGATCCAGCTTCTGTTTAGGCAAGAATTTGTTTGATCAATCCTGCTTCTGTTTCGTCAGCAAATATTTTTCATTAATATAACTTCCATTTAATTTAAAATTATTGTTCATCAAGCCAGCTTCAATTTCAGCAAGATATGTTTTTTTATATTAATTCCTCTTCTATCTCAATATAAATTACTTTTATCAATCCGACTTCTATTTAGAAAGAATTCTTGTCGTCAATCCGACTTGCATCCGACTAATGCTAAAACTCATGCAATGGCGAATAATTTACGACGCTAAATACAGGTTTACTTAAGGTTGGATGGAAGAAAATAGTGCTTATACTTAAATAGAAGTGGTATTTATAAAAAAAATCTACTCGACATCGAAGCTGGGTTTGCGAACAATATTTTAATAGTATACGCCTAGGCTATTTAATTTAATAGAGTGTTGCCGCTGTCGCGGTCTAAATAGAATGGCGATTGATTAAACGATTTCTTGCATAAGCGGAAGGTTGATCGATGAGAAGTATTCTTGCCAAACTAGAAGTTGGATTGACTTGAAATAATGCTGCAACGTGCGAATAATTTACCACGCTAATATAGCCCACACGTTTACCATATGCTGCGGTATATCAACTTAATTTTCTTTAATAGACGGAAATAAAATTTTAATGCTCACTTAAGCTATAATGTATAATGTAGGCTTGTAAAGTTGTAATGTTTCGATTACGTGAACAAGAGTTACTGAAGCACGAATTTAACTTTGACTACTACATAATTATATTATGATTGTGTGTCCAGACGAAAACTTTAGGCGAATTTGAAGGCAAAGTACAAGGCAAAGTTGAAGCAAAGTAGAAGGTAAAGTCGAAGCAAAGTACAAGGCAAAGTCGAAGCAAAGTAGAAGGTAAAGTCGCAGCAAAGTACAAGGCAAAGTCGAAGCAAAGTAGAAGGTAAAGTCGAAGCAAAGTAGAAGGCAAAGCAGAAGGCAAAGTCGAAGGTAAAGGTAAATCCTAATTAATGCACTAAATCCATATGTAGGAAAACTCTAAGTTTAGAACAGCATTTGGATGGGTGACTGTACAGTAGGCTACGCATGGGCTATGTGTCTACGTGCATCTCACCGACTTCCACGTCACTTCGGAGAATTAGACCTACTATAATCTAACTGAAGATATTGTTCTGTAAGTGGTAACGTGTAAAAGTTTATTGCTGGTGAGTCTGTGTGCGAAGTATTCTTCGCATTTTCTGCGTTTGACAGTTGGCCTATGCGGTATTCTTTTCGTGCTTCTTGGTCCACCTATAAAGCAAGTTTCAGGTCTGAGGACTGTTTCCAATCTATATAGCGGGATAATTTTCGCCTTAATTGGTGAAGAGGAATCCAGTAGGATCAAGGAGTGACATATTGAGTTGCATTGTACTGTGTTTAACATTTTAAAAAGCATCACGTGTTGCGTTATTATTCATCAACGTGCAGTGTCTATAGGCCTATATGGGAAGGAAGAGCTTAGGACTACAGCCTTCCCTAGCATGAAATTCTGGCATTTGTGGTTTTTGTAGGATGGGAGCCATACTGACCTCTCTAAGAAGCCTGCTTGGCTTGGACACGGATGCATCGGTCGATATTCCACGATTGATATCGTCGTGAGTGCTCAAACAACTTCTGTTTGCAAGCCCACAAAATAAAACTAATTGACAGTCAGCATTTTATTGAACGTCTATACGCTCTTAAATAATATATATTTTTCATAATAATCTGCGCTATTGCCGTTTTGTTAATTGTGTCGCGGACATAATTATGGCATACTAGAAGTATGCAATGAGGTCTTATATTAGAGTACATAAGTCAAGGGCGGATACAGAAATTTTCGAAGGGGCCAAAGTCATACGGAACCACTCATGGGGGAGCCACGTCTACTTTCCGAGCAAAATAGCTGGTCAAAAATAAAGAAATTTCTAAATGGGAGCCATGGCCGGATTGGCCCCTCTCCTGAATCCGCCCCTGACATAAGTAACCAAGCGATTGATTGACCAGCCCATGTAGCCTATCACACAGGCTTAGGGTTCTGGGGGATGAACAAATGTAGCCAAAATCGCGAGCCTAAGCGAATTTGATCACCTACCTTAGGCTATCATTCGCCCGCCACTTATCACGCTAACCTCTAGCTCGAGTCTAGATAATAATATCGAACTTCTTGTCATGACCAGTATCCAAGCCTTTTGTGACAAGATGGGATAAATGCGACCCAATTGTCGTCGGATTAAGGTAGTGGTCATTCGAGATCCTGAGCTGACTTTGTGAAGCTTGTTGTTAAAAACTTTCCACCTTTTGCCTCTGATTGAAAATCTAAAATCGAGGGCTACAGGTTTTTGTCATTGTGTTACTGTCGTAGCTATGTAAATGTGTTGTTACAGTTATGATCATGCCTATAGTTGTTGAAGTGGGATGCGAGATGAAACTCATGACTAAATCTCATTGTTGTGCTGTTTCTAGGATCGACGTGTTTCTTTGCCACAGTAGTCTCGACGTGGAAGCTGTGCGCTGGATTAAGGCAGAGATCGAGAAAGCAGGTTTTTCTACATACTTTTCGCCACGTGATATGAGTGAGTATTATTAGTATCTTAATGATAAGCTTTTGTGTTCTGCATACTATTTGACATTCCTAACCAAAGTTAAAACAGGTTAGAAGTCATTATTGTAGGAATCGGTCGCTCTTTTGGCAGAAATTGGCAGCATTAGGCTAACTGACATTAGTATTTCATAAAAAGAAATTTTATTGATTGAATGATTGATTCCGAGAGTTTATGCAGCGCCCCATTCGAGAGATCTACCGATAGGTGCTCTTTGCGCTGGCTTATTAATGCTAAGTGTCATTACCTGTTGTTATTAGTTAGCAAACAATGCACAATATTTTGGCTGGGGATCACCGTAGGCCGGCACACACACGGACACACATGCGCACACGCACACACACACTTGGAGCCAACCAATGGATACCGTGCACATCTGACGGATGGCGTGGATGGATTTTAGAATTTCCGAAGCCCTTTATGCATGTAGAACTTATACCGCCTTTTGGTTCTGTAGAACACATTAACAGTAAAGCTATATAAGCGACTGACAACTATTGCGGCTCGTCGTTAAAGGGGAGATTGATATAATTATTATTGTGTTAAGCACATTCTTAATATGCAGCATATGGTCTTTATATTTGTTTGACTTAGAATTAGGGGAAAATTTAAACAGTTTCGTATATACATGTACACACACGCAGACACACGCGTACATACATGCGCACGCGTTCACATGGACACTTATTTACAGTTCGTTTCATGTTCGATATGAAAAATCTGAGTAGCCTACTCGTCGCGTCTATGAACATTTAAGCTCACGGAACATGTATGTTCGTGTGCCAATTGACAGCTTGACGACATTCGCAATTTCATAATTATATTAAAACTATAATCATTTCGATTGCAGGTTCACGCACTTTGGAATCGATGACGGAAGGCGTTTCGAAATCCGCAATTCTCTTGGGCTTCTTCTCGCGGAATTTCGATTCCACAAAATACACCAACAGAGGTGTGTATATTGCACTTATTGTGTTGATGCGTTTGTTGTCTATATAGGTTTACCAGCTTCATGCTGAAGTCTGTTCCAAATTACCAAAGATGAATGGGAATATTTTTGAGATCTCACCCTACGTCGAGTATGCTGAGTATTCGAGATGATCTCGAGATGTGAGCCATTGGTCTTATGCAAGACGCAAGTGTGATGATTAAAGCCGATTATCTATTAGTTTAAATATTTATTTTGGAAGCCAAGAAACTGCAGCTTCTCTGCCATGCGCATTTGTTACACTGGAGAAGTGTAAACGTTTTCCGAAAGAAAACTTCAGCTGTTTTCTATAGAAATGTGGCATTCTGTAGAGAGTGGTGCTTTAAACAGGTTTTTGAAAAAAGGTTGAAACGATTTTTAAAAGTAACATTTCGAAATTAAGTATGTGCTTGCATGCATATTGCATAATTTACAATGTTCTTGTCGATTAATAACTAATGACCTAGACTGTCGAGAACCATTATCCACGCCCTGAGATTATCTGCGCAAAAGGCGCAGCAAATTTGATGTGCCTAATCTTTATTGTGATTGTCAATTTTATTTCCAATATGCTTTCTTAACAAGCTGGAGCGTTGCCCTGTTGTGAGACTGCAAAGTGAACTGGCCGCTGATTCATGCAGATTGTCGTGATTTATAATCAGCTCTATAATCAGTAGGCCCAATGATCACAACATTTTGTCTGCTTTGCAGTTTCAACACGAATTCATATCAAATTCCTACCCAATTCATTAACAGCGCCGATCCCAATTTGGAGCTTTCATCGTCGTTGCTTCATTAAAATGGTCTTTTTATATTTTCAACAGAGGTGGCTACAGCGGACGTCTTTCAGCTCAAATTCATGGCGATCTCGCTTGTGGAGGGCTACATACCACAATTCAAATGCTTCTCCGCCATGGCTGAATGTACGCGAGTCGATGGATCGAGCAAAACTAAGTTGAAAACGTGTGTTCCTGAGGTGCTGCGCTACATCCGTATGCTTTTGGAGGGTTAGTTATTTCAATTTCAAAGTGCTCGATATTTGTGGATGTCCAGTGATAAATGATTGGTCTTATTGTCCATCGATGACATGGGTTTCTTCAGAGATCTATGGTATACATTGCCAGTATGTAGCCTAGGACATTTCAAGTTTCTAAACGCAACTGCCCAGCTGAGAGACTGACATTTCAACATTGCATTAATTTAACATCTATAGGCATGATAATTAATCCGACATTTATTTTGTACTAGGAAGAAAACAGATGCACCACGTAGTCTTACTTGTCAAACCATTTCAATAGCCGAAAATTAATTTTGACGATGCGTTTCCGATGAAGTCATTGTGAAAATGTTATTGCTATGCAATTTACAGAGATCCGTTTGGAATCGGAAGCAAGGGGAGCGGCGTCGCCAGCTGTTCCACCAGCGCTCTGCCCCGACGAGGCCACTGCATCCGCCACCAACCGGGCTGACGATAAAGTGGTTGAGCAGATGGACGTGTCTCGATCGAGATCGTGTTCCCACTGCGGGCGGTCCTTATCTTCCAGTTCGTCATCATCTCGTTCGTCATCTGGAAGTTCCGTGGTAAGGTCATCCGTGCAAATTACTGTGCAGATAATTGCGCGTATAGATACGCACGTATGTAACATAGCATGACATTTATAAAGCGCCACTTGACAGATTGTAAGCAGGGCCGTAAATCTGTCTCTAAATATGAGAAGGAAAAATTTTCCATTGGGAATTGTGCGTAGTATACCACCCTCAAGGAGCCATCATTGATTTCAGTGACACCCTATGTTATAGGGTTTAAAATTGTGGTGGTTTGCATTACTCAACACATCTCCATTTATGTCATCTGACATGACCTTCAGGGAAACAACCATGGGCGGAGTTTGGTTTCCGTTCTTGGGGCGATAACTCGGGCTAAAAGTTGATGACCTTTTTTTAGTCATTCGATTGAAGTTTCTTCCTGAAAGGAGCCATTTCCCCCCAAATAATTGATTGTTCTGGGTCTTCTTGGGGGGGGGCTAAGCCCGGGAAAAGATACCGTTTTCACGGTAAAAAGCTTAATCTGGGCCTACTTGGGGGTTCGCCTCCAGCCCCTGATAAACTCCGCCCATGGAAACAACACATTCACACATTCCCAATATGATTAGCTTATGTACCTATATATACATGTTATGTAAGCTTTTGCATGAATCATGAATTCAAGTTTGTATTGTGTAGTATTGTATATAAGAATTTATAACACGCCATTTACGGTATGCCTACTAGCTAATCAGAAGCGTTCTCAGCGTGACAGCCTCACGGAAATAAGAATGACTTCAAAGAGCGAAGGGCTGAAGCTGCCACCTTCAATAAGATCTTACTACCGATAAAGGGAGATATGTAATTTCACATAGAAGGGTCTACAATGTTGACCATGGTGGTAGTTCTTGCCCTAGGAACTAGGGGATCGAGACTTATAGTCGATCAGCAGACCGGAGAAACTGCGAAAAGGAGATGAGTGGGCATTTTGATCCATCCTACAGCATGCACTTGTCGAAACGAACCATAATTATTCAGACTGTGATGATTGATGGACATCCATTTTATGCACAGACGCGCGTGTTGGATCTCTCTATCAAACGCATACACACCCTCGCGCCCACATGCACACACTCACGCACGCACACAACAGGTCGACAGACAATAGCTGGATGTCATCGTTCGTGCATGCATGGATGCTTGAATAAATCAGTAAGCTTATATATTGTAAACTGATTTATATAATAATAATCTCTAGGAATGTATGGTGCATTGTTTTCCTCATATGCTGGGGAAATGTAATGCTTGCATGTGTGTACGTATCTGTCAACTTCATAGGCGTCTCTGCCAAATACCGTTCGAAGCAGACATCCGGCTAGAGGACGGAGAGGCAGAAGAGCTAAGAGATCCGCGAAGCGTAGGACCGGACGTGGTCGAACGGGACGCAGGGGACGAGGAAGGACAACCAGGAGACCTGCACGAAAGACGACAACGACGACGAGGAGGAGGAGCCGAAGCAGGCGTTAGGTATACATTTTCTGCCGTCTGGTTCCTGTATTCTGAAATCATTTTCGGTATGTCTTCTCAAACGTTTTATGATTTTTGTGATTGCGATTCACTTCCACGTTGCTATTGACTCGTGAGTTCAGTATACAGGCGCCCTTGTAGCGGTATGGCCGCGGTACGGCGCCATATAAATTGTCGTTATTATTATTATTAGTAGTAGTATTATGATAATGATTAGCATGCTATGTAAGTTATTAGATTTTATTAGCATGGACTCTACAATGCTATGGCTAAACGGATAATGGCCGGATGGATGGATCGTTGGGAATATCTTCAAGTATATCAAAAATGACATTATTATTACTGATTTATACAATATATATACGCAGGATTTTCGTACGCGTGGTGTAGTGCTTCGCGCTCTCGACTGTCCATCCAGAGGTCGCTGGTTTCATATCCCACCAGGGCAGAAAATAGGAGCTGACATTTCCTTCCCCAACAGCACCTCTAGCCAACTCGGCTATTTTGTGTTCACTGGCCGTACACTTTGCTTGTGTTCCGTATGAATGTGCTGAGCAAGGGAGGGTTTAGGAAGAGGGATGCGCTCCTCCTCATTTTCGATTTTTAAACAATTCCACACTGCAATGGCAATTGTTGCAGTTTAGGCTGCCATTTAAAAAAAATCCTCGTAATTTCGGAAGCGAAAGACATGGTTTCAGACGTCAATAAATGCTCCCACATTGTTTAAATGTTTTGAATTTCCACACTGTAACGGCTGCATTTTATGCATAGGCCTAATGCTGTCATCTTAATAAAAAAAATTCATTGCTTGAACGCTGGTAGTCGTGGTTTAAGACTTCAGAGTAATGAGTGCTGCCCTCCAATTATAAGAAAAGTTTGGGATTGCACACTATAACCGCAACATTTTAAGTTGCCATATAAACAAAATTAGGCCTACTCACACGCAGACACGGTTTAAAACTTAAATAAATATTCCATACCAATTGTTTATAGAAGAATGGTTAAATTGAATTTAGCCTACATTTGAAGACTGAAAAGGCAAAAATTAAATCAGCTGCTCCAATCTAGCATGCCGCAAAATAGCAAAAGCATATGTATAAATATTCCATACCAATTGTTTATAGAAGAATTGTTAAATTGAATTTAGCCTACATTTGAAGACTGAAAAGGCAAAAATTATATCAGCTGCTCCAATCTAGCATGCCGCAAAATAGCAAAAGCATATGTATAAATATTCCATACCAATTGTTTATAGAAGAATTGTTAAATTGAATTTAGCCTACATTTAAAAAATGAAAAGACAAAAATTATATCAGCTGCTCCAATCTAGCATGCAGCAAAATAGCAAAAGCATATGCAAAAAATTATTTTCAGTTGCTCTAACGTCCTAGATCTATAGCGTTGAAATTGCTGTTCGGCCTACATCTTTAAAATTTCTGAAGGGTTCAGGCGACCCACAGGTGGAGAACCGCTGTTCTAAAGGTTCATCAGAAAATGAAAAATGAGCCAATTGTGCTATGGTTCAAAAGTTCTTTGTGAGTGTAGGCCTATACCATGTAGTTATTCAGTTGACCATTGTCATTTATTGCGCTAAAACCAGAAAAAAATATCTTGCTTCTTTTTTTGCTCTGAATATTTTCATCCGTCATCCCACTTCGTGGTTTGCTTTCGATATTTTTCATCTGTGACTAAGATACTAATCGCCGTTAAAGTAACACGAAGAAACGGCTTCGTGGCTTTTATTTTTTTGCAGATCAAAATATTGATAACCGAGGGTAATTTGAAACCTTTAGGCCTACACCGGAACGAAAAAGGCAGCTATGGCTATTGCGGATTGATTTGATATAGCGCCGGTGAATAAGCTGGTCTCCCTGACGTGGCTTTTGTGGGCGCTGAAAAATTCTCGAAGATTTACATTATATTACATTACAGACTATTAAAAACAATCGGACTACAATACATTTCTCGCGAATTGCCCTGCAATTTGTTTTAGATTAGGCCCTATCATTCTTCAAGATTTACGTTGCTAAATAATAAATAATTATTATTTTCCAATCCATTTAATTAGATTATGTTATCTTCTCTTATGTTTGACTTTTGCTCTGTTTGTTCTGTCATCTTACGTTCTTACAGGTCTGCTGCTTTCACTGAGAGAAGTAGAATCTGATCTGGTGATATCCGCAGCCACGGAATAGAGAGTAGAAAGGCAGATTCAAGGAGATCATAAGCACGAACTTTTCTACAATTCGCGCTTTTAAAAGTACTATTTATGAGAGTAACTGTGAATGTGATAGAAGAGCAATTCCCAGTATTATTTAGTATTATCTTTAGGATATTTAACGACCTCGGCCTATCCGATTGCATCACAAAGTCATCATATCAGTAGTAATAGAAAGTCATGTGTGCAATGAACGAGGACCAAGGTGTTTGTCAGACAGGACCATCAAGGAATAACAAGCAATACAATGCAAGATGCCGTACGACTATAGGTGCAGTTGATAAGCCATTCTTGTGCGAATTCTGTGGAAAAACGTTTGCACATAGTTATAGCCTAAAATACCATAGAAGAACCCATACTGGAGAAAATCTATACAAATGTCAATATTGTAAGAAGGCATTTTTACAGTCTGCAGGTTTGGAGAATCACAGGAGAATATAATTATAGTGAAGATAAACGGCACAAGAGTAGAATAAAATACGTCAGAGATAAAAGTGGAGAAATATGCAAAGATGAAAAACCATTCAAATGCCATTTTTGTGGTGTGAAGTGTACAACTAGTGGCAAATTGGGACGTCACACAAGGAGAGTCCACACGGGAGCAAAACGTTACGTATGCGATTTGTGTGGCAAAGCATTTGGAAGGTTTTGCATGCTAAAGGGTCACAAGGACAGACAGAAAGGAGATAAGCCACACAAATGCAAATTATGTGGCGATAAATTCGCAGGTCTTTGTGGTCTAAAGAGCCATGCAAGAACTCACGAAGCAGACAAGCCTTACAAATGCCAGCTTTGTGGCGAAACATTTGGAAGAGCTGATGTTCTTAAGAAGCATACACGAAAGCATAGCAGAGAAAATACATACAACTGTGAATATTGTGACAAAACGTTTGCATCATCTAATAGTTTGATTAACCATGTGATTACCCATACAGGTGAAAAACTATGGGAATGCAATGTATGTGAGAAGCGTCTTGCTAGTGCTTTTTCTTTGAACAGACATCTTCAGATACATATTGGAGATAAACCGTTCAAATGTAATTTATGTGCTAAAAGCTACATTACAGCACATGCACTGACATATATATATACATATATATATTGGTTTATATATATATTGGTTTATATATATATATATATATATATATGAATATGCATATTTTTATTAAAGGCATGTTGAATGAAATTTGTGTGATGAAACTTTTTAAGGTTCAGTATCTCAGAACTCATACGAGAATCCATACAGGAGAACGACCATACAAATGCCATCTCTGCAACAGATCATTCATTTGAGATAATTCAAATTACCATGAAAGTATCCACTCTCAATACAAACCATACAAATATGAGATAGGTTCTGCACCGTCTATTGGATAGTTTGAACCGTTTTTCAATTAGGTTGCATCTGCCTATATCTATGAAGTATAGAATCTTCTTTATGAATGTCTTTACTGCATTCTCTGCGAACATGTCTTCTGACGAGTATAGAGTTTAATTGATCACTGACGATGATGATATAAGCTCCAGTGTAAGAATTGTGAAAAAATAACTGGGGTAGACCAATTCGGGTGTGAAAAACACACTTTACTATGGGGCTCTAAGAAAGACTGGGGGTTGAAAACCCCCAAACCCCCGGCAATTCCCACTCTGGAGATAGCTACGAAGACTGTAGCAATACAAGAACGATCATTATAGACTTCTCAAGCTAGATAGCACATAGTATCTGCTAACACTAGACATGACAGTCCAGCGCAGAATGTCCAGTGCAAGCTTCATGACAACCTGGCTGGTATCTTGACTGCACATCTACTGCTCTCCTCGACTGCTCTCCTCCTATCTTATAATCTTACTTATAATAAGTCATTGTAAGAAAGGTGTTTATCTATTGTTCCGTCCAATCTTGAATTCCAATATTGACATCATACGAATCATACCAAGGTATGACCTCAGTCCTACCTTACCTACTTATGCTAACCTATGGATTCTTTCCTTAGGAAAGGGGGCTGGATCTTTCCAGAAGATTCTGGAACGCAACACCTGTGATCCACCCATTATCTTCTTCGAGTGGTTTGATACAGTCTTGTCTTTGAAGACCGATGCTCTATAGAAGTCGATGGAGGAATACAGCCATAATTCTTCATTAGAACATTGTCATCACATGTTCTCCTCTTTCAGATCCTACTTCTGTATACATATCGGTTCCATGACCTGCATCTTCTATCACTGGTCTCTGCCTGTATGTCTGTCTTTCTCTTGCAGTCAGTGGGTCACTGGTTGATGTAGGCCTGGATTCAGCTGAGAATCTTAGGACTGGTAATGGGCTCTGTGAAGCTAAATCACTTTACATTACAATTCTAAGAGCTTAACTATCTGGTAATCCTTCCGGCTTTCAAAAATTAAACATCTTCGTTACACAGACATGGCTCGGTAAACTTAGGAGCAATAGAAATTTGTAATAAAATTATTGTTGCATATGCAACATAAGTATACGAGCAATTAGTGAGAATGAACTATTAGTGTCATCAATTCAATAAGAATAGTAGTTAGCTAGAATGACTTGACTGTCCTATGGAGCTGTGAACTTGCTCTACGGAAGGGTGTCACGACAACTCGTCTACCGACAACTCGTCTAACGACAAGTGGTCTCCGGACAATTCGTCTACGACAACTGGTCTACAGACAACTGATCCAGCGCTTGAGAAATGGAATCTGGATGAAAGTTTTTACGGGTGAAATGGAGGTTGGATTGATGAAAAAACGCAAGAGAAATGGAATCTGGATGATGGCTCTTTTACATGTGAAATAGAAGCTGGATTGACGAAAATAACGTTTGAGATATAAAAGCTGGATAAAAGTATTTCTTGATCTGAAATAGAAGCTGGATTGATGAAAAAACGCTTAAGTAATGGAAGCTGGATAAGGGTATTTTATTATATCTGAAATAGAAGCTGGATTGCCGAAAATAACGGGTGAGTAATAGAAGCTGGATGGAGGTATTTTTAGATCTGAAGTAGAAGCTGGATGCATGTCGAAATACATGAATAAAATCATCAATCCAGCTTCCATTTAAGCTAAGAAACCATTTTCATAAATCCAGCTTCTATTTCATCAATACTATTCGTCTGTAGACCAGTTGTCGTTAGACCAATTGTCCGGAGACGAGTTGTCGGTAGACGAGTTGTCGGTAGACCAGTTGTCGTGGAACCCTACGGAAGATAGGGTTCTAAATTCACACTTAGTCTCATTTAGATAGATACAGTAAGGCCTATAGCAACATACACACTATAATCAGTTAAACTATAGCTATGGCCGCAACATACTGTAATCAGTTGTGAAACGACGTGAGGATATTTCTGACAACAAAGTTCGCATCAACTCTTTCGTGATGTTCTGATTTGAATACCTCGGCTGAGATGAGCGAAGACCTAGGCCTACTTGTATAACACTCACAGCTTGATTGGCAAAGAGTCCTTGTCTCAGCTCATTCGGTCCTTCCATCACGAATTATATAGTCTTTGGTGCGTAGTTAACAGCAACATATCAGTTTATTTACTCAAAAATAGCATTGAAAAATCAAATAATCTTTATTGGTCCTCAATCAGAATTCAGAAACGAGTAATTATCCAGCATACCATCCAATCAAATCTGTAATAAATGGTTTACAATGCATAATTAAAATTAATTATACATGAGTTATGAGTTACAAACAGCAACAAATCTGTTTTTATTAAATTTCATAAAAGCAAGTCTGTAATAACTGGCTCACAATGCATAATTACACGTATATCATGAGTAAGTTACAGCCATTCAGTCTATTGCTAGTCCAAATCAGTATGACACCCCACCCGTTCCATCAAATACACAGCCTATATATCACTGTCTGCCCCTCTTGCTTAAATAGCCAAACCTGTTGCTACTGGATCTGTTTTTTCGAAAACGAAGAAAAGCAGTTCATTGACTACCACATTAAAAAACACGATCAAGCATGACAGTCTTGTTGCAAAGCATATTGTAAGATCTCCAAGTATCCTCTGTAAACGGAAGTATTCGAGCAGGTTTACAAAAGAACAGAGGAAGAAGCTGAGTTTTGGGAGTTGAACTAGTTGTACATTTCAAGCACTACAACATTAAAATCTGTAAATAAAAAACTGCTGGTTCTAATTCTAAGAGATGTAATACCTATCACAACTCCCTCGTTGATGCTGATGGTGTTCAAGTGTCAGTATGCAAAGTGTTCCTTTTGACAACCTTAGTATTTGCACCAACTAATGATTCCTTCTTACAAAATAACTAAATATGGGCTTGCTGCTGGGTCCATCACACTTAAGCCCGATGGTCGTGGTAGAACAGCGTATGAAGGCAGTGAACCAGGAGTTGTTGTGCAGTCACATAGAGTCATTTAATCCCACTATTTCTCATTACCCTAAGTCAACAGTTTTTAACAATGAGAAAGCACCATCACTTGCTGGCAGGATTTCCATTGTCTTTGACACTGTCTCATAAAGATGATGCAAATAGACAGATGCAAGACTCCCTGCTCTTGCAATGTGATTGGCTGGTAGCATTTTATTATTACTACTGCATAGCAGGTAAATCAAACAAATTTTAAAAAAAATTATACGTCTTTCTGACGTGCGCCTACAGTTGCACCACATTACAAACTTATACGAACAAGTAGCACAGGTAATCCATGGCAAGATAACTTTTGCACTGATTTATAACTTTTAAAAATCAATAATAAAAATGCTATTTTTTTATTAATGCAGCCTGGAACCAGCGCAATAATAATTAATGGAACCATTTACACTCAGCCAAGCAAGTTAACATAATGTTCACTTGCTATATAACGAGCCATTTACATAGCATTATGAAAATGTAACTACCATAAACATAGTCAGAACTTCTTAGGTGTGTCCTGAACCAACACCTGAATGTGGTAGTAAAATTGAAACATAAAACATTAAATTAGAAAAATAATAAAAATACCTTTACAACAAAGCAATGCATGGACACAATGGGTAACAATATCATCTGCTTCTTATACCGACAAAGCAAGCTCAAAACAACTACCCGTAGTATCATATAAAATTATGTTCATTCATTCATTCATTCCAAAAACTTATATAGCGCCCTTTGAAGAAGCCAACTCAGAGGCGCTCCCAGCCCAGCCACAGCTAAAAAGATAGGTCTTGAGCAACTGGTAGAAAGCAGGCAAATTAATCCGAAGTAGTAAGCGCAGTGCAAGCGGGAGCCCCTCCCATGTGGATGGGCCAACAACCGAGAAGGCTCGCCGCTGTCTGGTAGCAGAGCGGCGGGTTCGAGGAACCATCAGCTCCCCATTGTCATACATAGCTTTAAAAAAAGAGCAAACAACGGTATTGGAGTGTCTTACTGGTTCAGTGTAGTAATAGACTAAATTGATATATCAATATTTTTAGAGTTCTCAACTGGTATTAATAATAATAATGACGACAATTTCTATGGCGCCGAAACGCGGCCATGCTGCCACAAGGGTGCCTTGACAACGACACCTGTCCCACCACCACCCCACAACCACCACACGCGGTTCCACGACAACTCGTCTACCGACAACTCGTCTCCGGACAATTGGTCTACAGACGAATAGTATTGATGAAATAGAAGCTGGACCTATGAAAATGTTTTTTTTAGCTTAAATGGAAGCTGGATTGATGATTTTATTCATGTATTTCGACATGCATCCAGCTTCTACTTCAGATCTAAAAATACCTTCATCCAGCTTCTATTTTTCACCCGTTATTTTCGTCAATCCAGCTTCTATTTCAGATATAAGAAATACCCTCATCCAGCTTCCATTACATAAGGTTTTTTCATCAATCCAGCTTCTATTTGAGATCAAGAAATACTTTCATCCAGCTTTTATTTCTCATACATTATTTTCGTCAATCGAGTTTCTATTTCACCTGCAAAAGAGCCATCATCCAGATTTCATTTCTCTTGCTTTTTTCATCAATCCAACCTCCATTTCACCTGTAAAAACTTTCATCCAGCTTCCATTTCTCAAGCGCTGGATCAGTTGTCTGTAGACCAGTTGTCGTAGAACGACGTAGAGGAATTGTCCGGAGACCACTTGTCGTTAGACGAGTTGTCGGTAGATGAGTTGTCGTGACACCACCACACGCATAATACCCATAACGCGAGTGCCTCTCCATAGACAGATATAATCCATTGAAGCGTCGTACTGATTCAACTGGAGTGTCGTACTGATTCGGGTTAGCATTAGACTGAATCGCTGCTGCAATATCTGTAAAGTTCTCAACTGATGTTGGAGCGACGAGCCGTGTAGTTTTAGAGTCTACAATTATAAATCAGCCACAATTTACAATTCAAATAAGTGTCTGTTCTGTTGACATTGGCACTACAACATCTAATAGATCTATTACAGATAAACAATAATTTAATAGATCTATATATTGTTAAGAAATCTCTGTACAGAAATAACACCACTGGCTAGTTTATTTTGTACTAACATGAATTCATAACGATTTTGAAATAATTGCTGCCTAAATAGAAGCAGAGCAGATGACACAAATTCTTGCCTAAACCAAAGCCGGATCGATGAGAAGGATTCTTGCAAAACTAAAAGTTAGATTACCGTAATTAAAAACAATAATGCTGGATACTTGTCAGTTAATTCACCCCACAATACCTGGTGCACCTGCCTGGTATTAAAACTCAATGTTTTTAGCAACGTCATATAACGAATCCTATTCATTGATCCAACTTCTGCTTAGACAACCAATCCATCCTATCAATTCATTTCATCAGTCCCACTTCTACTTCAGCAGCAACTATTTTTCATCGAAATTATTAAATTACTTCTATTTAATTAACAATTATTTTCATCAATTGGACTTCTACTTTGGCATGAGTATTTTTCATCTATCCAGCCTCCATTACTTTTACTTACTTTATGGCCCCGGCGAAGCTTTCGCCCGCATCAGCCGCTCCTTTATGGATAGCCTCCAGTCGTCCCTGTCATGTGCTCTCCGCGTCGCCTCTCCCACGGCTAGTCCCATCCTCAGGCAGTCCTCCTCTGCAGCATCCATCCATCGCTTCCTGGGTCTGCCTCTTCTCCTCTTCCCATGCACATATCCCTGCAGTGCCACCTTTGGATATCTTCCACTTTTCATTCTGACGACATGTCCGAAGTATGAAAAGTGGAAGATAGCCTCCATTAATTCTAGGCAAACTTAACCTTTAATCAATCCAGCTTACATTTAGGCAAAAATTACTTTAATCAATCCAGCTTTCTACCTGAGCAAGAATTTGTATAAATCCAAAGTCCATTGAAATAACAAGTAGGCTGTGTTTCGTCAAACAAACTCCAATCTTAGCAAGAATATTTTCATCGATTGCGCTCCTAATCCTGAGACCTATTTAATTAATCCCCCACTAAAATACTTCTACCTTTTATTCTAATATAAAACAACTACGAGTAAAAGTCTAAAACGGCTCGGTAGAAAGTAAACAATAATGGTCGTAACCACATATCGTGACAGATAAGGGCCGAATAGAGCGGTCTCGGGTAAAACTGTATTTTAGCGTATTTTATTCAAGACAGGTTAGCTCAAAATAAATAGCGTATTTTATTATTTGGATGCGCTTTCGAACTTCCGCAGGTATTTTCATCAATCCAACTTCTACCTTGGAATGTATCATTCGTTAATCCAGCTTCTGTTGCAGCAAGAATAATTTTTTCATCAATCCAAATTCTATATAAATAATAAGTCTTTCGCATCAATTCCGTTTCCATTTCTCGAGCGTTATTTTTGTCCATCCAGCTGCTACGTCAGCCATTAGATACCTTAATCCACATTCCATTTCTCAAGTGTTTTTCATCAATTCAGCTTCTATTTCATCCATAAATTTTCATCAATCCAGCTTCCAATATCACTCAATTTTGTCTGTTTGTCACGTTATAACGATTTCAGGTAGCGTTCTAAAATGACTCGGTAGATAACGTTGCAGCGTTGTTATCTTTAATAAATCCAACTTCTAGTTTGCCGAGAATCCTTTTAATCGATCCAGCTTCTCTTTAGGCAAGAATTTGTTCGATAAATCCCGCTTCTATTTCGTCAGCAAATATTTTTCAGCCATTTTTCATTGAAAATTATTGTTCATCAATCCAGCTTCAATTTCAGCAGAATGACTGCACTAACCCTAAAACTAACCCTAACCGACCTTCACGACGCCTAACCTGAGCCCTAACCGACCCTCACGCGCAAAATCCCGGTTCTATTTCGTGAGGAAATATTTTTCATCGAATTTATAAGAAAACGGTACTTGCTACCGAGTCATTATAGAACGATACCCGATTTCATCAACGAAATGTGTAAATACATACGCTAAATAATAAAATACGCTAAAATACATGATATCGATTTTGAGATAATAAAATACGCTAAAATACAGTTTTACCCGGTCTCGCATACGGCGATCGATAGTCCAATGTTTACGCGAAAGTTAGTAAGTGAGTCATTAATCAGAAAAAATATTTTCTTTATTGAACAATCCGCGGTTGACAGACCGGTTACAGTGTACTAGGCCTACTAGCAGAACAGACAGCCTGCAATACACGGCGCTAATAGTTTGGTTCGCCGATCGAAGAGTGGATCGACGTTGAACTTCCAAGGTGGAACAACAGAGTTCTCGAAGATACAGTGGAGCAAGTCCTTCGGCTAGGGAACAAAAACTTTCAAAATTGTGCAAACTATACGAACAAGCAAAATATTTATCTTTTACAGCATATAAAGACTGGTAATAACAATCAGCTACAGCCACATTATGTCCGAACTTCTTAAGAATAATTAAAAAAAAGTTATTTGCACTATATTTTTGGCGTCCCGATGGCCTAATACATTTGACCTAATTTGGCGTAATGTTTTTGCTAGGATTAGTCCATGACCCTCTGAATTCAGAGGGTCGTGATGAGGCCGCGTTCGCAGTTTTGAAGTAAATAGCAATGGGGGGACTCTGTATAAATGGCCGCTATAGGTGGCGCCACGATGCCATTTTAGACAAACAACGGACTTCCGGTAAAATCGTGTGCTGTGGTTTACTGTTGATTATTCACAAATACTGAGCAAAAGTTTAGCAGATTAAAAAATGCCTGCGAATTGCTGCGTACCAAAATGCAGAGGAAAGGGAGGTCACAAATTTCCTAAAGATATCCAGGTAATCTATCCTTTTAGCGTCGGTAATTATTCGCTAGTTGCAGCATAGTTATTTTTAATCAATCCAACTTCTAGTTTGGCGAGAATCCTTTTAATCGATCCAGCTTCTGTTTAGGCAAGAATTAGTCTGATCAATCCCGCTTCTATTTCGCCAGCAAATACTTTTCATCAATATAACTTTTACTTAATTCAAAATTATTGTTCGTCAATCCAGCTTCAATTTCAGCAGGATTGTTTTGATTAATCTCACTTCTATTTCATACAATTTATTTGTATCAATCCGACTTCTATTTATCAATGATTATTTTCCTCAACCCGACTTGTGTTCGGCCAACGCTAAAACCCATGCAATGGCGAATAATTACCGACGCTAAAAGGATAGATTACCGATATCCATTTGAGACGGCAGTGGATTTTAGCAATAAAACGTGACAAATGGCAGCCAACTTCAGCGAGTTCGGTATGCGGGTCTCATTTCAAGGCCGAGGACTACACTGATATGACGAGATACGGTAAGTTATTAAGGCCTGTGAGTATCGGTGCTGTGTTTACATTTCTAAAAGGTATGGTAATACTAACAAATAGACTGAATTTGCGATGCATGACAGATCTTGTAGGCCAACTTGCTAGTTCACTTTAGTTCACCACGACCACCACCAACATTAGTAGCCCAACAACAATAATAATAACGGATATAATTTGCAAGACATTCTCTGTACTTCTAATCATAGCTTTTAATTCTAATGTTCTAAGAACAACCAATAGTAAAAGCAATAACACAGTAATGAAAAAAATGTCATTACTACTAGGTGTAAAAGAAAAGTTAAAAAATCGGATTCATGCATTTGAAAACAGGTGCATCAGAAAACTACAGAGAATCCCGTGGACAAAAATGATTACAAATGAACAGGGGCCAAAGAGGGACTATTGGCTTAAATCAAAGCTAGAAAATGCGATATTTTGGCCACTTCATAAAACAGCCGCATTACAGTATCGAGAAAATTCTGTAGATGCGTCTCGGGGAGGGAGTCCAAGGATAAGGCAGACCCAGAATTTCGTGGCTGTACATCTCGCAATGTACTGGCCTCGCGGACACACACCTTTTGAACACGGCTCGTGACAGGAAACTTTGAACAATTACATTCCATTCTTGTAGCCAACCGTCGCGATGCGACGATAGCGTTTGGACATGATATGACTACTAGGTGTGGTGTAACAGTTTTAGCTTTTTGCTGATATTTTTCAGTTATAAGTAATTGCAATGATTAGAAAACTCTTATTTTTTATATTTATTTTTATTTATTTCTCCATTTCTATAGCACCCTTCATGCTCACTGCTCAGAGGTGCTCCCAACTACAGCATGGGCACTGAATCGGAATTTCACAGTGAAATGCCTGAGCAATTGCAAGTGAAGGACTTGCTCAAAGTCCTCCTACAGTGGCTTGAGGTGGATTCTAGCCTGGAACCCTCCAGCTCCAAGGCGCCAATGCCACCACTACACCATCGCGCCCCTCAAATGTTGTTTACCTTAGACCTTCCCATGCAGCTCTGAACATCGGGCAATGCAGTTTCTCCATTCCACAGTGTGGAATGTTGTTTATCATCATTATTTGTTGGTATGCTTATAAGATAGACATTTTAGATGTTCTGGTTAAAAGACACTAAGCCTTTGAACCTTTTTGCCACCATAAGCCGCACACGCTATAGTTCTTGAAGTCAAGAGCCGCAAGTCTGCAACACTTGGTTAAACTCAAAAGTAAAAACTAAATTTACTGATAATTATTATTAACTATTGAAATATATCATGGAGTGATTATAATGCCAAATGAATAATAATAATGAAAAATAGCATGATTATATCTTTATAGCCCGCACAATGCCATGTTTGGTATGCTTTACGATTGTTCAGCTGCTTCAGCACAAACATTCAGTGACTTCAGGCGGGCCACTTGAAATGGCTACGCGGGCCGCATGGTTGGACAACACTGCACTAAGCAATAGCAGTGTTTTTCAAGTATTACAACAATTGATGCTATTTATTATCAGTAATAATTTCCAGGTTTTATTGTGAACACTTTTAAATGGTTTACTTTGTATTTTAGGTTACAAACCACTTCGAAAAGTCTTAAGAGAAACAGCGGTCCCAAGTCAGTTTGCTTGGACTCCTCAACCCTCTCTTCAGGCCTTGCGTAGGACAAGACGACTGCAGATTCGGTGCAGTAAGAAAAGGAAAACATCAGCTCAATTACCGGACAGTGAAATCTATCATGTCAACATGGATAACGAATTAACTGTGGGATTGGCAGTCGAAGTAGTTTGTGAGTCTACACTTTCGAGCAGCAAGCAGCTTACAGACGCAGAAACTCAGACGGTGAATGAAGCCATATAAACAGCGCATGTATCTGTCCAAACTTCGGAAAAGCAATCATTTACAGTCATGTCAATAAGTAACAATGTGAAGGCAATTCATTTCTACACGGGATTGGAAAACTTTGCCAAATTTCAGTTTGTACTTGCAAGTTTAGGACCAGCTTCTCATTCCTTAACTTACATGTATGGTGATGTGGATAATATCTGCGTAGAGGACCAGTTTCTCATGGTTTTGATGAAACTTCGTAGATACACTACAAACTTTGAATTAGGCATAATGTTTGGTGTATGTGAAGGTCAGGTTTACAATGTCTTCTGCTCATGGATTCGTTTCATGTCACTCCAGTGGAGGGAACTGGATTTATGGCCGTCACGTGACTTAGTGAATTTTTTTATGCCCTCCGATTTCCGGAGAAAATTCCCAAATACACGTGTTGTACTAGATGGCACTGAATGCCCTGTGAAAACTCCAAAGCTCCCCTTAGCCCAACAAGCAACATGTTCAACATATAAAAATCGCAGCACGGTAAAGGTATTGGTTGGTGCTACACCATCAGGTCTGGTGTCGTTCGTGTCACCTGCATATGGTGGATCCACAAGTGACAGGCAAATAGTAGAACGCAGTGGCTTGCCCAGCTTATGCGATTCAGGGGACTCCATTATGGCAGATAAGGGATTTGTTGTCCAAGATATGTTTGCACCATTCAACGTGCAGGTTAACATTCCAACGTTTTTCAAAAATAAAAATCAGATGCAGAGTAAAACAATCCTACATGACCGCAAAGTGACCAGCAAGAGTTCACATTGAACGTATAATTGGTCTGGGAAAACATACAAAATGTTAATGCAACCAATGAACCATTCCGAAATGCAATTGTCATCTGATATAATATTTGTCTGTTATATGCTATGCAATTTCCGCAGTTGCATTGTTTCCAAAAATGCTTAGAGTGTGACAAACATTGTTTAAGTAGAGCCAAATTCTGTTATGATGTTACTGTTCAATCAAGGACTCTACATAACAGGACTGGTTACTTGTAAAAATATTATTAACATCAATTTCACTTTAAATTATAAACGTCGTTTCACTTCAAATTCTATTTCTAATACTAAAGATTATGTTTGGATTCTCCAAAGGCAAGTTGTAAATATATGTCAATATTCCTTCATATATGGGATTAATTGAATGTAAACAACATGCTACATATCCCAGAAAATCAATTATCGTCCAAATTCTAGGAGCACAACTTTACATATTAAGTTTTCCAGTCCTGTGTATAAACAGTCCTTGCTGTCAAATTTACATTAAATGCTTTCAAAGTTGAATGTGTCGTAGTCTCTGTAAAAGAACTTATCAAGACAAGCTCTTTTAAAGTGATGACTGTAGAAATGTTCAAGAGGTGAAATCATTGCCGCAATGAAATCAGCATCACGTGAAATGCTAATACACTTCGTGTCCACCAAAGTGTAAACAACAAAAAAGCACATTTGTCTTCCTGTACAGAACAGTTGTCCCTGAACTTGATAATAATAATTGTGAGTCTTTTTCAATGCCAGTTGGCCATTGCTGTCTTCAAGGAAGGGAACAGATAAGGGCGAAATAGGACGATCTTTAGCACTGAAAGGGCATTTCACTTCAACAACGTGGTCATCATCAATCAAACGGTCTGGAGAACTGCAAAGGTACGTGTGACTCGTGGAAATGACAACGCCGCAATCTTTTGTCTTCACTCCAAATAACTGTTCAAACTGCTTAACGGCAACCGATTCGTATTTCATACCATGATCTGTGGCTGCAGAATGGAACTGCAATGGTGAGATGAGTTGCCTGGCAAGTTTGAGTGAATCGGTTCTTTCGGTGGCCTTACAAACTCTTCCAAAATGTGATGAGGTTATACGCATGGATCTCACTTCATGCCACAACGCTACTTTTGATTGACCTACGGTAGTCTTCTCAATGTGCTTCTGCATTTCATCACTTATAATGCTCAGGTGATTATTCTTTAAAAATGTGTCCTCGGGCGTCAGAACATCGTAGTCATGGTCATTGTTAAGAGCATACAAATTTGCAGGTGGGAAAAGATGACTTATTGGCATAGATTTTGCACAAGATTGTCCAATGCAAAGATTTCGAAAGTAACTCATATGTGACTGTGTTGCGTAATTGTTGTGGTCTTGTATCAAATGTAGCCAATGCAGAAATGGAACGCGAAATGGAATGTGAATGCGACTTACGCAATTTAACGTCTTTAATTTTTAGAGGCGATCCCTTGTAGCGTTTGCACTTATTAAATGTTTGCAGTCGCTCAGTGCATGTCTGCTGCACTATCAAGTAACCCACTTTGGTGAACTGGATTAAGCCGTAAAGTGTGCAAATGACGTGTTTGCAGTGGGCATCTGGACCCAGCCCAGCACCACATTCGCACTGTGTTTCCAAAACAATTCCACCATGGCATGTAATGACATCCACATTATAAGTAACTGATTTCTTCATCTCTGCAAAGCAGCGTGCACGAACAAACACACGATTGTCCTGGATAACCGCTCGGGCATTTACCAGAAATCTTTCTTCATAGATGTTGATTGCTTTCTCGTCAAGTTTCTTGTCAAATTGAGCCAAGTAGGCATTCACTGACTCTTCTTCAATAACTGGAATCTGTAAAAAAAATAAACATATCATTACATTGACACCTGTTACTGATGCCCAAGCACATGAGGGCCAAGGAGAAATATCGAGTAGCTGGTTAAAGAAGGAAGGAAATGAATTTGAGCTATGACAGTTGATTCCATCCCATTTCGATTTCTTCATGACGTGAAATCCACGTGAGCTGGCAATTGGTCTGTATCATGGCTTAGCAGAAAGATCCATACTTGTCCCAAGGTGGGATGTAACGATACACCATGGAGACATTGGCACATTTGAGCGTTGTAAGAAGGGCGATATCAAAATGCAGTTGCATTGTATAAATATTACAGGCAAATCCAAATTTATCAGTACTATTGTGATGTATTTATACATTTATATAGCACCTCTCTCAGAATAAATAATCAGGGGACTCTCAGCGCAAAAAAACTCTGCGGGAAAATAAATGTTTTTAAAGAACGAGAGACTGATAAGGAAAAACCAGTCGTTATTAGTTTAGCCTGTAGTGCGGATGAAAGTCATTTGAAAGATATACAACTCATAAGGCTCTAGTGTCTTGATACAGACAAACATGACTGAAACAATGTCAAGTTGTCGTGAATTGTCCAGATTTGTGAAGCAGTAGGCCAGTCTGTACAATATGTCCTACATTCCGCTGCTAGACTTATCGCACAACTTCCTCGATACTCGCACATCTCCACATACATTGACTCATGACCTTCACTGGCTTCTGATATTTGCCCGAATCAGATACAAGGTCTTGCTCCTAGTTACTACCGGTAAGTCCATGCAGGGTTTAGCGCCTAAATACAGGGTGACTTAATGTGCAAGACTCTCTGCAAGATCTTCATGCCCTCTTCGTTCCGCTGACCGCTATGATCCATCACGAAATTCATTAACCCAGCATCGGGCTTTTGCAATTGTTTGTCCTTTAAATTGGAATTACCTTCCTGAACTGAAATTCATCACAGGATTCTTGTAAAAAATTCACCTGCATCTTTCCGTAGATCGAAGACATGTCTCTTTTCATGGGCCTGTCACGCTGAGAGCGCTTCTGAATAGCTCTGCTCTGAGAAGCACTTTACAAATTTTTCATTAGATTAGATGCAAGTATATCTACCATTTCTTATAGAGCTGCAAAAGGTACCTTCTGCATAGGGTTCCACGACAACTGGTTCTCGGACAACTGGTTCACGGACAACTGGTTCACGGACAATTCGTTCACCGACAGCTGGTTCACGACAATTGTTTCATGACAATATTATTGGAGCTGGATTGATGAAAATATTCTTGCTCAAACTGGAGCTGGATTGATGAAAATAATCTTGCTTAAATTGGAGCTGGATTATATTTAAACGTTCTTGTGCATACTGGAGCTGTTTTGCTGAAAATGTTCTTGCTTAAATTGGAATTGGATTGCTGAGAAAATGCTCGTGAAATAGAAGATGGATAATGGGATTTTTATATCTGAAATAGAAGCTGGATTAATGAATAGAATGCTTGATAAATGGAAGCTGGATTGATGATGTTCATTCATGTATTTCCACATACATCCAGCTTCCATTTCACCAGCGCTTTATCATTAATCCGGCTGCTTTTATCAAGCGATATTTTTTTCAATCCAGCTTCTATTTCACCTATAAGGAACCTTCATCCAGCTTCAATTCACCATTTGCCGGTGAACCAATAATATTGCCGTGAACGAGTTGTCGGTGAACGAATTGTCGGTGAACCAGTTGTCGTGACACCCTGCATAGATACACAGCATTTATAAGTTCTTCATTTTTTATGCTCAAAAGTCAGTGAGTGATTAAGTAAATAGCCGTTATTTGCATCCCACAAACACAAGGCAGAGATAGTTTGAAGAATCAATGTAAGCAATGTATAACCTTTGTCGATTGGTTGATGTCTCTGTACAATTTCAAGTCGGGCAGCTGCAAACTGTACGAGCTGATTTCCACATCCATCTGACTTGGATCTTTAAAATTGAAATTGCGGTCATATGCTTCCAACCTAGACAATGAAAACATTTATGAGGATTGTAAAAATAATCAAACTTTTTGCTTAGTTCATGTTCATGGCAATTCTTTGTTTTCCCCCTAATATTCATTCCGATAATCTTTCAAATTTGAACCTCCAACAAAAGTATATCTGCACAATCGTGAAACACTAAGAATCAGTGCAACAGGAGCCAGGGAAAGCTTGTAGCTTATACTACCCTAACCAGCCTTCCCTGAATATTTTTCCTGCAAGCTTTCATTTAACACTTCAATATTATCAGTCTACTGATTAACATTATAATAATATTAATAATTGTAATAATAATAGTAATAATAGTGATAGGCTACTGGTAATCTGTTGTTTTAGCGGAATAAATTATTCGACAATGCGTGGGATTTAGCATTGATGGCGTACAACTTGGCTTGGCAAAAGAAATTCTAACCATATAGATTTGTAATTTATGAAAATAACTTTTACTTCAATAGAAGTGGGATTGGTAAAAGTGTATTTTAGCGTATTTTATTATTTCGAAATCGATATGGTGTATTTTAGCGTATTTTATTATTTAGCGTATGTATTTACACATTTCGTTGATGAAATCGTTATAACGTGACAAACAGACAAAATTGAGTGATATTGGAAGCTGGATTGATGAAAACTTCTGGATGAAATAGAAGCTGAATTGATGAAAAAACACTTGAGAAATCATAAATGGAATGTGGATTAAGGTATCTAATGGCTGACGTAGCAGCTGGACGGAAAAAAAAACGCTCGAGAAATGGAGACGGAATTGATGAAAAGATTGCATGAGAAATAGAAGTTGGATTGATGAAAATTATTTCCCTTAAATAGAAGCGGGTTGCTGAAACGATACTTAATTAAATGAGAGCTTGATTGATGGGAAATACTTGTTACTTAAATAGAATTTGGATTGATGAAAAAATAATTCTTGCTGCAACAGAAGCTGGATTAACGAATGATACATTCCAAGGTAGAAGTCGGATTGATGAAAATACCTGCGGAAGTTCGAAAGCGCATCCAAATAATAAAATACGCTATTTATTTTGAGCTAACCTGTCTTGAATAAAATACGCTAAAATACACTTTTACCGTGGGATTTATACAAACATTAATGCTGAAATTGCTGCCATCGCCATTTCGTGTATATGGATTTATAGTAAACAAACTTGTTTGAGTTTGAAACGTGCATTCCGGTTCATTTGTATTACATGTTAACAAATCGTGTCCTAGTAATTACTCGTTTTCTAGTCGTTCTGGTTGTTTTGTAGTGAGCAGTCGTTTTCAAAACAAGTCAACTTTTTTGATAGCGCGTATAATTGGGTACGTCATCTGGAGTATTTTTTCTAAACACTGAAACGCGACAAAACCGTTTCATAGTATTTATTTATATTTTATTGTCAGCTTTGCCACACATCATTTAGTCAAGGTGGTGGTTTGAAAATACACATGAGAATCCACACTGGAGAAAAACATTACAGGTGCCATCAATGTGAGAAATCATTTAGTAAATTTGGTAATCTGAAAATGCACATGAGAATCCATACTGGAGAAAAACCATACAAGTGCCAGCTATGTGAGAAATCATTTAATCGAGGTGGTCATTTGAAAAGGCACATGAGAATCCATACTGGAGAAAAACCATACGGTTGCCACCTATGTGAGAAATCAATTTGTCAAGGTGGTCACTTGAAAAAGCACATGAGAATCCATACTGAAGAAAAGCCATATAGCTGCCAGCTTTGCGAGAAATCATTGAGTCAAGGTGGTGATTTGAAAATGCACATGAGAATCCACACTGGAGAAAAACCATATAAGTGTCAGCTATGTGAGCAAACATTTAATCAAGGCGGTAACTTGAAAAACCACATGAGAATCCATACTGGTGAAAAACCATACAATTGCCACCTATGTGAGAAATCATTTAATCAAGGCGGTAACTTGAAAAACCACATGAGAATCCATACTGGTGAAAAACCATATAAGTGTCAGCTATGTGAGAAATCATTTAATCAAGGCGGTAATTTGAAAAAGCACATGAGAATTCATACTGAAGAGAAGCCATATAGCTGCCAGCTTTGCCAGAAATCATTTACTGCAGGTAATGCACGGAAAATGCACATGAGAATCCATACTGGACAAAACCCACACAGGTGTCATCTATGTCAGAAATCATTTAGTCAAGGTGGTTATCTAAAAAAGCACACGAGAACCCATATTGGAGAAAAACCTTACAGGTGTCATCTATGTCCGATATCATTTACTCAAGGTGGTTATCTGAAAATGCACATGAGAATACATACTTGTGAGAAGCCACACAGGTGCCATATATGTGAGAAATCATTTAGTCGAGGTGGTCATTTGAAAATACACATGAGAATTCATGCTGAAGAAAAACTATGCAGGTGCCATCTATGTGATAAATCATTTAATGTATATAGTACTCTGAAAAAGCACTTGAAAAACCATACTTGTCAAAAACCATATACGAGTGAAATTTGCTATAAAGAAAATCTAAAGGTTCACCAAAGAAATCCTATAATCGGGAAGCAACTCTCATGCAATAAATTTTATAGCCAAAAGTTTTCTTCAATGAAACAGTTGATACTCTGCACAAGAACACAGGGACAAGATCTTCCAATTCGAATTGAAGTCATTAGGAATGTTACTGAGAAACCAAATAACGGTTTTTCAAGAAACGATTGTCCAGATTCTTTTGGAATTGCATGTCCTTTGTGGAAAATTAAAGATGAGGACTGTTCGACTATTAGCAAATTCAAATGTTCTGTATATAGAAAAGCGAATTGGTCAAAATCGTTTGGATGTGGAATATGTGACGAATTGCTTGAAACAGAAAATGGATTTCTAGAGCATTGTTACAGCCATCGATTTTCTCCACCGCACGACTTAGTTGCGGACATGTGCTGAATTGTGATTGCATATACTTTAAGACAATCATTGTTTATCGAGATAAGTTTGGAGTCCCAAATATACACATACCATGCATACATGTGTCGTAACATTGAACTACTTCTATTCCAAATGATGATTTTGCTATCGTCGCTAATGAGACACTAAAACTGTAGGTCTTTTTTCTATGTTGATAAATATCAAATTTATTTAGCTGCATAAATACTTCTCTACTAGACACAAGACATTCGTTTGCTCTACATCATCTGGAATTTTAGGCAGTTGATATGTTGATAAGCCTTTTGCAGATGCATTAGATGTGTTAATTAACTAAAATTAATTAGTTTATTCGAAATAGATTAAGTATCATATGTTCTGTTTTGTTCATAACGAGAAATAAATGTTTTATCTGAATATTTTGCTTGGAATTTGCATTCATTAACGTTCCTCTTCCTCGTTTCCCTTCGCCAGCACTCAACTCTTCCTGGGTGTAGGACGTTAGCCCCCCCCCCCGGACAAAAGCCCCCTTTTGTGCGATAGCACGTTGGCACAAATATTTTAAATCGCTTTTTGTGCCAAAATAAGCGTGAAAATAATTTACGACGCTAAAATACACGTTTACCAAAACAAGTACCCAATAATGTTTTCGCAAATCCCACTTCTATTGAATTAATTTTTTTCATCAATCCGAATTCTACTTAGAAAGAATTATTTTAGTCAATTTCCAACTTGTATGCCATAAACGCTAAATCCCAGGCAATGGCGAATAATTTATTCCGGTAGCGTTCTACAATGACTCGGTAAATCGTTCTAGAATGACTCGGTAGATATCGTTGCAGCGTTGTTATCTTTAATAAATCCAACTTCTAGTATGCCGAGAATAATTTTAATCGATCCAGCTTCTCTTTAGGCAATAATTTGTTCGATAAATCCCGCTTCTATTTCGTCAGCAAATATTTTTCAGCCATTTTTCATTGAAAATTATTGTTTATCAATCCAGCTTCAATTTCAGCATATATGACTGCACTAACCCTAAAACTAACCCTAACCGACCCTCACGGCGCCTAACCTGAGCCCTAACCGACCCTCACGCGCAAAATCCCGCTTCAATTTCGTGAGGAAATATTTTTCATCGAATTTATAAAAATACACTTACTTGCTACCGAGTCATTGTAGAACGCTACCTTTATTCCGTTAAAACGATAGATTACCGTTTTTTTTCCCTACACTGGGGGAATATATACACAAGCTGAATCACTGCATAATTATTAATAAAAGAGTGCTGTACCATACAATCACGACAGTTCTTCTGGCGAATGAATCAAAATGGCGTCGACGATGAAAAATCATCACGATCTATGCCAAGTAGATATTGGATTACCACTACTCCTGTCCTCTACTGATTGAATATGAATATCACAATGTCATTATACAATAAAATTAATAATAATAATCTGGAAGCGATTAGAATTATGGAAGCGACGTTAATTGTCTTCTATAATAACTGCTAAACAAATGCTTTACTTCAGCGAACTATCATGCTCAGCGTGGTTTTAATTTAGATTAGTTTATGGATGAATTGCTGTGCTCTCGTCGTAAGCGACTCAATAAAGTACATGTTTGCTTACTGACCTACATGTAGGAGGAATAGGCCGACATAGGTCTAACTATGCTCCCAGCCAGTCCGTATATTCCCCAGTTCGCCTAGGTCTACGGTATATCCCATAACCGAAAAAACGTGATATCCCAGATAACACGCGATAACTTGTGGCAGAAAGAATATCTCTATGTTCGTCTGACTGCTTGTCGTTCGCGAAGAATTTGTGTTTCACGATTTATTCTCACAGCATAGACCTGGACTACATCCGCTGCTCTTGCATTACTGACTTATTTAGCAGTTTAGCAGGCGTACATAGGCAGTGAGAATTCGTAGGTCTGTTTATTTCTCATCCATTTCATCGCCATTTTGTGCGGTCAGTGTTTGCCACATAGGTCCACGATCTCTAGGCTACATGAGTCAGCAATTCAACAAAGAAAATCTCATCAACTGTTAGCCAGTCAACGAACGTAGAGTCACAAATAAGGTATAATCGAAGGTGTGGATCATCAGAATTTGGAATTTTAGAATCATTTGAAATCAGATAGTTCTGAGTGTCAACATCTTGATCCATCCAAATTTTAAGCAATTTAGAATTAATAAACTTGTTCAACATTGACATAGTTTCAAATTTAACGATGTATAGCTAACATGTAGGGCACGGTGGTGTAGTGGTTATGTTCGGAGGGTTGCAGGTTCGAATCCACCTCAAGTCGCCGTATAGGGACATTGAGCAAGTACTTCACTAGCAATTGCTCTGCGCTTCGGCGTGAAACTCAGTGTCCGTGCTGTTATAGTAGGGAGCGCACCTGAGTAGCAAAGGGGCGCTACAACGAGCGCACATAAAAGCCTCACATTGCCATTTGTGTAACAGAGCATTTGCGAAAAAGAACACCTGGAACATCATTCAAAAAGACACATGGTACTTAAGACCTTTACATTGTCAACTGTCACAAGGCAAACCAATTGAGTAGCAAATACTCAAAACAATATTTCAATTGCATATGCATGGTGTCACCAAATATGATTGTAAGCTTGTTAAGAACCGGTTTTAGATCTAAAAAGTTAGAAATCGAAGGATTATATTTAGAATACTATTTATAAGGTTACGAGTTGGTCGTCTGAAGGAAATTTATATTTAATTGTCATAATTTTTATGCATGCACAAAATCAACCTAAAATATGTTGTCCAAAAAGGTCAATAAATGTGTCTCTCGTTGGAGCATCACAGTGGTAAAAACAATGATCAATCATCTCTTTTTCAATTTCAAACATTCCATCGCATACTCCACAGCCAAAAGATCTCGCAAGAAAATCATTTCCAACTGTTAAATCATCACCACAAAGTTGACTTTCTTGCACACCTGCTTTCTTAATCTCCGTCGAAGAAAGTCTTGGGACACTCACTCTTGCTGAAAAAGCATGTCCAACAAAACTCTTGTCATAAGATGACATTGCAACATCAAGTTGCTCGTATGAATTTCTTTTTATGAATTTGTCTCTATTGCTAGGCACGGCGCTTTGCTTTAATTCATGTTTGAAGTTGTGTACATGATCCTCATGGTGGTTTTTCATATGGTATTTGAGACCATTATTCTGCCTAAATGCCTTTTCACATAAATTACACTTGTATGGTTTTTCCGCAGTATGTGTTTTCAAATGGCTGTGGGCTTCTCCTCTCTGTGCAAATGATCTGCAACAAACATGGCATTTATAAGGTCTATCCAACATGTGGCTTTTTGAATGACGTTCAAGGTGTTCTTTTTTCGCAAATGCTCTGTGACATAAGTTGCAGTAATGAGTCTTTTCAGCAGAGTGGGTTCTTAGATGACGTTGCAGAATACTATTCCTTACAAATGCTGAGTCACACAAGTTGCATTTGAATGGTTTATGTCCGGTGTGTACAAGCAAATGATAACGCAATAGGCTCTTGGATGAAAGTGGTTTCTCACAAAAATTGCACATGTATGGCTTTTCTCCATTGTGAATACCTATATGGCTTAAAAGACCACTTCTCCGTCTAAAAGATTTGTTGCATGAATGACAGACGTATGGCTCTTCTCCATTGTGAGAACCTAAATGATCCAAAGGATCACGTTTCAGTATAAAACATTTGTTGCTTAAATTACAGACATACGGTCTTTCTCCAGTATGGAAGATGGAATGAAGTTTCAGATAAACCTGCTGTTTAAAAGTCTTATGACATAAATTGCACTTCAATGGTTCATCAACGCTGTAGGTTCGTGTGTGGCGTACCAGATGACTCCTCGCTTTAAAAGATTTTTCACACACATGACAAATGTATGGCCTATCTCCAGTGTGCACCCTTGAATGAATTTTTAGAAATTCCAGCTCTGCATATGCCTTATGACATAAATGACATCGAAATGGCTTTTCTCCCGTGTGGCTTTTCATATGGCGTTGCAAACGACACTTCTGTCCAAAAGTTTTCTTGCATAAATGACAGCTGTATGGCTTTTCTCCAGTATGACTTCTTCCATGAATGTTTAGTCTATCCCACGTTATAAACGCTGTATGACATAAACTGCATTTGTATGGCTTTTCTCCTGTATGGCTTCTTTTATGGATTTCAAATACACACTTCACTGCAAATGCTTTGTTACAGACATTACAACGGTATGGCTTTTCCCCAGTGTGGGATCTTAGATGATTTTGCAGGCTATGCTTACGTGAGTATGTTTTGTCACATAAATTGCACTTGAATGGCTTTTCTCCATTGTGGGAACTTATATGGCATAGAAATTCATTTCTCCACATAAAATAGTTGTTGCATAAATAACAGACGTATTTTTTTTCAACATCATGGACACTGGACTTTAGTTTAAGGGAGTCCTGATTCATAAAAGTCTTTTGACATAACTTGTCCTTGAAAGGTCTTTCTAAAGTGTGAGTTCTTGTATGGCGTACCAGATGACTCCTCGTTTTATAAGATTTGCAACATACATGACAAATATATGACTTCTCTCCACTGTGCACCCTTAAATGACATTGGAGAGTGCTCTGCTCTGCATATGCCTTATGACATAAATGACATCGAAATGGCTTTTCTGTGTGGCTTCTAATATGGCATTTCAAATTACCCTTCAGTCCAAAAGTTTTCTTGCATAAATTACAGCTGTATGGCTTTTCTCCTGTGTGGATTCTTTTATGGGTTTCTAATACACACTTCACTCCAAAGGCTTTGTTACATACATTACAACGGTATGGCTTTTCCCCAGTGTGGGATCTTAGATGATTTTGCAGATTATTCTTCCGTGCATATGTTTTATCACATAAATTGCACTTGAATGGCTTAATCCCACAGTTCGTTTTGATGTGGCGCTCCATGTGACTTGTTTCGTCCAAAGTTCTTTAAGACGTTCATCGCATTATATGACTTCTCTCAAGTGCATGTTCCTGTATGAAGACCAAATTTAGAAATTATTGTCAATATCTTGGTCATTGCAAAATTCACATCTCAGTTTTATTTCGGCATCAATACTGCCACCAATACTTAGACTTTCTATGGATAAAGATAATCTGCAACTTGCATTTTATTCTACTTGGCTACTGGAGGTGTGGAAAGCTATTGTTTTAGCGTTCCAAATCAATTCTCCTTAAATGGAAGTCAGATGAATTAAATTAATTTTTATTAAAATGAAAGTGCGGTTGATGAAAATGTTCTTGCCTAAATTGAAGTTACACTGATGGAAAAAATGTTTCAGGATTTCGGAAATGAGGTCCCGCACTTTTGTAGTAAGTCGTGTATGTTGACAAACATCTAACCAGGGCCAGTCATTAAAATTTCAGCACCAGACTCATGGAGTATAGGACATTAAACCCCTTGGACAACCGTACCTCCCACGGAGAATAACCCGATTTAGCCAAGGACATATTCCTCCAAGCATTAACCCATCGACAGTGCAAATAGCCTATTTCTGTAGTTAATTGATAAAATGCAATTGTAACAAACAACATCAATCCGGCTTCCATTTAAGCAAACATTTGTTTATCAGTGTCTATTAAAATAGCATCAATTGCTGTTCTCAATTCAGCGTATATTTAAATAACAAAATATTTTCATCAGCACAACTGTAGTCTAGGCAAAAAAAATTTATCCATAAAGCTTCTACTTAAATAGCAATAATTGCTTTTATCAGTCCAACTCCATATTAATCAAGAACATTTTCATCAATCCAGCTGCCGTAAAAAATATTTTATATCAATTCGACTTCTATAGAGCAATTTTTTTCATCGATCCAACTTGTGTACGTCTGGGTGGGCTTGCAAGAGGGTTTGTCCGGGGGTCAATGCCCATTCCTTTGGTATGACTTGGCTTTTCCGGGTTGCTCGCCCGATGATACTTCATACCAAAGTGATTGTTGAAAAATTCTCGCTAAATGGAAGTCGAATTGATGAAAATAATTTTACCTAAATAGAAGAGGGATCGATGCAAAGATTATCGATGAGTATGCAGCTGGATAAACAGCACATGCAATTAAAATAGACTGATAATAATGATTGTTACTGAAATACAAGCTGTATTGATTAAACAAATTTTGTACAAATGGAAGCTGGATTGTACAAATGGAAGCTGGATTGGTGAAAAGATTCATGCCAAAGAAGAAGTCGGGCTGATAAAAAATTTATTATTCTGTGCCAAGCAATTAATTTCTAACGCTAAAGCAACCTGAAACAAATACCGAGTCATACCTACCCCATTCCCTGAGTTATAGTTGGGTGAATGCCAAGAACTTTTTGGCAGAGTCACGACAACTGGTTTACAGACAGCTGGTCCAACGACAACTGGTCTACATGACTATACAGTCAACGAAAAAGAAGCCAGATAAATAAATAAAATGCATGAGAAATGGAAACTGGATGAACGTTCTTTTACAGGTGTAGTGGATTGATGAAACCCAAGAGAAATGGAAGCTGAACTAAGTGTCTTTACAGGTGAAATAGAAGCTGGATTGACGAAAATAACGCATGAGAAATAGAAGCTGGATAAAGATATTTTTATTTCAGTAATAGGAGCTGTATTGATCAGAAAACGTATAAGAAATAGATATCGGACGAAGGTATTTTTAGATCTGAAATAGAAGCTGGGTGTATGTTGAAATGCATAAATGAAAATAATCCAATTTTCATTTATGCTAGAAACGATATTTCATAAATCCATCCTCTATTTCATCAATACGAGTTGCCTGTAGACCAGTAACTGTTGTCGTTAGATTAGTTGTCTGTAGACCAGTTGTAGTGGAACCCTTTTTGGCAAGTCATAAGGCATGTGAAGAGCAGGCCTCAGCAACGTAAGGCGACTCCACGACTGCTTACAGAAGACAAGCAACTAAAGAAAAAAAACTCGGCAAAACGATGTAAGATTTAAAAACATGTTACTCATATTGTCCTGTAGTATTGAAATTATAGAAAAGCTGAATCACTGCATCATTAATATAAGAATGCTTCAGCAAACAATAACGACAGTTCTTCTGAAAAACGAATCAAAATGGCGTCAACGATGAAAGAACGTGGACAAATAGATAGTGGATTACCATCACTGTAACTCCTGTCCTCTACTGATTGAATATGAACCACATTATAAGGGAAATAAGTATGGGAACGATTTTAATTATTGAAGCGGCGTTAATTGTCCTCGATGGTCACTGCTAGACAAATTCTTTACTTCAGCGAACTATCTTGTTCAGCGTGGTGTTAATTTAGAATAATTTGTTTGTATGTGCACTTCTTATAGCGCCCCTTCAGGCTCTGTACCATAGAGTAGATAAAGCTACCCTTAATCTATTCTGTGTCTGTAGGCCTACTCAGAGGCGTTCCCGACTACAGCACGGACACTGCATCGGAGTTTCACGCTGAAGCGCTGAGCAATTGCGAGTGAAGGACTTGCCCAAGGTCCCTACGCAGCGACTTGAGGTGGATTCGAACCTCGAACCTTCCAGCTTCAGAGCACAACGACGCCACCACTACACCACCGCGCCCCACACAGATGGATGAAAATACAATCGCTGTGCTTTCATCGTAATAAACGAGTCAATAAAGTACAAACTTGCTTACTGACCTACATAAATAATGAATAGGCCGACGTAGGCCTAAATCTACTCCAGCGTAGGTCTGTCCGGTCTTGCAGCCAGTCCGTATCTTCCCGCGTCCGTAGGCCTATATAGACATCCGACATAATAACCCAAACGAAAAAAAAACGATATCCCGACATAACTTGCTGCAAAAAGGGTATATGGCTCTCTGTTCGCCTGTCTGTCGTTCGCGAAAAATTAGTGTGTCACGAATTATTCTCACAGCATCTGTTGTTCTTGCGTTTCTGACTTACTTAGCAGTTTAGCATCGCATAATTACAGGCAGTGAGAATTGGAATAAATTTCTCATCCATTTCATCGCAATTGGAACGGCCACTGTATTTGCCATGTTATGTTATGCGTGTAGCCTATGTCCACAATCCATAGCATTAATGGGAAAACCCCAAATTTATAGTGCTCAAGGACTCAGCTTGGCTGCTTTTATACTCCTATGTACGCATTGCATTCACAAAGCAAGTAATCAAAAGAAAATCGAGGAGAAAATCCCATTAACTGTTAGCCAAACAATTAACGTAGAGTCTTAAAAGAAGGTAGACGCGTAGATATTATGGGTTGTCGGAATTTAGAATTTTAGAATTAGTAGAAGCTAGAGAGCATTCAGCGCAACATCTTGATTTATTAAAATTTGGAGCAGTTTGAAATAATTAAGATAATTTAACTTTGACATAATTTCAATTTTAATGATAATATTATATACTGACATAATGGCAATTGCATGGTGTCACCAAATATGGTTGTAAGTTAATCAAAAAGAGGGTCTGTCTTACATGTAGATTACAAAAACGTAGACATAAATGGGGTATAATTATATGGAATACTATTTATAGCGTTACAAGTTGGTTGTCTGAAGATTTATATTTAACAAAAGACATACTTATGCAAAGAATCAACCTAAAATACGTTGCCCAAATAGGTCAACAAATGTGTCTTTCATTGGAGCGTCATGGTGGTAAGAACAATGATCAATCATCTCTTTCTCAAACTCAAACATTCTATCGCAAACTCCACAGCCATAAGATCTCGTCAGCAGATCATTTCCAACTGTTAACTGATTCCCAGAAAGTTGACTTTCATCCACACCTGCTTTACTAATCTCCTTCAAAGAAAGTCTTTGGACACTCACTGTTACTGAAAACCATTGTCCAACCAAACACCTGTCATAAGATATGGCACTATCCAGCCGTACATGCAAATTTCTCTCAATGCATTTGACGCTATTACTTGGCACAGAGGTTTGATTTAATATATGCTTGAAGTTGTATACATGTCCCTTATTGTGATTTTTCAGATGGTATTTGAGACCACTGTACTGCCTATATGCCTTTTCACATAAATTACATTTGTATGGTTTTTCCGCAGAATGTGTTTTCAAGTGGATGTTTACTTGGACTCTGCGTGCAAATGCCTTGTTACACACATGGCATTTGTAAGGTCTAACCACCATGTGCCGTTTTGAATGATGTTCCAGATGTTCTTTTGTCGCAAATGCTCTGTGACATAAAAGGCAGTAATGTGGCTTTTCAGCAGAGTGGGTTCTTGAATGAAGTTGCAGAGCAGAGTTGGTTCGAAATGCTGAGTCACACAAGTTGCATTTGAATGGTTTCTGCCCGGTGTGCACAAGCACATGATAACGCACTAGGCTCTTAGATGAAAGTTGCTTATGACAAAAATTGCACATGAATGGCTTTTCTCCATTGTGAATACTTATATGGCTTAAAAGACCACTTCTCTGTCTAAAACATTTGTTGCATGACTGACAGACGTATGGCTTTTCTGCTTTGTGAGTACTTAAATGGCCCCAAAGACCACTTCTCCGTCTAAAACATTTGTTGCATGACTGACAGACGTATGGCTTTTCTGCTTTGTGAGTACTTAAATGGCATAAAAGATCACTTCTCCGTCTAAAACATTTGTTGCATAAATGACAGACGTATGGTCTTCCTCCAGAATGGACACGGGAATGAAGTTTCAAATACCAGATACATGTAAAAGTCATGTCACATAAATTGCACTTAAATGGCCTTTCTTCGCTGTGGGTTCCTGTATGGCGCACCAGGTGGCACCTCCCTCTAAAAGACTTGCAACATACATGACAAAGATATGGCCTCTCTCCAGTGTGCACCCTTGCATGAATTTTTAGAAAGCCCTGCTTTGCATATGCCTTATGACATAAATGGCATTGGTATGGCTTTTCTCCAGTGTGGCTTCTAATATGGCGTTGTAAACTATCCTTTCTTCCAAAAGTTTTCTTGCATAAATTACAGCTGTACGGATTTTCTCCAGTATGAATTCTTTCATGAAGATTTAGTTTATCCCGCGTTATAAATGCCTTATGACATACATTGCATTTAAATGGCTTTTCTCCAGTATGGCTTCTTTTATGGATCTCAAATACATACTTCGCACCAAAGTCTTTGTTACATACATTGCAACGGTATGGCTTTTCCCCAGTGTGGGATCTTATATGAATTGACAGACTATCCTTCCGTGCATATGTTTTGTCACATAAATTGCACTTGAATGGTTTTACTGAAATTTTACTCCACTGTTCTTTTTGATATGGTTCTCCATATGACTATCACATCCGAATGCTTTAACATGTTCGTTGCTTTGTATGGCTTCTCTCGATTGCATGCTCCTGCCTGAAAATTGTGTTTCAAAATTATTGTCAGTGTAATTATTGCTGCAAGATTCGCATCCCAATTGTATTTCAGCATCAATTCTTCCACTAAAAAATACTTTAAACGGATAAAGATATAAGCAACTTGTATTTTATCACTTGGCTAGCAAAGGGGAGATTAATATGTTGCTTAATTATTTTAATCATTCACCATTGTATACGTTGTAGGGCTGGTCACATAAAAAATGTAAATGTAATCGAATTTTATATAGCGGCCTTCTTATGGCCTCGACCTTGACGGTGAGATCCTTCACCACCGCTCGCACGTTTGAATGGACGCCACGCCATTTAGGTCTCCGTGGACGGACCGTGCTAGCACGACATTTGGATTTCAAATACACCCTTCACTCCAAAGGCTTTATTACATACATTACAACGGTATGGCTTTTCCCCAGTGTGAGATCTTACATGAACTTTCAGACTATCCTTCTGTGCATATGTTTTGTCACATAAATTGCACTTGAATGGTTGTACTTCACAGTTTGTTTTGGTATGGCTCTCCATATGACTGTTACATCCAGGAGCTTTTAGATGGCCATTGCTTTGTATGGTTTTCCTCAATTACACATTGTTGCATGAATATTGCACTTCAAAATCTTTATTAATGTCTTGTTGCATTATTCACATTCAAATTGTGCTCAGACATGAATTCTTCTGGCAATCTTTAGACCTTCAACAGATAAAAATATGCACTTGTATAAATTACCACTTGACTACTAAAGAGGATGGTAATCTATTGCTTTAGTTTAATTATAAATAATTCACTGTTGCATGGGTTTTAGCATTGGATGCATACGAGTTTGATTGAAGAAAAGAATCATCGTTAGAAAGAAACGATTGATTAAAGTAATTTTTACATAACTAGAAGTTGGAACGATGAAAAGATTTAAATTGCTAAAAATCGAAACTGGACTGAAGGAAAAGAATTGTCATTGAAACAAAAGTTGGATGGACAATTATAACTGTTGCTCTCAGAAAGCTGGACTGATGAAATAAATTGTACATAGAATTGACATCGGATTGATGAAAAAATTCATGCCAAAGTAGAAATTGGATTGATGAAAAATAATAATGCTACATCGTCTAATAATTCAGAACGCGAAAACAATAGATCACTAGAGATAAGTATATAGCGGCTGAGGAATATGTGAACTCTAATTCTAAATCGTGTAATCAAGTTTTCAGCACACTCCAACAAGTGAAATCATGAAGTCAGTTCATGTGCACTTAGGTCAAAACATAATCAATATGCAGTTATATAGTAAAATTGGTTCCTGGTCAAAATTCAATGGTTCAAACAGGCAGACTGAGCAACATTTAGTAAATAGTTTGCAATTAAAACAGCGATGAAATCAAGAAGTGTTCGCAGACTAAGGAGGTGCAACCTTTTCAGTTATCAGTTAAAGAACTGTGGAATTATATAAATGGGAAAGATTTTATACTTATTACACTTTGTTGGAAATAAAGACCACAGATAATTCAATTTAACCAGCACGAATAGCATGGAACAGCACGTCATAAATGGGGAATTAGGCGTGCAGACATATATCTGTCTCTAGAAATGAAATATATTATGTCTGGCGCATTGAACTAGATTAACAGTTACTAATGGACCATAATTATAATCTTAATCTTGTTGAGGTCATGGTGTTTCGCAGCTATTTAGGCCTACGCAAGGCTTTAATTTTGAGCATTTCTGCTTGTGAAATAACGCTGAAGTCCATTTTGGTCATGGAAGAATCTCTCTAAAATGAAAGAATACAAGATAACAACTAATGAGAACGGCTCACTTACTGCAGATTTATCTCTAACATGGAAGAAGTTAGACGAGCATATTTAAAGCAACAGTTGGAAGTGTTATAATCTTGACCAATGAAACATGGTATTTATGCTAACTTATTGCAGCAAAACTATAAGATGGACGAGTGATGAAAATACTTTCAGTAGACGTAGAAGTTGGATGAAAGTTAGAACTATGCTATATAGTAAATTTGAAATTGGATGAGCGAAGAAAATATATGGCTAAAATGTAAATCTGCTATAAATATAATTATCCAATTTCCAATGTTACACCAGTAACTTAGCACTAATATATACCATGTATTCACAGCACATTTTCAATATACCCTAAATGGAATGCTTTAACCTCATTATGTCTTGTGAAAATAAATTTTTGGGTTTCCAGTCATAATTCGTTTGAGGTTTCGGGGATACGGATGGCACACTTACCACATAAGTTGCATAATTTTACAATCATTCTAACAATCTAACCACCACTTACAGAGAGGAAAAAGAAACCCAAGCAATAGCAAATACTTTACGGTGAACGTGTATTTTAGTATCGTAAATTATTTTCATGCTTATCATGGCAGAAAAAGCGCCTTAAAATATTTCTGCCAACGTGCTATTGCCTAACTGATGTATTATTATACTTAGAATTTGTTAAAAAGAAGGAAAGCAATTGAAATTTTTTAATATTTTGTTATAAGAAACCGCCGATCGAAGTTGGTATTCAATTCTGACCCTTTCCGGAAGTTGCGTGCGGAAAGTGTGCAATAAGACAGCTGGCAAAAGTAAATAAGTAAGTAAGTAAACGTCCAGCTTTTCTATTGCATAAGCTGTTTTATGAATCCAACTTCTGTTTCAATAATGATTATTTTTCATCAATCCAGCTCCAATTTAAGGTAAAATATTTTATTAACCCAGCTTCTAATTCTCGCCCGTTATTTTTGTCAACCCAGTTTCTATTTCAGATATAAAAATACCATCATCCAGCTTCCATTACTTAAGGTTTTTTTCATCAATCCGGCTTCTATTTCAGACCTAGAAATACCTTCATCCAACTTCCATTTCTCATTTTGAACTTAGGACCGAAGTCTTGACGTACACGTTATTTATAGTCGCATGGACCAATATACGTCGATGGTTTGTGCGCTTACCCCAACTTCCGGGCAAATGTTGTAGTTCAATGGCGATTCGAACGGCGATTTCGCATGGGAAATGTGACATTTTAAAAACATATTTTCTGTCAATATTCTTGTTCTTCACATATTTTAGGTATGATGCTCCATGAGTTTGTAAAATTGACGCTGTTTGGAATAATTTACGGCGCTTTTTGAGTCACGACGCTAAAATACACGTTTACCAGAAAAACTCTGAAAATGAAGACATATATTTGTACAATATTGTAAGCATAGCATTCATCTGGTTCTGCAGTATCAAATTAAACATCACTTGAATCACTGAATCAGTACTGGAAATTAAACTACCTAATTACCCGATTTTCCACTGACAAAATTCATAAAAATGGCGTTAACTATGAAAGATCGCGTAAATCGCGTTTCAGTGGAATATGGACTTCCACTACCGCTGTCCTCTAGCGATTGTACGCTTATTCGATATCCACTTTAAAATAAATAACTGGGAAGGACACGGTGCTGTTAAAGCCCAGTTCGTGTACGAGAAGCGTATTCGTAGGTCCTACCCGGCTACTGATCAGATGCCTATTTGGAGCATACAGCCAGTCGAAAGAAAACCAGTATTCTACGGGCCTCAGCTCGTGAACATGACCCCGCACGCATATACCCGAATCCTAAGCCTTATAGCACTTCAGAGATATTTTATTTCCGTAAACTGGTAGTTGGATGAACGATGAAAACATGATATTACTGCTGACGTATTGCAGTATCATTAGAAGCTGGACGAGCATATTAGTTAACAGAAGTAGAAGTTGGGTGAGCGACGAAATCATGGTTTTATGCTAAATTGTAACCGTAAAACTAGAGGCTGGATGAACGATCAAAATAGGCCCTATTTTTAGTTGAAGCAGAAGTCGGATGAATAACGGAACTGTGATAGGCCTTATAGTAGAATTAGAAGTTGGATGAGCGATGAAAAAATGACTAAGACATGTTTCAAATAATTCTACGATGCTATAAGGCATTGGATTCCGGTATATTGTAGCCATTAGATGTCTACGGCCCGTCTTCTCTTCCGTACTCTCTCTTACTTGGTGCGTGGGAGGGCCTTGCCTATTTAAGGGCCTGCGGTCGTGCATAGGGTCCCTTCCGTTGTGGTGTGTGGTGAGCGTGGTTCCTGTCTCTTGTTGAGCGGTTTGGCGGTGGTTCTTCCTCGTGGTCATGCGAGTTAACCTGCGGGTTTCTTCTTCTACGTCGCCGTCTCGCCCTGTTGGCGGTCTGGCCGTTCATCCGTCTTCCTTGGCTCCGTTAGCCTTGTCTGCCGTACTGTCGTTCGTACTGAGTTCTATGGTCTGTTCGACTTCGTATCTACTAGACGGTAATGTTTTGTTTATTACGCTGTATATAATGCTCGCTTCTGGATAAATCTATGTTTATTTCATCCAAATTGGGACCTTATTCTATTAATCATACCCCGTAGACGGCCATTGAACCCAACAATATGCACCCCGCACAGTCAGCTAAGCTGTGGGACTCAGAGCAATGATGAACGCTGGAAAACACAAAGGATATGCCACGTACGGTCGCCCGCAGATAGCTTTGCGGGAGGACCAAAGCATAATTATTAGCAGGACAAACTAATAACAAGTGATTGAAAATGCAAATCAGGAAATAAAAGACATGGGTGGACTCTATATATTCATTACAGGTTTCATGTAAATTTCTGTTTCACATATATTATAATCTTCGTTTATTGGCATTCAATCTGACAAACCGCAGAACGATTACAGGTACAAGTTATACGAAATACGGCCTGCTTCGCACGACACGCAGGTCGGCTACAACAGGTTCGGTAACTTAACACTAATGGCCTAAGTACTGGAACGCTCCTGATTCGGCCAAGCCAGGAGTGGGAGGGGCGATATTATTTTCAGCAGACCCGAGGCAAACCACGCAACAGAAAGCGCCACTGGCAGCTAACAGAAAATTCAAATAAATTTTTGCCCTGAGCGAGATCGCGATAATGACTCTCAGTTTATCGGCCAGCGCTCTCTCCACTGAGCTACGGGACCCCCAAAAAATATTGCATATCATTAGTATCATTAGCATGTATGTAGGCCTATGAGTAGTCTGTTGTCATAGTGTCTCTTCAAGATTCCTACCCAGAAGCGCTCTCATCTACAGCGCGGACAAAGAATCTGAATTTCACGCCGAAGCGTTGAGCATTGCGAGTGAATGACTTGCCCAAGGTCTCTAACTCTCTATACTCAGGCTTGTAGGCCCTATTACTGTATTCGAACCAGCAACTATCCGGTTATAGTGCGAAGAGAGAAAAAATCGGAAGTGACCAAATTGGAGTCATTTTTCTAGATCCATGTGTGCGGGTAGACGCCGTCCATACGCCAGCATACTTTACAGAACATCAACACGGTATGGTATTACCAGGAAACATGAATTTGATTAATCTTTATTCAGAAACCAGAGTCGAAAGAAATGGCATGTAATCGTCCAACACACTGCAATTCAATAATTATGCAGGCCTACTTCTGTAACACAATAATTAATTCTACTGGTTTCCTGTTTTGTCTGGATTATAGGGAGGCTTTATGGTCAAAAGCTTTCAAATAAATTTTAGCAAAGTTTTCAGCCGTTTCACAAATCAGAAAATATTTCGGTTTCGTATTTAATGCAACATTTTTTGGCAACAGTATGTATGTATGTACGTATGTATGTATGTATGTATGTATGTATGTATGTATGTATGTATGCATGCATGTATGTATGTATGTATGTATGTATGTAGGAATGTATGTATATATGTATGTATGTATGTATGTATGTATGTATGTAGGAATGTATGTATATATGTATGTATGTATGTATGTATGTATGTATGTAGGAATGTATGTATATATGTATGTATGTATTAGGGTGACAGCCAATATCAATGTAAGAAAAAAAATTCAACATTTCTGAAACGACACCCTCTCAAGTTGTTCTCCATTGGGCCAAGGATTACAGGAACAAATTTGACTGAAATCTGAAGCTATTTAGAAGTTGCACCAGACTAATTCTTTTTTTGCAGTATTCTGCTTTGCATAATATGTGTGCTTTATGTGGTTGTTGTGTTGTGCAGACTGCAGAGCTGAAGCAATATAAAAACGTTAAGTGAAAAGTAACGAATCATTCATGAGCTATAGAAATATTAACTAGTAGCTACTCCAACGTCTTTGTTTCAGCCACACACCCTTAAGGGTGTGTGGCTGAAACAAAGACGTTGGAGTAGCTACTAGTTAATATTTCTATAGCTCAAATGGCTAAAGAAGATGCATTTGTAAGCACTCTCGACGATCTCTTCGACGCAGCTCATGCTGATGCAATGACTTTGATCAAAATCCCAGAAGATAGGGAATTCCTAACTGCACAGAGAGAACCAGGACGGCGTGGAAGTATGGGTCCAGTGGACACAAAACTAGCAAAGCAAGAAAAACGACGGCATCAGAAGGAGTTGCGGAAAATCAATCTGGAAACATTGGAGGCTGATAGATTGATGACAGAGAACGCAACTGCCCAGCTCACGAGCAGTGAAGAAAGCAGTAGTGACGATGATGCTGATGTTACTGGTTGTTACTGGGCCCGTCAGCCAAGAAATCATGCCGTGGCAGACCCTCCAGCATGGTCACACCTGAAGTTGCAGCTGCACTAGACAGAACGAGGATAAGCAACAGAAACGCGACGTATGTGTTGGCAGCTGCTGCTCAATCGTTGGGGCATAATCCAGCTGACATGGCAATAAACCAAGAATCTATCAGACAGGCTCGACGACGAAATCGTGAGAAAATCGCACGAGAGATACAAGCATCTTTCTCACCAGATGTTCCACTGACAGTTCATTGGGACGGAAAGTTGCTGCCTACACTTACGTCAAAGGAAACAGTTGATCGATTAGCGGTATTGATGTCTGGCGAAGGTACCATGAAACTTCTTGGGGTCCCAGCGATGCAGAATGGAACCGGGGAAGCACAGGCGGCAGCAGTATTCAAACTTGTTGAAGAATGGAACCTCACCAACCGTCTGCAATGTATGTCATTTGATACCACGGCTAGCAACACCGGACTCGTCTCTGGTGCCTGTGTCTTGCTGGAAAATAAACTGAAGCGAAAGCTTCTCAGTTTAGCATGCCGGCACCACATACATGAGCTGATCGTTGGAAAGGTCTTCAGTGTATTAATGGAAACATCCAGTGGGCCAAACATTAAACTGTTTGAGCGATTTTCAAAAGCTTGGAGCTCCATTGACAGAGAGAGTTCTGAGAGTGCGATGACGGATGTGTCAGTTGCTGCTTTGTTGGAACCATGGAGAGAGGATATGATTAGGTTCTGTCCTGATCAGCTGCTAGAAGTTCAGCCACGCGATGACTATAAGGAATTACTGCACCTAGCTCTTTTGTTCCTAGGTGCACCAGATGATCATCTACGAAACATCCTAGCGCCAGGGGCCATTCCACAGAGCTAGGTGGATGGCGAAGTTAATTTACTGCCTGAAAATGTATCTTTTCCGCTCTCAGTTTCATCTAACACCTCGCGAACTAGCGGGTCTACGTGATTTTAACATTTTCGTTGTTCAGATCTACCTGAAGGCATGGTACCGCTGTCAGTGTCCTGTCTTGGCTCCATTGAATGACCTAGAGTTGTTGAAGCAATTCGCAGCTTACGAGACAAATCAGAATTTGGCCAAGGCAGCGATGAAAAGTTTTACCAACCATCTGTGGTACTTGAGTGAAACCTTGATAGGTTTGGCATTCTTTGATTCACGAGTGTCTGATGAAGTTAGAGTGACAATGGTGAAGGCCATGGACCGGAGCAGTAGCGACGACCCTCAACGGCGAATCAAAATTGATGAAAAGCACATCTCAGGAATGCAGCTGTATGATTTTGTGACGCATAACACGAAAAAACTTTTCGAAGCTCTTCAAATCCCATTGGACTTCCTGCTGCTTCATCCAAGTACGTGGGAGAAAGATGAAGGATTCCTGGCTGGCAAACGTAAGTTACAACAGCTTAAAGTGGTCAACGACGCTGCCGAACGAGGCGTCGCGTTGATTCAATCATTTAATGCTGTTCTTACGAACCAAGAGGATAAAAAACAATATCTTCTGCAATTGGTTGAGAAGCACCGAAAGGATTATCCAGACAGCAACAAGGCAACGATTGTTCGAGGACAAGTCTAATGACTGTAAACTTGTAAAGTGTAAGTGTAAGACTAGTGTAAGGCTGTAAGCAGCATAATTTCTTACATAAATAACACTATGCCCAATTGCCCATTGCCAATTTGCTCATTGCCTAATGCGGCGTAATGCCTATGCCTATAATTAAAAACTTTGATCCTCTGGTGCAACCAGTAAATATTTCACAACTGTCTTAAAACATTTTCAGGTTCAGTTTTAGATGCCACAGAACAAAATAGGGGGGTGTCACTTTAAAAAAAGCAGAAAAAAAATTTCACTGCCACCCTAGTATGTATGTATGTATGTATGTATGTATGTATGTATGTATGTATGTATGTATGTATGTATGTATGTATGTATGTATGTATGTATGTATGCATGCATGTATGTATGTATGTATGTAGGAATGTATGTATATATGTATGTATGTATGTATGTATGTATGTATGTATGTATGTATGTATGTATGTATGTATGTATGTATGTATGTATGTATGCATGCATGTATGTATGTACAGCGGCGAATCCAGAACGTTTCGAAGGGGGGGACATTTTTGTTGCTAGGCAAGGATAAAATTCAACTTTAGACGCCGGGAAAATCTGATGACCTTTTGTTTAGTCATCACAGACTACTTTTGTAAATGTATGCCGAACTGATGGGGGCCACCAGTGGCGTAGGCAAGGGGGGGGTTTCGGGGGTTAAACCCCCCCCCATTGGCTCCGGAAAAAAGATTTTTTAAAGGCTATTTATCCATTTAAGTAAGAAAAAGTCGCAAAAAAAAGGGTATCCGGCCATAAAACCCCCCCATGAAAAATTCCTGGCTACGCCACTGTTATTGTGTTTGGCTAAACTATCGTTTCAGAGTTCTAAATATTAATCCTCCGATGCAGCAGTATGTAAGGGGAACGGACATTTCCCCTCCTAGACATTTCCCCCCCGGACAATTCCCCCCGGACATTTCCCCCCTGGACGTTTCCCCCTACCCTAGGACATTCCCCCCCCCCGTATGCGGAAACCATTGCTTTTATCGACTTCAACAATTTAAACCAGAATATTTTCATTAATCCAGCTTCCATTTAAGCAAGAATATTTTCATCAATCCAGCTCCAATTTAAGCAAGATAATTTTCATCAATCCAGCTCCAATTTAAGCAAGAACATTTTCATCAATCCAGCTTCCATTTAAGCAAGAATATTTTCATCAATCCAGCTTCCATTTAAGCAAGAATATTTTCATCAATCCAGCTCCAATTTAAGCAAGAATATTTTCATCAATCCAGCTCCAATTTAAGCAAGAATATTTTCATCAATCCAGCTTCCATTTAAGTAAAATTTGTTGTGAATCAATCCGGCTTCTATTTAACGAGAATCGTTTAATCAATAACTTAACTTGCGTACTTAGCAACATTCAGCGGTCCGTTTTAAACGTATAGCTATTTAAGATGATTCCTTAGCATTTACTTCAAAGGAATCGTTGTAAAAGTTTCAGATTTAATTATACGTACCTAGGCGTAGGTCTAGAATTCGGGGTAGGACTTGTATGGTCATTTGAGGTGGTATGCACAGAAGGGGGGGGGGAAATGTCCCGGGGGGAAATGTTTTAGTCGAAATCAGGGGGGAACGTCCAGGGGGGAAATGTCCGGGGGGAATGTCCAGGGGGGGAAATGTCCAGGGGGGAAATGTCCTACATCCGTAATTGTGGAGACTATGGCCCTGTCCATGTGAAAAGTATGGCCGCCCAAGAAATCGCTACAATAGAGCGCTGCTAGTTATCAGCCGCTTCCCACAATGCAATGCGCTCAGCTAGTAAGTAAATGATTAATGCAACAAATTAACATGATTTCTAAGTAAGTAAATAGGTCATTTTATTTTATCACAGAAACAGAATAAATTAAAGCCTACCGAATTAATAGATGGAATGTCTTCAAATTAATAAGGAAAATGCGCGAAAAGATAACAAAACGATGGAAGCGCACAAAAAGGGTAACGGCCCGCTATTCCGAGGGTCCACTATTCCGAAGGTCCGCTATTCCGAATATCCGCTATATTTTGTTGGTTATCCTTGTGGTTAAAGTTACAGTGGGTTAGGGTTAGGGTTGGGGTTAGGGTGGGTTAGGGTTGGGTGGGTTAGGATTAGGTTTAGGGTTATGGTTAGAGTTGGGGAGGGTTAGAGTTAAACTTATGGTTGGGGTGGGTTAGGGTTAGGTTTAGGGTTATGGTTAGAGTTGGGGAGGGTTAGAGTTAGAGTTATGGTTGGGGTGGGTTAGGGTTATGGTTAGGGTTTGGGTGGGTGAGGGTTGGGTTTAGGGTTATGGTTAGGGTTGGGGTGAGTTAGGGTTAGGGTTATAGTTAGGTTTAAGGCTATGTTTAGGGCTAGGGTTCGGAATAGTGGACCTTCGGAATAGTGGACCCTCGGAATAGTGGACCCAAACCCACAAAAAGTGGGTAAGGCGTCGTGAGTGTCGGTTAGATTTATATACAGTATATAATTGGTTTGGGCCCACTATTCTGAGGGTCCACTATTCTGAGAGTCCACTATTCCGAACCCTAAACCTAACCCTAACTCACCCTAACCATAGCCCTAAAGCTAACCCTAACCCACCATAACACTAAACCTAACCCACCCCAACCATAACCCAACCCTAACCATAACCCCAAACTTAATCCTAACCCACCAAACCCTAACCCACCTTACCCCAACCCTAACCCACTGTAACCCTAACCACCAAGGATAACGAACAAAATATAGCGGATATTCGGAATAGTGGACCTTCGGAAGAGTGGACCCTCAGAATAGCGGGCATTTACCATCTAATTTCGAAGCTAAGCCTGGCCCTGATGACACCTAACCTGACCCAAAGCATTAAAAGGTGCTTTAAACCATCTAATCATTTTTTAAGTGCACGTTTCTTCACTTTTGAACTTCTTTCTATTTACTCAGGGGTTGGACTGGGAGCACTCCTGAGTCGTTATCCTTGAAGGAGCGCTATATCAAATTGCAGTAAATAACTGAATAAACTCATATTTACTGCATATTTTTGCTCATTTATAATTATTAACTTAGCCTTTTACTTGGATATCGCGTTGATTAGGCCTACTAACTTTCTGAGCACATTGCATCATGGGATGTAGCTGATAGGTCGTGGAGCTCTATTCTAGTGATTTCTTGAGTGACCATACTGTTTACATGGACAGGACAGTTGTGTGCACAAGTACCCAGCATTATTGTTTTAAATCAATTCGACCTGCTTATATATCTGCAACAATTATTGTTTATCAATTGAGCTTCTATTTAAATAACAATTACTGTATATTTTGTCAATCCATCTCCAATTTAAGCAAGCATGTTTCTGTGATCAATCTGACTTCTATTTAACAAGAATTCTTTTCGTCAGTCCAACTTTCATGCAACTAATGCTAAAACCCATGCAATGAGAATAATTTGTTGTTCTGGGAGTGCCTCTTTGTAGCCCTGGGTATCATAACTTGAAGAGGTGCTACATTAAACTTAAATTTAAAATAAATTAATATATCCAAGTTTTGACACACTTTTAAGAGTTTCACGGAACTGCTAGGCCTATTTCATTTGTACAGTTCCCTCCATCATCCAATACTGGTGTTGTTCATTCTATGGGTCATATTTTTTAAGTGCTTCTGGTTTATCATGTGATAAATATTGTAAATATTACCAATTTCTTATTTACTTGTGCCACCTAGCATTTGACCTAAATTGTCTCCTGTACAGACTGAATGTGGCTGCATGGTTGTCCTTTAAGTCCAACTGAGTTTCAAAGAAGATTCTGTGTCAATAAATGGTACATGCCACTTCCCACTCAAAACTAAAACCGAACTCTTTAATCAAGCCTGTCATGACTCTATGCTTGCACCACCATAACCAACATCCCCGATTACCACTGTAGCACTATGCTGCCTCATTGACTAGACCCCCCACGGATTTTGACCTGGCACTGGAATGAAAAGAGCAGTTTGACTCTGGTGAATTTGATTTGGCATAACGCTGGTGAATTAGCTGGTTTCTCTATTGATCACACTCATTATGCACATTGAGGGAATATGCTGAAACTGAAAAAAAAACATTATGTCATTGCATCTAAATTTTCTGCCTCATTTTTCTGTGCCTAAAGCTGCCTAAGCACCTTTGAAATATTTCCGTTAGAGTATTATCGAAGGGAACTCCAAGGTCTCGAACAGCATCAACTGGTTTAATTCGTAGTGGACAATTCAGAGTCTGACAATTCGAAGCCGGACAATTCGGAGCCGGATAATTTGGACCCGGACAGTCTGGAAGGCACAATTCGGAGCAGACAATATTCAAAGACTGGCATTTCTTGCCAACAATTTGGTTCGGACAATTTAATTGGATCTGGACAATTCAGAGTGGACAATTCGGAGTGGGCAAATCGGATAGGACAATTCAGACTGGACATTTTGGTTATTACAATTCGTGGCTGCCAAAATTAATTATGGGATTCTCGCTTTTAGTCCAGATTTTCTTACTTAGGTCCATCACCCATATGCATAATTACGTCGAATTGTCGGGCTCCGAATTGCCCGGGTCACCCGGTTAGATTATGCTGTTTGACTTGCTAGTAGGCCTAAAATGGTCACAGTTCCTGAAACATTATTGAATGATAAATGATAAATTCCACTTAGGAATTTTAGTTATTATTGTTCTTTTATGCCATACTAAGTACCAACAACTGCTAAACTGTATATTCCGAAGCAACTTATAGGCCTACGTTCTTTACGTTAGTTTTACATGATGTGCACATCACATTACTGTGTCCAATGTCCATTACACGTGCTCACGTGCTGCTAACAGTGCGAATTTCTTTGGTCTTCTTCACGGGTGCATAATTTGCATCTCCCGTTTTTCTTTGTGGTTCGGCTGCTATATAGGCCTATATTACATGTATATTATCAGTGCGTATACGGATGTTGATCGGTGTAGGCCTACACAAGGCAGGATTCAACATGAATCACCACCGATTTATTGTCCTTAGGTCTAATATTCCTACAAACCTAAATTTCTTCAACAGTAATTGTCGTGCTATCAGCTACTATAGAGCTATTATAGGACAGATGTGAAGAAGTTGTCAGAAGTCACATTACGTTCAGACCCGACTATTGCATCAACTACATCGTGGACAATTCCTTCACCTTTTTCTGGTTGATTGCCAACTTTACCAGTGCAAGGCTATACAGGAAGACTGAACACAAAACGTGTACCACAGCTGAGTCACAAAGCGCCCACACTTTCGATCGATACCTGACAGGTCTAAGCTTCATATAGGCTACTAACGAGATGAGCATTAAAAAGCAACCAAGTGCTCATCGACTGTGACGTTTTGGTGTGGAATTATAGCCTTTGAACCCATTTGTAAAAACGCCTGTCAATACATGAGCCCCAGAAAGCCATTTAGCTCCATCACAGTTACATGCAAATGCTGCCAGTTATCAACGTGCAGCCTTTCCCCTTCTCTATTTGACATTTGAGCATGATATCAAGAATATAAATAATTTTATAGAGAAAAAACGATGCAATAAACCTTAGTGAGTGTTGCCATTAGAATATGCGATTGGAGCAGGATGCTGTTTCAATACACTTTGAGAACCCTGTCTTCTCATAGCATTGAGTGAGGTTTTTCGCCATGTATCACTACCAGTTTTACCAATATAATTTACAATAATAAAAATATGATCTTATAAAACACACCACAAACTAAACCAACGACAGTGCAATGTAAAATATCACGGATCAAGCTACAAAATGTCACTTTGCGCAGTATCCAATTGCATTTTTACCATTGGGGTCCATTTGGACCCCAACCCCCTATGTGTATAATTGTCTCATATCTGGCCCCACAAGTGGTTTTTTAAATTTTGCAGGAATTTCTACTCGCCATATATGATGAAAAGTCATAAAATTTCAGCTTCTTAAGTGCATGTCATCACCGAATTTTTTTGAATTGAAAACATGCATGGGGTCCATATGGACCCCAACATACTACGAGGGTTAAACAAAACCTACTTTTTTAAGAATATAGGGTAGCCTATTATGCGAGGCGGTGTTTTGATGTCCGCGTGGTCACGGCCTTTGTTCTTGGAAGGCCTTAGCACCGTTGAGGGATTAGGAAGAATAACAGTTACTGTGTGCAGGATAATCGTAATCTTGATCGTAATCTACAGCGCCCACAAAAGCCAAGTCGCGGAAACCAGCTTATTCACAGGCGCTCAATCAAAACAAAATTGGTAGGCAGCAGGTCAAGTCCGGAGAGTCAGGCAGGCAGATAGATGGACGGCTAAGGTGGGTGATGTTTAGAATTGAAATGACGAGGGATGTGAATGAGAAGAGGAGGAATCAGGATAGGATTTGTGAAAGAGCAATGTTTTCATTTTTGAGTGAAAGACCTGTGGGGAGATAGCGAGAGGTGGAGTTTTGGTGAGTTCCTATGATGGGTCGGAAGTTTGCCGAAGTGCTGGCGGAAGTTTGTTCCAGAGAGGTGGAACGGCAATGGCTATGGAGCGGTTTGCAAATTTCAGTGATGAAGTGATGGGAGGGCGAAGCAGTGTAATGGAGGATGAGGAGCGTGTTGAACGAGGTACCTTGATGGTGAACAACTGACGAAGGTAGAACGGCTGGGATGATTGAAGTGTATTGTAAGTGAGTGAGAGGACTTTGTATTCGATGCGTTCAGGTATTTTGAGGATAAGGTAGGGGAGGGAAAGGAGGAGGAAAGTTAGTGAATGCATTGACTCATAGGATGAAAGATGATTGCACTGAGAGATTAACGACAGTCGGGACAAAGAATTCGAAATACAAATGGATTCAGCAAAAGGCTATAGGCCTATTTCATAAATCAAACAATCGAGAAAGACGTTTGAACAATTGAATACACTCACCAGATTGAGGAAGAGATTTCATGCTGAAAAACAGAGGAGTCGGGGAAAATGAGGGAAATAAAGTTTCTGACATGTCGCGTCGTGCATAGCTGGCCACCCGACGTGACTATCCATCATATACAGTGTGGGCAAAAGGATCCCTAAGCCATCAGGTCTATAGTGACCAAAATAAAGAATATATTTTTAGATCACGTTTCACAGAGTTAGGCTAAAGTCAATTCATATTACGTAATACAGCCAAAACAAATTTCAGACAAAATATTTTGATTACATATTTATGTCTCGTTAGGACCAAAACAGAACATTCGATACTGAATCTATTTCGAATAAGCAAATTAATAATATTTTAATTGCTTAATAGATCTAATGCAACGAAAGCTAAGTATCAACTGCCTAAATGACCCAGATGATGTACAGCAAAGGAATGTCTCGTGTCTAGTAAAGAAGAATTTATGCAGCTAAATAAATCGGATAATTTGAGGAAGACCAAAAAAGACATGGACGAAGAACGTGATGCAGGACCTAGATACGCAGGGCATGGACATACGAAGAACGGTGGATAAAACCAGAGAAAGAGCAACTTGGAGACGTCTTGTAAAGGCCTCATCGTCAGCATGCGCTTGACGGAGGAGAAATTGAAAATAAAATTGATATTTAACAACAGAGAAAAATACCTACAGTTTTAGTGTTTCATTAGCAACAATGGCATGACATTATTTGGAATAAAAGTAGTTCAAAGTTACGACACATGTATGCATGGTATATGCATATTTGGGACTTCAAACTTATCTCGATAAACAATGATTGTCTTAAAGTATATACAATCACAATTCAGAACATGTCCGCAACTAAGTCATGCGGTGGAGAAAATCGATGGCTATAACAATGCTCCAGAAATCCATTCTCTGTTTCAAGCAATTCGTCACATATACCACATCCAAAAGAATTTTGACCAATTCGCTTTTGTATCCACAGAACATTTGAACTTGCTAATAGTCAGACATTCTTCTTCTTTAATTTTCCGCAAAGGAAATGCAATTCCAACAGAATCTGGAAATATGTTTTTTTAAGTAACCATCATTTTTGGTTTATCAATAACATTATTGATGACTTCAAATCGAATTGGAAGATCTTGTCCCTGTGTTCTCGTGTGGAGTATCGACTGTTTCATTGAAGAAAACTTCTGGGTATACAATATATTGCATGAGAGTTGCTTACCGATTATAGGAGTTCTTTGGTGTGCCTTTATATTTCCACATTGTGTGAATTTAGAGCAAACCTCACTCGTATATGGTTTTTCACAAGCATGGCTTCTCATGTGATTTTTCAGAGTACAATCTACAATAAATAATTTCTCACATAGATGGCACCTGTATGACTTTTCTCCACTATCGATTCTCATGTGCTTTTTCAAATTGCCATGTTGACTAAATGATTTCTCACATAGCTGGCAACTGTGTATGGTTTTTCTTCAGTATGGATTCTCGTGTGCTTTTTCAAATCACAACCTTGACTAAATGATTTCTCACATAGATGGCAACTGTATGGTTTTTCTCCAGTATTGGTTCTCATGTGCATTTTCAGATAATTACCTACTCTAAATGATTTCTGGCATAGCTGGCAGCTGTATGGTTTTTCTTCAGTATGGATTCTCATGTGGTCTTTAAAATTACCACCTTGAGTAAACGATTTCTCACATAGCTGACACTTGTATGGTTTTTTTCCAGTATGGATTCTCATGTGCTTTTTCAGAGCACTACAGGTACACTAAATGATTTCTCACATAGATGACACCTGTATGGTTTTTCTCCAGTATGTTCTTTCATGTGGATTTTCAGAAGTCTGTGATCAGCAAATGATTTCAGACATATCTGGCAGTTGCACAGTTCTTCCCCCATATCTATTCTCGTATTCGCCATCAGGGTACTCACACAATTGATTGTATCACTGCTTTCTCCGGTCAGATGACAATCTTTAGAGCACAGGTTCTAAGACATTTACATTAATTTGGTTTTTACTTGATTCTCACGTCTATATCTCCAATTGTCAGAGCTCTTCAAGACGAAGTTGGGACATGACATCGTGAAATCATTAGCTTTTTGTCTGAATGCAATTTACTTTATTAAAAGTCCTACAATAATAATAATAATTAATTATTAATGTCATATTCTTCCCAAAAGAGCACGGTCCAGTTTCGTGCGTTAATGATTGTTCCATTTCACTTGCATTTCAAAAGCCTACAAGAAGGATCCTTGCTTCATCTGTAAATAGAAATCATATTTCGAGTAAAGTAAAGAATTGGTCACTCAGAAAGAAATAATGACGAAAAACTGAAGCTAATCAAACTTTGTATTCCATCCAGCACTCCATTACGCCATTGTTTACAAAAGTTTTCAATCGAAGATGAATCAGTTGACCTTCATAAAATCTGTTGACAAAAACCCAGTATAATGTACTTGATGAAAATCAATGTTTTAACCGAGAAGTGAAGATTTGACACAAAGTTGTTTGTCTCCACGTGCACTTTGTAAAATAAGGGTCAGTAACAGTTCAATTGCAAAATAAAAAAATAAGATTTTATCATTCAGCCAGCTTCTATTTCAGATCTATAAAAAGATTAATCCAGCTTCTATTTCATATATTTATACCTTTATCCAGCTTCCATTTCTTAAGCGTTTTATGATTCATTCAGCTTCTATTTAAGATATAAAATGCCTTTATACCGCTTCGATTTCTCAAGCATTTTGTCATCCATCACCGGGCATTTCGAACCAGGCTGGATGAATGATAACTTTGATAAGCGCTTAAGAAATGGAAGCTGGATGAAGGTTTCATATATCTGAGTCAAAGGCAGAGCTGACATCAAAAAGAGCCAAAAGAGTTATATAGCCACAGTCCATGGCGCCATAGAAGTCAGATAGGAGGCGGACTATCAGGGTCTCAGTAAATAATGGTTTCTCCGAAAACCCGATTGTAGGGGAGGGAGCAGCCCATTCCCATCTAAATACGCGATAAGTTGGTTGCAAACAATTCGTTCTAAAATTTTCGAAAGGAATGTCACATTAGCAATGGTAGTTGGTGGAATCGCTTGTGTCAAGTCCATCTCGCTTCAAGGCTGGAAGAAGGATGGACCGCTTCTGCGACGTAATAATAATAATAATAATAAGACGATTTATATAGCGCCGTAGCTCAGCCGAGGTCGAAGGAAAGGGCGCTGTACACGGGATCACATGTCATACGATTGTTTGAACAAATATGTCTTCAGTCTCGATTTGAATCCTTCTAGCGAGGATGCATGCTTCACATGGTCAGGGAGACTGTTCCATGCAGTGGGTCCTGACACAGCGAAGGACCTTTCGCCAAACATCGTGTTTGACCGTGGGACCTGTAGCAGACCCCTCGACGATGATCTTAGCCGACTATCTGCTACACGAATGCAAAATTCTGATATATAGTCCGGCATAAGGTTAAGTAGAGATTTGTATGTTAACAGGCATAGTTTATATGTAATCCGCTGAGGGACCCGTAGCCAGTGCAGATTGTCACGCAACAAATCAGTTACATGGTCAGATGGTGTGCGACCATATATGATGCGTGCAGCGGAGTTGAGCACCGACTGGATCCGCTCCAGCTGACAAGCCGGAAGACCCGCCAGTACACTGTTGCAGTAGTCAACCCTGGAGACAATGAAGCTGTTGACTAAAATGACGGCGGTTGAGGTTGGGACGAATCTGCGGATGGTTTTGATTCGTCGCAGTTGGTAGAAACAACCTCGGACGAGTTGACTCACATGGGCCGTCATGGTCATACAGCTATCAAATTGAACTCCAAGGTTGCGAACGGTGTCAGCTGGGTTGACTTCTGAATCACCGACGTTGAAGGTACTGCCATCAAGTAGATGGCGGCGTCTGAGTGTGGTGCACCATACGAACTCCGTCTTGGAGGGATTGAGCTTCAGACGGTTGGATGTCATCCACTCTGAAATATGTTCAATACACAGCAGCACTCTCTGCTTCAGTTCAGTTGTTTGTGATGGTTCGCAGAAGAAGTAAAGCTGTGTATCGTCCGCATAGCAGTGGTGGAGCAATCCATGTACTTCTATGATCCTCTCCAGTCTCCAAGTCGGCCGTATATAGTACAAAGAGGAGAGGCCCGAGCACTGATCCTTGTGGAACACCGCAGGTGACCAGCCTAGGTACCGTCTCCTCTCCTGCCAAATGGACTGATTGCGTGCGCCCTCTTATGTAGGATTCAAGCCAACTGAGCGCTCTGTCCTTGATCCCAAATGAACTAGACAGTCGCTGCATCAAGATATCGTGGTCGACTGTGTCGAATGCAGCCGACATATCAAGTAGTGACAGCAGCGCCAGTTGGCCTGAGTCGATGGCATTGACTAAATCGGAGAAGACTTTCAGAAGCGCAGTCTCGGTGGAATGGCCACGCCTGTAGGCAGACTGTAACCGAGGAAGAAGGTGTGATGCAGACAGGTACCCAATCAGCTGATGGTTGGCAATACGCTCAAGTACCTTTGAGACGAACGTTAGATTGGAGACCGGTCTGAAGTTGGTAGGTGACGATTCCTCGGTTCCAGCTTTCTTCAGGAGTGGCTTGACTATTGCGTGCTTCCATTTGGACGGGAAACGACCGATGGCGAAAGAATTGTTGAACATCCGAGCGATGAATGGCGCCAGCAGCGGAGTCGCCTCCTTCATTAGCCACGTTGGAAGTATGTCAAGAGAGCACTGCTTGGATGGAGATGAAGCAATGACTCTAATGACTTCTTCCGTGGTAATCGGGAGGAACTCGCACATGCCTGGAGTTGGGCGATTAATGAAAGTCGCTTCACTTGCCTCAGATGTTGACGCTCGGATGTCCGCTATTTTCTTGTCCATGAAGTCGTGGTAGGTAGCTGCCGAAAAAGACGCAGCACTCGCAGTAGTTTTGGTCTCGCCAAGCAGCTGGTTCACTGACTGCCACACTTGGCGCTGGTTTGTGCCCGCCGACGTGATTTTGGACTTCCAATAATCAGAAGCCTTGCGATGGGACAATTTCCTAGCCGCACGTAGGGCTCTGCGCCAGGTTTGCTTCTCCTCTGCACCAGCAGTATTTTTCCGACAGCGCCGCGCCAGACGTCGAGCCTTCCGTCTAGCTTCACGGCATTCATTGTCGTACCATGGCTGATGAGAACGCTCCCGTACAGTGAACTCTGAAACGGGAGCGTGCTTGTCGAGGAGGCCTCTGATTACTGAGTCAAATGACTCTGCAAGGTCGTCTGCAGAGCCATCAGTCGACGGGTTGCTGATCGCACACAGCTCTGATTGTGACAGTTCAGCCAGAAAAACAGCTGAGTCGAAGTGCTGCCACTTGCGTCTGGTGATTGTCGTGTAAGTTGGTGCTGGTGGTGCCATGCTGATGGACCATGACACCAGCATATGGTCCGACAACCCAACATCGGTGACCGAGACATCGAGTGGCAACGAGTTCTCGGACGTGATCACGTGGTCCAGCACACCGCCCAGTCGATGAGTTGGAACCTGCACATGCTGCTGGAAGCCATAGCTCGATAAGATCGCGTTGTAATTGACTACATCTGGGTCCAACGCTCGCTCTAGATGGATGTTTATGTCTCCAGTGATGGTGATTGGAATGGACATACTGGCGAGCGCTGACAGAAGAGAAGATAACTCGTCAAAGAACAGCGGTGTTGTTGTTTGCGACCCAGGCCGGTATATGACGACGAGTAAATGGCTGGAACCTCTTGATGTCGTCCGACAGCACAGGAACTCAAACGATGTTGTCTTCTGCTTAAGGTCGATCTTCGATAAAGCGACGCCATGCTTGGCGACGATGGCAATGCCGCCATGATTGAGAAATTTAGCCTTTCCCTGGCGCCGCTTATCGTCGATCGGCCTGGCAGCTTCCAACACGTTTAGTCCCAGGCCACGTAGACGCTTGATGGTTGTGCAGTCAGAGTCCTCGTGCCACGTCTCGGTCAGGGCAAGCACGCTCAGCTTCTCCTCCTCAATTAGTAGTCTGATGTCATCGACCTTGTTGTTAACGGATCGTATATTGAGGCAACCGAAGCGAGTCAGACTGCTGTGCTGGACCGCGTGTCTGGCGATACGCGGGCAATCAGAACGGACTCAAGGTGTTGTAGGCCTACGTGGTCAGCGCTGGTGTTAGCTGCCTGGTTCTGATTCTGCAGCTGCGGTCTGACCGGACGGTTGCCCGAGATGATAACAGCGCCAGATGACCCAGATTCGGTGTACACTGGGGTCGGTCGTCGGTGTTGCCCGCCTCTGCACCCACGGCTCGTCCGTCTGCTAGTAATAAGCGAGTCAGCGAGTGTACATATGGATGGATCCAAGACTGACCCGTGTGTACGCAGGCGGAGCAACTGGTCACGTGTGTAATGGCGTACGTTTAAATCCATCGTTTATGGACATTCCGACGCGATTTAAATCATCGCCAAAGTCCACGAAACGTCACAAAAAGAGACGAATGTCCAGTTAAAAATAAAAGACTAAACAAAACAGCGAAACATGAAAAAACGTAGGTAGCATGGGCGCCCGCACATAGGGGCAAGGGGGGGGGGCACTTGCCCCCCCTGGAAAATTGAAACCTATGTTTTTTAACTACTACTTTTGGGTTTTTAACAAATTTCTTTGCATTAATGCACCAATGATACGAATGATACAGACAATGAAAGTCAGAAATCCACATTTAGAGATCTCTATAGAAATAAACATGCTTTTATAACTTTCTGCCTTGCATGTTCAAGCTCTTTCTAAAAACTCTTACAATGACCATTGGCTTTCAACCCTCCTGTGGGCACCCATGCAAACAGCAAGCCTATCGATTATGGCCTACTTAAGTGGAATCCAGCTGTAATGCAATTAATCACAAGTTTGAAAATTTCTCAAGGTACACTGAAATTTCATCAGGGAGATCTGCTTATTCACCAGCATTGTAATTATATAGCCTAAACCAAGTCCGCTATAAGCCAGGTTTCATTTTGTCCATTGAGCAAGCTGCCAGTACAGAATCCAGGGAGGTCAAACTGTAGATAAACTTGGCTCTGGTTATCACGCCTCAGGATTTACACCCAAAACTGACAAAGAGATCTGTTAAAAAGAATTGATACCCACACTCTTCTGATCCTCAGATCCTCCACCTTCCTAAACGACACCCGCATTAACAGTTACTCTGGCCTTCTGGCTACCAGAGTAACCAGACTCGGACATCTTTCTGACTACTCTTGGGAATAAGCTTCTGACTCGATGCAGAACATGTGAAACTGCTGGTGCCTTGCGATTGGCTTTCGAGTGGCGCTTTAGAAGCAGCTAAAGGAGCACTTGCCCCTTGAAAACGGACACCTATTTTTTCGATCATTTAGTCATTCGTTCATTCTATGGAATTATAATTATAGTGCACCTTAAGGAAACTATCTTTTTAACATAGATCTGCTATTTGATTTGTAACAAATTTCTAAGGAAACTATTCATATTAAAAATTATGCACAAAATGAAACTGAGAAATTTGCATAAGAAACCTCTTTGAAAAATACCCGTATTCCTAATTTCCATGCAGCATTGCATTTTCAAGCTCTTGCTACTACAAAATTTAATCGTGACTATCGTAAAAATTTTGCCCCCCCCCTGCGAAAATTTCTGCGGGCGCCCATGGTAGGTAGATGAGCCTCCTGGATCGACCGGTTGCAGAGCACGGTAAGAAACGGAAGCAGGTCGTCGATTAGCTCCTGGACGAGGAACGTGGGCACAAGGTCCAGCTCATAAGTCTTCGGGGCAGCAGCGAGGATGAGACATCGTAACTCTTGACTCGTTATCTCATTCAGGACGGAAAGACGAGCATCAGTTGTGGAGAATTCCGGCGATGGAGAGGTAGATGTAGCGGTCCGGATTGATTCGATCTTTGCATTCAGCCGCTCCAAGAATGCATCAGCGGTGAATGGCGGAGAGGATTGCGACTGGTGGCTTGAAGGGCGACGTCCAAGAAGGCCATTGAACGTAGTCCAACGTTTCTTCGGTTCTTTGGACTGTCTGATGATGATAGCCTCCCAGTATTCTTTGTCTCTGTCACGGTAGGCAGTATGCATTTTTCGGACGAATTGAATCCAGGCCGTCTGATCAGACGGCAAGCGCGTTCTTCTGTATGTATTTTCCTGCCGTCGAAGTTTCCTGCAATCCGCATTGAACCATGGCGAGAGCGGATGATGTCGCGATCGAACCTTGCGCAGCGGAAGAAAAGATTCTATAAGTTCTGACATCACTGCATCGTATGAACAGAACAGTATGTACATGTATGTATTTTTAAACGTCCACAGTTTCGCAATTAATGACCAGACCCGTGCACCCAGTGGAAGGGTTGATAAATTCGCCCTACCGCGGAGGCCAGCGTGCGGGCAAAAAGCAGAAAAAATCGCTATTTTCAGACATTCGCGCGGCTTCGGAGTTTTACACCCCAACCCTCCAGCTATAGATAGAGTGCAACGAAGGCCATTACGCCCACAGTCAGCACACAGACCCCGCCCCGCAGAGGCGTCTCGGGCTTGTCAGAAGGGGGCCGATCTTATAGCGCGCAGTTTCGCAGAATAATAATCAGAGCACTGATAATAATTATGAAAGGTTTATCGCAAGTTTGAACAAGATAATGACAATGGATACCGGTAATTAATATCATACCGTGTCGTCGCACCGGGGATATCTGGACATTATTTAGGTGGCATCTAATCGCTTAATATTGTTACTAAATCTCTCTAAAACTCGGTTCATCTGGTTTTTTGCACTCGCACTCAATTGGCATCGACTGACCTGCACTTAGGCCTAATAGGTTCCACGACAACTGGTCTACCGACAACTCGTCTACCGACAACTCGTCTCCGGACAACTGGTCTAACGACAACTGGTCTACAAACGAATAGTATTGATGAAATAGAAGCTGGATTCATTAAAATGTTTTTTTAGCTTAAATAGAAGCTGGATTGATGATTTTATTCATGTATTTCGACATGCATCCAGCTTCTACTTCAGATCTAAAAATACCTTCATCCAGCTTCTATTACTCACCCGTTATTTTCGTCAATCCAGCTCCTATTTCAGATATAATAAAATACCCTTATCCAGCTTCCATTACTTCAGCGTTTTTCCATCAATCCAGCTTCTATTTCAGATCAAGATATACTTTCATCCAGCTTTTATTTCTCATACGTTATTTTCGTCAATCCAGCTTCTATTTCACCTGTAAAAGAGCCATCATCCAGATTCCATTTCTCTTGCGTTTTCTCATCAATCCAACCTCCATTTCACCCGTAAAAACTTTCATCCAGCTTCTATTTCTCAAGCGCTGGATCAGTTGTCTGTAGACCAGTTGTCGTAGACGAATTGTCCGGAGACCACTTGTCGTTAGACGAGTTGTCGGTAGACGAGTTGTCGTGACACCCACTTAATAGGCGGGACTTTCCCTGATATCTCGTTCTCTCTCACAGTGCGAGACCTTGGAATTGTTACTTTGTGTCAAGAGCTCAATTTTTCAAAGCAAATCAAAATTAATTGGTCACTCGTAGTTGCTACAAACAGCTTCGTCAACTCCTAGTTGTCTCGAGATCCCACTCTCATAGTTCTACTCAGACACTTGTACGTGCCTTTTTCACCAGTAGAGTTGATCACTGCAGTTCGGTACTCGTAGGTCTGCCACTCGGACTAATTGGTCGCCTTGAACGAGTTGTTCGTTCGGCTGCTCGCCTCATTGGCCGCATTCCTAAATATGCCCCCGTCTCTGCTTATATGCGTGACGTTCTCCACTGGCTCCCTGTTTCACAGCGCATCTCCTACAGAGTTGCTGCACTTGTTTGGCGATGCCTTCTTGATTGTGCTCCATCATACCTGTCTAACCTTTGTCGACCTTTCTTAGATCTTGCAGATCGCCGAGCTCTTCGCTCTGCGACAACGGGGAGCTTTTGGTTCCGCGAGCTCGCACATATATCGCACAGCAACGAACCTTTTCTGTTGTGGTTCCCGCTATCTAGAATGGCCTCCCACTAACCTTGCGACTTACGCTTTGACTAAATTAACCTGCTTTTTATAAGTTGCTCAAATCTGATTTTTTTTAGCTGTGGCTGGGTTGGGAGCGCTTCTGAGCAGATTTCTTGAAGAGGCCCTATATAAATTATCGAAATGAATTAATTTAGGGCGGAACCGGTTTAGACAAAGACAAAATCCATCGAAAACGCCGAACTTGTTTGGTGGGGTGTCGGACATGCTTCGCAGGTGCGAGTGAGAGATAGGCTGGAAAGGGCGGGTGGCGAACCCTCCCTGTGCGATCTGGGTTGGCCCGGTTGGGACGCAAAATCTGGGGTGACGAACCCGCCAGGCAGGGGCGCTTGGGAGCTGGGTTCGGACGAAAAACCGAAGTTTCACCGGCAACGCCGGGCACCCCAGTGTGCGACTGGGTTGGGTCCGATGAGATGCGTGTTGAGGGCGGGTGGCGAACCCTCCCTGTGCGATCTGGGTTGGGACGCAAAATCTGGGGTGACGAACCCGCCAGGCAGGGGCGCTTGGGAGCTGGGTTCGGACGAAAAACCGAAGTTTCACCGGCAACGCCGGGCACCCCAGGGTGCGACTGGGTTGGGTCCGATGAGATGCGTGTTGAGAATGGCGGAGTGGGAGCGATTCTAGGGGCAGTCTATCCAACGGCAAGATCATGATTTTGGCATCTGACATAATATTATGTTCATTGTTCTATCAGCCAACTGAATGGTGTGTAGGTCATTGGAATGTGGAGGACACTAAAGTCCGTATACAAGAACCAAGCAAGGAATGGGAGAGAGCAAACTCAAATCCGTTGTCTGATCACCGAGAAACGCTTACTCCAGTCACCCCTCCGGGGTTTCTGCTGGCCACCAGGGCGTTTGCTTATCTGTCGTTTCGGCGTCTATTGCAATATGGGTCAAGTGACTTAATTAAACATCCGAATTTTTTAAATCCCGATTAACGGGATTCCATGTTTGTCATTACCGGAATTACGATATTGTAAAATATCCAAGATTCCCGAGTTCCCTGGATCCCGGAATTGCATTTCCTGCTTTCAGTATCAAGTTATTGAAGACAGATTTGAAAGACTGAAAAGACGGAAGATTGATACAAGTTGCTTAGAAGAAATCAACTAAACATTGAATTGAATAGACCGAAAGAAGGGTTTCGAGTGTGATCACACTCTCCTCAGCTGGCGGAGAGCCGAGAGCTTTAACAGATACCAGACATACCCATCCAACAACTAGGCGAGGCCAACTGCTGGACGATGCTTTGCCCTAGGAGCCGGTTAAATGACATGCCGGTCGCTTGAAACACAGACGTGTTGAGGGTGTTTGAAAAAGAGCAGAAAGATGGAAGCTGCAACAACGCTATCGATAGCTTTTCACATGTGTAGATATCCACGGTCACAACTTTAAATTGTTGTTATCATGATTTAAATTGATTGTTTAAATACATTATAATGCTTGTTGTGCATGTGTCTGAGCACTTGCAACGAGCTTTTATGCACTTTTCGTACATTACCAGTAGGCCTAAGTTCCGTCATTAGTTCGTTAGAATACACAATCGATAACCATGGCAACGGACGTCACAATCGATAACTATGGCAACGGGCGATGAAGTCGTGGACGCTACCGAATTTCAATTTAATACATTACGACAAAGCTGTTATTATTTTGATAATTATTATTATTATTTACATTTCTTTCGCGCGCAAGGTCACACCGAAATGTCAGTCTGAGGCGCGGATAGTCAGAAGCCAGAGGATGATGGAATTAGATAGGCTATCGGGTATCAGATTATTCAAAACCAAAGAGAAAATTAATGGTAAGCAATGAGCCATTTTTTGAGACATTTTTAAGGTACCGGTATACGGAGTGAATTTGAACTGCAAAGTGTGAGTGGAAATCGATTCTGTTCCCCGTGGTAAAGGTTTCAAATTACCCCCGGACACTAGATTTGCATCAATCATCGCATTTGTTGCACTAAAAAATCAGAAAAATGATCCCGCTTCTTGTTTTGGTCTAAAGATTTTCATCCGTCATCCCACTTCGTGGCTTGTTATCGATATTTTGATCGGGAAAAATAATAGCCTCGAAGCCATTTCTCCATTTAGCTTCAGCGGCGATTAGTATTTTAGTTGCAGATGAAAATATTGATTACAAACCACGAAGTGGAATGACGGATGAAAATCTTATTCGATCTGGACATCTTGTAGCACTCTCCATGCAGGTCGTACGGGGATAGGCTATGTTGGCGATCACTGCAATTGAGTGACATAGTAACTGTTAACCAAGAAGCATCTATATGGACCAAAGCCATACACTGACCTCACTCGAACATTGCAACCATATCTAAAAGTATTCAATTTCTTACTATCCCAAATATTGTACAATTTACGCCGATTAGTGTTACATCTTACCCCGATGCTGGGGTCGAATGTAACACCCAGAGGGGCTCACTTTTGTGATGGTGTCGGCTGTATTTGATTCGCAAGCCATTGAATACTTTTCCATTAGGCCTATATAGCCTAGCTAAGATTTTAGACTATAGTTGGATGCAAATATATTGCAATTGTCTTTCTTACAAATACCAAAAGACATGTGAAATTCAACATTTGTAACATATTTCATCTACAGTCTCCTTTAATAATTGCTAAAAACACTATTTAGGAATTTAATTAAAGAGTGAGACAAATAATAGAGCCATTTGTTTTTAATGGAACTGTTTATTGTTTTTAGTTGTCGACACCGGATCCGAAGATGATAGCCTAGGACAACCTTTTTTGACTGTCGGGCCACTTTTTCTTAGTTGAAGGACATTAGCGGCCACAAGGCTAAGCTTTAATTAACTAAAGGAATATAAAATTGTTATAATTGAATGAAAATAGAATGTTTGATGCGATTTATTAACGTCCAAATAAAATATTTTGTAATAGAAAAGAATTATATATTTTATCATGTCCAAAATGTAAATTTTTACATATATTTTTCTCAATTCATTGAGATGCTGCGGGCCATTTTTGTAGGCCAAGCGGGCCACGGGTTGGGAACCGCTGGCCTAGAACTAGTCTAATTAATGTCTGTTTAGTGAGTAAAATAACTTTGAAGTCCTCTCGAATAACAATGACTTTTTAAATACGTTTTTAAAATGATTCTATGATGAGTTCAGCTTCCATGATAACAATTATCCTTCAGGCTACCTGAGAAACAGAAAAACAATGTAGACAATATTATATTCCTGTAAGTCAATTTCAAGTCTTATTTTTGTGTCGCTGGAACAATTTTTATGAAATGCATAGAGAGGGAGTATCAGTTTTTATCATTTCGCAATGATCATTACCAAATTCAGCATGGTTAAGTGGTTGACCACGAGTGTCCATCTAACTTTGCATTTTGCTTTGTAGGCTGCTATTAGCGCCGTGTAATTACAAAGCTGTCTGTTCAGTTAGTAGTTAAGTTTAATTAAGATTACTGCATAACTTGTAAATGTAAAGCGCAGTACGTCTTGCAGGCGTTTAATTAAAGAAAATATATTATTATTATTATTATTATTATTATTATTATTATTATTATTATTATTATTATTATTATTATTATTTTCAATGTTGCTATTATCTTAAATTTGCAATGTATACAGTGGTAGTAGAAGACGAAGAAATAGTAGTAATAGTAGTAGTAGTAGTAGCAGTAGTAGTAGTAGTAGTAGTAGTAGTAGTAGTAGTAGTAGTAGTAGTAGTAGTAGTAGTAGTAGTAGTAGTAGTAGTAGTAGTAGTAGTAGTAGTAGTAGTAGTAGTAGTAGTAGTAGTAGTAGTAGTAGTAGTAGTAGTAGTAGTAGTAGTAGTAGTAGTAGTAGTAGTAGTAGTAGTAGTAGTAGTAGTAGTAGTAGTAGACTAGTTGTAGTAGTGGTTACACTAATATCACTGCTTTAATTATGAATCAAAATTAATGCGACTCATTAGGACTAGAGCATTACTGCACAGTTTTATCATAATTATTCTTGAAAGCACTCTTACTTTCTCTGCTCAAATGCTATTCTGAACGCAGGTGGCTCAGTGCGTTGCGACGTTCTGTTGTCTCTTCCACCTTTACTTCCATTGCTCATGCCTTCTTTTCATTCTGAACGGACCACTCTTATAATAGTCTGTATTTCTCCAACTTCAATCCATTTAAATTGCTGCTGCTATAAGCACGCCTTCCTGGATTTTTTTTTATAAACAAACGACCAAACCCCCGGGCAACCCCTCCCAGGGTAAACCATAAAGTGCGTATAAGTGGTAGTTCTCCGAACGGCGCTCCTAAGTTCAGAATACATGTCTGTTGGTCGTACACAAGTTGGATTGATGAAAAGAATTCCCAGTAAAAAGAAGTCGTATTGATACTAGATCAGTTATGCTTACATGGAAGATGGATTGATGAAAAGATTCCTGCTTAAATTGGCGCTGGGTTGATTAAAATGATTGTTATTTAAGTAGAAGTTGGAATGGTAAAACAGCTTTTGCTATTTTTCATTAGAAGCAGGACTCATAAAACGACTTATTGCCTAAATGGAAGCTGGATCTATGAGAAGGATTCATGCTGACCTAAGTGAAGCCAACAGGTATTAGCTTCATATCGGAGTGACTGAACGACACTAACAACTTACAAGTTCCCGCTTCAATGACATTGACAGTTGTTTACCCTTAAGACACTAACTATAGTTGAGACATCACCACGAAATGGACAATTAGCCCAAGTTTGATCGATTTCACCTTCAAAAAATAATATGCTATTTGCACACAACGCACAGTGAAGGGGGAGGTTAAAGTCCTAGGCTAAATGGGAGGGGCTGTCAGAGGGGTTGTCCGGGTTTTTTGTCCGGGGTGGTTATTCAGGGGTTAATATCCTACATGAGAATGTGAAACATTCGATTGACACCAACGGGCACTGAGACCAAGGACTGCAATGATGATGATGAATGATATATATATATAATTATACATATATATATATAATTATACATATATTCATGTACATATACATGCAATATATATTTTATTATATACATACCTGCATGTTTGACAGAGATGTGAAGATATACACATGACGTCGCCTATGCACCCCAGACAGTTGGTATACATTCTAAGAAAGTATACCGGACTCATTCAACAATAATAGTCTGAGTTAAATCAACATCCACCAAAAGTAAATTGCAAATGTTTATAAAGGTTCATCATCAAATGTCATCACATGTCATCATCACTTGTAGTCATCGTCATCATCATCATCATCATCATCATCATCATCATCATCATCATCATCATCATCATCATCATCATCATCATCATCATCATCATCATCATCATCGTCATTGTCATCATTATCACCATCTTCTTCTACTTCTACTTCTACTTCTTCTTCTTCTTCTTTTTCTTCTTCTTCTTCTTCCTCTTCCTCTTCCTCTTCCTCTTCCACTTCCTCTTCCTCTTCCTTTTCTTCCTCTTCTTCTTCTTCTTCGATTTTAATATCTTCGAAGTTATCATCTTTTTATTGCCATCATAATAATTATCATCATCAAAAACAGAAAGATGGTAACCGACATCATCGTCATTTACAACGATCGCTGTCTTCACCAAAATCCTAAGTTTTATGTATGTATGTAATACTATGTATGCATAAAATTTTTATTACGGAGTGACTTACGCGTCCCGATACAGTAGTGGTCTGGAGCTGAAGGTGGACAATCTTGATCATATAGCGCGATGTCAGCAAACTCTTGTCCTTTTGGACAATATAAAAGGTAGCGAGGCAGCATGCTCCCTCTACTCTTTGCATCGGAAGATCCCCCGTGTTCTACATGCAAAGTGAGACCATAGAACTGCTTGTTAATGTTCCAAATGGCTTATAATTAATTGCTAAATGCATATTTTATTCTATCTAATCATGACGTAGACCCTACCACAATTTAGTCGTACAAGTTAGACGACTGGATTCACTTTTGTTGTCATCACTTCTGACCTATCAGCTACAGCTACACCATACAATCGATAACAACCTCTAATTAAACTACTACTGCAACAACTAAAACGGTACAATAGGTAGAGATACCTTAGCAAATAAGAGTATTTTAGCTGCTCTAATGTGGTATTATAACTACTACTGCAACAACAGGCGATGATAGCATAAAATATAGCGAAAGTGATGAGTGACGTTAACAATGACGATGATGACGGTGATGATGATGATGATGATGATGATGATGATGATGATGATGATGATGATGATGATGATGATGATGATGATGATGATGATGATGATGATGATGATGATGATGATGATGATGATGATGATGATGATGGCGATGATGATGATGATGATGATGATGATGATGATGATGATGATGATGATGATGATGATGATGATGATGATGATTATGATGATGATGGCGATGATGATGACGACGACGACGATGATGATGAAGCAGAGGAAGGGAAGAGGAAGAAGAAGAAGAGGAAGGGAAGAGGAAGAAGAAGAAGAGGAAGGGAAGAGGAAGAAGAAGAATGAGGAGGAGGAGGAGGAGGAGGAGATGGGGATGTAATGGTGCCGCTCCTCCATATTTTGTCCAGTGCTTTGAGAGCTCTAATACACGTATGCTCTTGCTAGGCGGATACCGTATTCATTTCTGTCTCTCCATCCAGGTCGATTGTGAGAATGCTACCTAGGTCGCAGGTGAATTTTTCGACATACAATTTGTCTATGTTGTCGTCGTCTACTTTTACTATCATCGTCTTCGCTTTGGTAACATTGGTGGAGAGTCGGAATTGTGTGCCTCTTCACTAAGTAGGCCTATTTGCAACGATCATCCCAGTTCTGTCAAATGTTCATCTAGGAGTTCTACGTCATTTTGTGAATCGTGGGTGCCTTGCATCGTCATCTCTTGGATCGTGTCCATTACTCTTTCGAGGTCAGCTATAAACACTCTGAGTGATGTCGTATCTCCTTGTCTGGTTTCCCACTGTTGGTTTTAAACCATGATTGTCCTATCTCTGCGTCTACTCTCACCAACACTTGTGATGCTCTGTTGATATCTCTTAGCAGGCCAATTAGTTTGGTGCCAATTCCATAGGATCTTAGAGCGGCCAAAGATTTTTCCTGGTCTACGCTGTCGAAAGCCTTCTGACAGTCCACAAAGCAATACTCGTTTCCGCGCTATTAGGCTAGGCCTACTAGTTAAGTAAGTTGACAACAGCGATGAAGAAATGTAAAGAACAATAACATTGGAAGTACATCGCAAGCATTTTGTAATAGTGAATATATATATAGGCCTAGGCTATTTATAAGATATGGATAAGCAGAGCATATGATTTTACAAAGAAAACCAGAATTGAAATATTCTTGACGAATCCTGGACAATGCCATAAGGCCAGGAAAGAATTTTCATGCAGAAATAAGCTGAAGATCGCAGGAATTTCAGACCATAAGAAACGACGACATTAGACAATAGACATGCCTTAACCAGTATTTGCACAGTATTCCATTATTATAACAAGTGAAATAACTTGCGCCAACCTTCAAGCTATGATGACAAGTTGCTATGAAAAATCTGCTCTTAGAAACGCTGATCTGTTTCTCGATAGCCTACATAGAACACTCAAAGTTTTGCAACCTTTTAATTCCGATGTGACCACCAGATAATCAGTAAAGTCAGAATCAGTCAAACTTAACTGAAACCCTGAAGGTTATCATCGTTATCTATAGGGATATAGAACGGTATTTGTGAGCGAGCGACATACTCGCGTTCCAAACAAGGTAATAAACTTTTTCTGTTCTTTTATCTAAAATTATTGACAAAGCTATGGCGGTGTTGTGCTCATTATGTCGCGATGTTGACTACCTTACCATGGACAACCAGAAGAAAGCAGAACCCGAGCAACATGAATGTCTTCATCTGAAATATTAAAACAATGCAAGGACGTCGGTTGATGCTTTCATTGCGAAGTAGGTTATCTACAGTAACTGTAGGCCTACATTGATTCCTAAGCACCTAAAGAGGCTCTAGCGATAAATTCAAATTCCACAAAAAGTGTTATGTAGGCCTATACATAAAACTATGAGCCACACATTAATATTCTTTGATTGCATTTGAAATTATTGCAAATTTTGAACTGCATTGCTTTCGACAATTATTGATTTGATAATGGGATCGATTGATTCAAAAGAAATAATCTGCTTGCTCATCGAGTCATTTTATAAAATATCATCTCTAACCTACTCGCTTCAAATCCAGCCTTTTTGCTCGAGGTCGCTGATAGTGGAATCGATTCTGACAGGCTCCCGCTGAGGAAAGCGCTTACTAGCCTAAGTGGTCAACTAAAATGCCATGCAATACAGTGCAAT
>OX457046.1:2930000-2940000 GCA_949752735.1 Lumbricus terrestris
ACATACATGTATGCATGAATAATATATACATACATACATACATACATACATACAAGCATACATGCATACATACATACATACATACGTACATACGTGCATACATACCTACATACATACATACATACATACATACATACATACATACATACATACATACATACATACATACATACATACATGTATACATACATACATACATGCATGCATATATATATACAATTTTAAGTTGGTTGATACATGACTTGTAGCTAAGGATTACATATAGGCGTATGTAAATCAACGTTGACTTGACTTGACGCATCAGTAGCCTATTAGACCAATGTTCGTAGAACGAACATGACCCAGATATGAGTTTTTTACAACTCCGTTTTTGACAGCAGAATTTTGCAAAGAACATGTGCCTTGTGCAAAATATGTGCACTTTTTAAATGCCCATCACCTTTTGCGATATCACACATAATTTAGACCAAAATAACAACTTTGAAAACAAAGGACGGCGAACATACGTAGTTTTGCAGTATGTGGTATTAGTTAAAAACATTTCAAAACTTAAAAAACTGATTTTTTAACGTTTTATCCGACAAATCAGACTTCCTGCTGACAAGAAAGCACCTGTATACAGAAATTCTTATCGTCTTCCAAGTTGAAAGAAAACTTGCCAGCCGCTGAGCCATATACTACACTGCAATCACTCAAACAACCCTCATGAGTTTCTCTTTTAACATTATCTGCCTTTGTTCGAAACCTGGGAGTTATCTTGGGTTCCACGACGACTGGTCCACCGACAACTGGTTCAACGACAACTGGTTCACGGACAATTCGTTCACCGACAGCTGGTTCACGACAATAATATTGTTACACGACAATATTATTGGAGCTGAATAGATGAAAATATTCTTGCTTAAATTGGAGCTGGAATGGTGAAAATGTTCTTGCTTAAACTAGAGATGTATTGATGAAAATGTTCTTGCTTAAAATTAACTGGAACTGGATTGATGAAAAAACGCTCGAGAGATGGATGCTGGATAATGGTATTTTTATATCTGAAATAGAAGCTGGCATAATGAATAGAATGCTTGATAAAACGGAAGCTGGATTGATAATTTTCATTCATGTATTTCAACATGCATCCAGCTTCCATATCTCAAGTACTTTATCATTAATCCGGCTTCCGTTTCTCAAGCGTTATTTTTGTCAATCCAGCTTCTATTTCACCTTTAAGGAACCTTCATTCAGCTTCCAATCACCATTGGCCGGTCAGCCAAAAATATTGTCGTGTACCAATTTATTGTCGTGAACCAGGGTGTCAGTGAACGAATTGTCCGTGGACCAGTTTTCGGTGAACCAGTTGTCGTGACACCGTTATCTTGAACCAAGAAATCACCTTCTCTAACCATATCTCTGTATGCCCTGTCACGTGTCAATTTGACATGGTCGTGTCGTCTCTCTCTCTCTCTCTCTCTCTCTCTCTCTCTCTCTCTCTCTCTCTCTCTCTCTCTCTCTCTCTCTCTCTCTCTCTCTCTCTCTCTCTCTCTCTCTCTCTCTCTCTCTCTCTCTCTCTCTCTCTCTCTCTCTCTCTCTCTCTCTCTCTCTCTCTCTCTCTCTCTCTCTCTCTCTCTCTCTCTCTCTCTCTCTCAGTCTCTCTCAAAGTGGCTCAAATGAAAAAATTAACGGATTTTGAGCAGTTGACTGATTTGAACAGTGTTTCAATTCTGTCTTTCATACAAAACTGTTCTATAAACAAAATGCAGAAATTCAATAGGAATTAGCCAAAGTTTATTAAATATGTTTGCAATAGAAAGAATGCATTCAGTCATTAAAATTGTATGCTTCTGGGGTCCTTAGAAAATATAAGATTAATATATTTTAAGGAATGTATTGCGATTAATTTGCAGTTAGGCTAATTGCGATTAAAAAAATTAATCGCGCGATTAATTTCGATTAAAATGTTTAATCGAACAACAGCCCTAGTTTTCAGGGAAAAATTTCCCCACCTCCCACCCCATCCTCCACCCATCTTCAACACACCCCACCCCACGACATTCCGACCTCCACCGGTACGCCACTCATGAAATTTGGACTATATGCATGACAACGGCCGACAACGTAGGGTCACTCTAAGATAAGTGCCGAAGTACCGAAGTATACTCTGAAAGAAAGTGAGTTTGATTTTACTGAATGACTGAGTTTTAATACATGCACTTCGGCAGTTGAATGAAAACTTCAAAGTAGGTGACCGACAGGGTAGATCTGGGAACCTATATTTATACATAAACATGGACTCGCGTCATTACTTTGATGATTTTATTGTGGTCTGATATCGGAATTTTAAATTGGTGGAAATGCTTAATCGTGGAAACGTGAAAACCCGACCCGCTAGGGACCTCCTAACACGATAATAGGCTACCCCGGTGGTTTCCAAATATTTCTTGATCTCCTCATGAAGCTTGTGGTCAGTCAAGAAAAAAAATCATTCTTATCGTCTTCCAAGTTGAAAGAAAACTTGCCAGCGATATACTACAGTGTAATCACTTAAAAATCCTCATGAGTTCCCCTTTATCTGCCTCAGTCTGTTCGAAACCTGGGTGTTATCTTGAACTAAGAACTCCCCTTCTCTAACCATAGCCCTGCCACGTTCCAGTTACAGTCAAATTTGACATGGTCGTGTCGTACCTCACAGTCTCTTCTGCTCTCGTCCATGCCTTTGTTTGCAGTCGTCTGGACCACTTCCCTCTCTTTATGTTGGCCTCCCACAGGTCGTCTGAATTCCTTGGTTATGGTCCTTTGATCCGCTTGGTTGGTGCCATCTCCCGTTTCTCATGCCTTTGCGTTCATGAGGGACGACCTCCATTGGCTCCTACTGCTGCAACGCATTACGTAGTCAAAGCTTAATAGAATTTCATCTATATAATTTACTGACTGACTGGATAAGTTATTGACTGATTGGATAATTTACTCAATAAGTTGCTGACTGACTGCAGATAAGCTGCTAACTGACTGAGTAAGTTGCTGACTGGCTTGATAAGTTACTGACCGAAAGGATAAGTCTCCGACTGACTAAATCACCCAGCTATTACCACACATTTACTCACAAACTAGAATAATAAACAACCGGGATAGAGCTGTTTTTCATACGAAAACAATATTATGAATTGAAGAATGACAAGATATTTTGAATGCTTCATCTTTATTATTTCAGTTTTAAATGATATGATTCATGTTTCAAATGCTTATTTCAGCAATTTTTTGCATTAAATTAATTCACCGTTAATCAATTAAATGAATTACTGGTTTGTCCGAATTTTTTAAATGTGCTAGACTTAAGCCTAATAATATTTGTCTGGCTTTGACAACGATCTTTTAGACCTGAAACAAACCAAAAAGAAACTTTTGTGAATAAAGTTGAATGTTAATTTATCTATATCTATAAGGAAGGATGTGACTATGTTTGTTTGTTTGTTTGTATGTATGTATGTATGTATGTATGTATGTATGTATGTATGTATGTATGTATGTATGTATGTATGTATGTATCTGACTTTGTCCAGAATGCACGCTCACAGTTTTTGAGCTTTTCACTCCAAACCTTCACTACTGTGTAGGTCTCGGCACGAGACGCAAAGGCGAGGGGTTGGCGATTCTCTATCACCATGGGGGCCAGGGTGAGGGGCGAAACCCCCAATTTAAAAAAACCCAGCTATTTTTTTGATTTTTTTTCCTAGATAGAGGTCCATCAGAACCACCCGGATCAGTGGTTGGCAAATCTCCACCACCAGGAGGGGCCAGGGTGCGGGGGTCAAAAACACTGATTTTCGCTAAAAATTTTCATTCGCTTGCCACGTATAAATGCAGTAATTTTAACTTTTTAGAGGTGTCTAAAGTGGAGTGGAGGGGTGGGATGGAGATGAGGGGTGGAGGTGGTGGGGTGGGGTGGCGTAGGGTTCGAGGAGTGGGGTTGGGGATGGGGTGGGGGGTTGGGGTGGGGTGGAGTGAGGGAGTTCGTTGAGATGGGGTGGAAATTTTCGTCAAACTCAAATTTCTCCGGTGGCGTACTGGTATAGAGGTCGCAGTTTGGTGGGGTGTTGTGTGGTGGGGTTGTGGCCGGAGCGGATCGAATCCTAAATTTCCCGGGCAACGCCGGGTTCCCCAGCTAGTAGTTTATAATATTGCTGTGTCAAATTCCGATCCAGTGCTTTTAGTATCATCTTGGAAAGACGAACCTTATTCATGAAGATGTCGTTTAAGACGACATAATAATCTTACTTGGTGTGGTTGTGTTTCTATGAATGTGTGTGTGTGTGTGTGTGTGTATTGGTGTTTTGTATGGATGTGGTACCATTCAACGAAGAATGCGCCGCCGTTTATTGTCTTTCCATTAGCTTTTCAACCCAAAATAACATCTGGATAAATGTTTTGAAAGTGTTATTTGCAGTGGTGAAGTAGACATAGGCTTAAAACACAGAAGCACACGTGACGTGACCTCTAGGGTGGATCGAATGAAATGGAGAAAAAAGTATTCTTGTGCAAGAGAGGACATCCTTTCCAGTTGCCCCTCGTTAAAACAAATTTGTTTAAAACAGTCTTATTAACAGATGCATTTATAATTATATTTAGATACAAGCTAACATGATTTTAATTGCTGTTCTCTATCATAGTTAGCCTAGATATATGTATGTATTCGTTTTTGTTTTACAATGTAATGCATGTGCGCTTGACATATGCAAATAAAGGCTACTTACTTACTTGCTTACTTAACAATTGGTCATAGCAGGGGAAAGTTGCGAATTGGTATGACAAACACACCGTGAATTTGTTTAAATTAAACCTATCGTTCAACTTCTTGAGGCTCCCAAAGATTATGAAATTTTGCTACATGGGGCCTGTTTGAGGGCATTAGAAAGCTTATGAATAATAGAGAAACAACATACGTGACAACTTCTTGTATAACAAGTAACATATAAGCAAATTATTGAATATAGCCTTATATTATTTGCATTGTCATTTCTCTTGTTTCAGGTTTTCCTTTCTATAGAATGGCCATACACCATCAGTTCACCTCTCTCTGTCAGGTCATATTCTAGGCATCGGAGAAATGTGGGTACAACTTGACATGCTGACATTGCTTGGAGATAACATGCATATTTAAATTATTATGCCATGAATGCCCCACACACTGCACAGTTACTGTAGCGCTGAATTTTTTTCCTTTCCGGAAGTGTCATCCTGCCGGAAGAATCCCAGACCGGATATCATCCGACAGGAAACATGTAAACTGGATATACTACCGCCAGAACAGTGCCAACCGGAAGTATCGAATTTTCAATGGGGCTTCCTACGGGCAATTTGCATATCCAAATAGCCAGGTAGTGCTTTATTTCTTAATTGCCTGAAAATACATAATAATGGGCCAGCCATTGACTATAATTCTTTGGCACTGTTTTTGCCATACGCCGGTAGAAGGCTTCGGTGAAAATGGACGCTTCCGATTGGCATATTTCATGATGCAGTGTTTCCCGATTAGGTCATTCCGGTCGGGATACTTGCGGTCTGAATACTTCCGGACTAGAAACTTCCAGTAGGGATATGACCTTGGTCTTACACGCATGACCATAGGCGTAGGAGACGGGGGTCCAGGGGGGGCAAATGCCCCCCCAAATTTCGGGCAAGTCTGTTTTTTCGGGCAAGCAGACCCGGAAAAATATTAACCAAACTTCTTGAAGTTCAGCGTTCATTAGTATACCACATTATCTCCCAGTTCCATCTTGCCCGAATCGAGTTAGATATTAGCTCACAACAACCATGGTTAGCAGAAATTCCCGAAAAAGTTCTGAATTTACGGTAGCATTTTATAAATAAGCTTAATGGCAAGAATCGCAGCAAATTCAAGAGCCAAAATTTGCCCGAAAATCTTGCCCGAATCGAGCTAGATATAAACTCACAACCATTGATAGCAGAAATTCACGAACAATTCTGAATTCACAGTAGCATTTTGTAAGTAATGGCGAGAATCGAAACAAATTCAAGAGCCGAAATTTGCCCGAAAATCTTGCCCGATTCGAATTAGATAGATCTATTAGTTCACAAAAACTATGGATGGCAGAAATTCCTGAAAAAGTTCTGAATTCACGGTAAATAATGGCTAGAGTCGCAGCAAATTCAAGAGCTGGAATGTGACCGAAAATGGCGACTATTCGTGGCATTTGGGGAAATTCACAGCATGCAAGCTAGGTGGAACAGAACACGGAATTCACTGCCTGAATGACATCGAAATTTCTACTGGTCATGAGGCAAAACAGACACGATAATCTTGCGATCATCAACATTGAACGTGCAGATCTTGGCCTGCTCTCTGAAAATTTACAATATTTTTCTTCTTGTCAAGTGTGCTGGATCAGGGCTGCACTTAATAGCTCACTTAAATTACGGGTAGCACAATTGAGCACATTTCCAAAAGCACACGTTCCTTTTATTTTCATTTAAGGTGTCTCAGGATCTCTCGCTGTTCTGCCTCCACCTATTGGCTTCCTCTCCGTGCTCACATTCAATCTAAATCCCTCACTCTGATCTTCAAGGCTCAGCGGGGTTTTGCCCAAATATCTGACCGACGTTATACTAAGGCCTCACTCAGCTTCCTCCAACCGCCACTTCGTTCATCCAATGATCCAACAGACTTGACTCTTGGTTCCGCCTTCTAGAACTGCAATGGCTCAGTCTCGATCATTTGCCTCAATTGATCCTTCTCTTTGTGATGAGCTTTCTCCTTGCGTTCGCTCTATACACTTTCTGTGGCAGTCTCTCTTCTTCATTCTTTCATCTTAAAACTTGCCTCTTCGGGCGTGGTTTTGCGCACTATTAGCGCCTCTGAACGGTTCACCCTAATGAGTCGCTTTGTAGATGATTAGATACAATACAAAACAATCTACAATTATGAATTTAATCAGTTGCTTGTGTGAAGTTTGAACTGGTTAAGCGTCAGGAATATATACATACATGTAGGCTACATAATAAATTTGCATATATGCCTAAAATTACCCAGCCTGGTCCCTATAATATGGCCGGGTCTCGGTGTATTTGCCCCTTGTCCCGGTGTGTGGGTGCAAGAACAAAGATGGCTATGTGTGCACGATGCCAATTATTTCGGGTTTAATTTTTCGGGCAAAAGTGAAATTTTTGCCCCCCCACTGCTGAAATGCCCCCTACGCCTATGCGCATGACCCTGACTTTTGACATGATGACGTCATTGATCACATAACTGATACAGAACCGGTCCTTTCATCACTACTCCGCAAATTATGTAATTATGTAATTACATAATGTGCAATTATGTCGATAAAATGCAACCGGAATTAACATACTTTGTTTAGGCAGGACCAAGAATGTTAGTTTTCAGCCGACAAGCTTCGTATTTTTCGTAACCTAAATGAAAATTATTGAAACATGTACATAGATGATACAGAGAAAACAACACATCACTCGTATTTTCATTAGAAGAGTCGTCATTAAAAGTATCACCACGGTCATTACCATCATCATCGCTATAGTCATTGCATCATCACCTTTCACAGTTATTGATCAAGTTACCATCATCATCATCGTCGTCGTCGTCGTCGTCATCATCTTCATCATCATCATCATTATCTTCGTCTTCATCGTCATTGTCATAATCGTCGTAATCATCATCATCAAGACGATCATCCTGAGAACTGGTCACATGTTTCTTACAGAAGTCGTCGTCATCCAAATCATCAATGAATGTCAAAACGTTGTGTGACTGATGGAACCACTTACAGAGTTCGCATCTCATACGGTCGAGTACTGATATCTCGCTATTGCAATCGAGGGAGTTGAGGCATTCCTCCAATTTTTGACCGCAAACATCATTTTCCCGTTTTGCGCGATGTGCGAACATCTCGCTTACTACAACGATTTGAATGAAACATGAAGCAAGAAATCAACAGCATTTCAATGATGACAATCAGGATAGGCCTACGATGTATCACGTGTGTTGGACAGGGCCGTGTTTAAGGTTCTTCGAGTGTCTGTGCAAAGTGTTACAGCAGGGGCAAAGTGCCGTTCGGCAGTTTTACAAGATTAGTCATTTACAAAAATCCGCTGTTCAATAGGCTAGCCTGCGTGGTTTGTTGGCTGTGGCGGGTGAGTAAGCAATCACACAATGTCGGTGAACTTAGTGAAATTAATGTTTTCTTACACTTACTGATTTTACAAAAGGTTTAAGTAACACTGAGACTCGCAAAAGATATATTTGGCCAATAGTAACAAAACTCTCGGCTCAAGGGCATTCGGTGCACCGCACCGAATGGACCTATGTTAAACACGGCCCTGGTGTTGGAAGAATCACTCCAGAAGAGTCTAAACGAAAACTCTACTAATGCGATCACGTGATATATCAATTAAGATCAATGCTACCAATAATTTCACTACTACATGTAGTCCACTCTATGTATGCTTCAAATACCACTACCACTACTATTATCACTGCTTCAATTGCAACAACAACTAGGCTACTGCCACTAGGTCTACCAATTCTAGCACTAACACAACCACAACTATACTACACCTGCAAAAACACTATAAAACTGACAATGACGACAACAGCAACTACAAAGACAGTAGACCTACATCTTTATAAATAAAGAGAAGATTCTGTATGTCTGTCTGTCTGTCTGTGTGTCTGTCTGTCTGTCTGTATGAACGGGATGCATTTCCACAGGTTTTTTTTAGCTTTTCACTCCAAACCTTCACTACCGTGTTGTATCGGCATGAGGCACCCGCTGGAGCGGTTGGCGAATCTCTACGACATGGTCTGCCCGTATTAAGCTCATCTTAGATTGAAATGAGAAGTCCATTAACCAGCAATTTCAAATATCCAACAAAATACGGCCTGTACAAAACTTCTTAGAACAAGTTGCTGAAATCTAATTTTTATCGCCTTGATTGCCAGACTAGGCCTACATTGCTATAACGGGTGCGTTATGTATACAAAATCGTGAAATAAATAAATGAATTAAATTAAAAACCTGACGCTGAACCAGGCGTGGAACACGTTCGGGGGTTTCAAATTCAACCGAAAAGTTATTGGGCAATTCTTGGTCATTCACCTTTGAAACTTGGGCATGCGGTCGCTTTCACATCCATCCAAATGTGGTCGTGTACAGTCGTTGCCTGCATGTATAGGATGCCAACCTTCATTGCTTCTATTGCAAATATTCTCTATACCATCGCCTTCATCCCATGAATTTACATCAATGCCATCGGGAAGCGATCACGGTACGAGTTGATATACGCCTACAATCTGTGAGAATGTTCTATAGCCTAAACCAGAATCTCGATGACAAGCCTGGCCCACCTGGGCAACATAACATGTGTTTTCCCGTGTCACTTGCTGAGAAAATGCAGTGGGTCCAATCCAAAGAATCAGTGCTTAGCACTAAAATCATTGACTGTAATAAGTTAGGTCTAGTACGAAAAAGTCTTACCAACGTACCGAAACCCCTAAATTCCCTTTAAATAATGAAGAAAACTAAATTTACAATTATGTAGTAAACCTTTAAATCCAAAACACTCCGAAAATAACTAACCGGAAGTTAACCGAAATAGCGCAAAACAGTTTAATTTTCAGGAAGTAGCCCAACAATTAGCCCAAATTGGCATAATAAACGTTGCCATATTATGATCAAATTTATTTTTTCGCGAGTAAAATTCAAGATGTGACGGTAACTTTTTCGATTAATTAGAACATAAGTAACGTATACAAAAATATTCATGCTTGTAGGTGGTCAATGCACAATGAGGGGGTTTGATGACTTTAACAGAACGCACTACAATGTGAGCTGAAGATCGGAAGGTAAGAAAAACATGACCACAATAAAAACAGAACGATTACCGGCATTGTCGGAGTGTGGTGGGTCAGCAACGCGTATTATATTCGTTTACTTGGTAACAAAACGGATAGACACACCGCTATCAGGTACAAAATGTA
>OX457046.1:2945000-3210000 GCA_949752735.1 Lumbricus terrestris
TACACATGAAAATGTGAAAAATGTTGCAACCAGCCCCGGTCTCCCCTACCCGTCCTCGCGCTTTTACCCGTCCCCGCGCTTTTACCGGTACCCGCGATATAATGTGCATATACAAATTATGTGTGCTTGTGTATTAATTATTATGCTGATAACCCTATGTATAAAATTATAATAATACTAGCTGGGGTATCCGGCGTTGCCCGGGAAATTTAGGATTCGCCCCGCTTCCGGCCAAATCCTTACTTCCCCACCCTCACTTCACTTCATCGCATATCGTCGCTCGCTCCTACTCCCCACCCCACCTATTTTGTCCATCCAATGTACTCACCCACCGATCGCCCTAACCCGCCGGCTCACCTTGCCTCGACCTCTTTGGGGGTCCTCTGCATTGCCCGATAAAATTTCGCTTTTTGCCCACTCGAACCCGCCCCAACCTCGGGCCCCTCAACTGCCCACACCGACACAGCAGTGAAGGTTTGGAGTGAAAAGCTATAAAAAACGTGGAAATGCATTGGGGTGAAACACGCGAAAGTTAGGGTTTTCGCTCCCACAATGGCCCCATTGTGGTAGCGATTCGCCATCCCCTCCACCGGGTGCCCAATGCCCACACCGACACAGTAGTGAAGATTTGGAGTGAAAAGGTGAAAAGCTGTTGATACTTGTAGCTTCCACACCCTAGTGTCACGGGTAAAAGCGGGTATACCCGTACCCGTGAAAATCGTGCCCGACCCGTACCCTATCCGCGGGTACGGGTATACCCGCAAACCTCTATCATTGAGTATATTATAATATTATCATCTAAACTTCTCGTCTCAACTCCAGCCTTTTCTCTCTGGATCGCTCATACTGGAATCAATTCTGGCAGGCTTTTGCTGAGAAAAGCGCTTTGTAAAATGGTCAACTAAAATATCATACAATACAGGCGATACGATACAATATACAACTGCGATGTCCAGCTGGTAAAAGTCAGGCAATCAGTCTGAAATTAAAGAGGACATTTTCAGCAGGCAGAAAACTCACTGAATTGATTCTACCATTTATAGCGGTAACACTATTACCGTGAAAAATGATTCAGTCGAACGGATCTTCTGCTGAAATGAACGATTCTTCACCAGTATTGTTTCAACACACAGAAGGCAAGCGGTATATATAGCGAAGTTTTGAGTGACGCAATTGCAGCTGCTGCACAGGCGATTGGCGTCTTTTGATGTGAGGCATTATGCTACAACAATGAAATATGACATTAATGCAAAGCCAATCTAGCATTGCTGCGTTCAGACAAAATATTGCAGCTGTTCCAGAGGCGATTGGCGTCTTTTGATGTGAGGCAAGCATTGTTCTCCCATCATAAACTATGAATTTTATTACCGAGATAATCAAGCATCGCTGCACACAGACAATTTCTTTGTTGCAAGGAGACCTGTTCAATCTTTTCAAAACAATCTCGCTCACTTCCCACATTCAAATCGATCGCAAGCCTTGATTGGCTTGTTCTCCGAGATCGGGGGTGGGTGTGGTCTTCCACGCCACGTGTTTCGTCAACGTAAAGCGCTTAGAATTTTCTTAATGTGCATCCAGAGAATTTAATTTCAAAAGACATATGTTTTATTAAATACCTTCGCTCACTCCCCGTTAAAATAGATCGTGCGCCTTCAATCTTTGTTCTCCGGGGTGGGGAATCATCCACCTTTTGTGCGTCTTCTTCACAAGATGCTTAAAATAATTTATTGTCCCTGCACGTTGCCCATTTCTAACAGCAATATCTCTCAAACTGTTGAGTATTTTGGGCAAACTTTTGGCTGTGTTGCATAAATATGAATTATGATTATTTTGATATAGGCCTATTATGATTCAATTTGCTTTAAAATTGTTCGGCAGTAGTAAGGCCCCACCAGACAGAGGCAGCGTAGAGGAGGCGGGCTGTTGTTGTAGCTCTGGCAACGTTGTGTAGGGCAGTAGGTGGGGGTCCATGAGCTCTTAGGACGCTCAAGGCGTAGATGGCGGATGAGGACACGACTGACATGCGACGAAGCCCGTAAGTCACTACTAGTGGTTACACCGAGAACAACCATGCAGTCAACCCTCCCGAGGCCTGGCAGTGGATGAGGAAGGACAGACCCTTTTTTAACGCCGGTTGAAAATCATCTCACGCGACTCGGTTGAACTAAGCCTTAAGTTGTTTATGGTAGTCCAAATATCAATTGCTGCAAGCTCAGTTATCAGAGTTGTCCGCATCAAAGCGGGGATGATGAGGTAAGTTTCACCCGCAAACTTTAAAGTTTTGTACGGCTGATATAGGCCTACTGAATGCAAATCAGGGTCCTTGACAACGTACAGGTAAAAAGAGAGCAATCCTAATTAATAATCATGGTCAATGTAACTGATTCAGGGTCTTGCCAAGCCATCAAAATCTTTTTAAAAAATCTAAAAACATTACGTCACTAAAATTTTCCAAACCAAAAATTGAATTAACTATGACTCTTCGCTCTTTGGTACTAATCTTGATTACCAAAAATCGTGTCCTTAATTTCTGCTTATTAAGCATTCTGAGAAATTAACAATTAATTGTCAGAATGCAAATTTCAACATTTGATATATTTAATTTATCAGATGTGACATTTTCGGGACGAGCCTTTGATTAAACACGTCAATCATCCGTTCTCGGTTGGCTATTCCTGCGTCATCACCCGGCCGCCTGAAAATGGCTAAGCTTATACTGTGATGCATGCGCTTTGAAGATTGAAAGTTGATTGGAGGATAGAGATGTTAAAGGTTCATAATTATTGATCTATGACCTATAGATATGCTGATCCAATGGAAGATCGCTGCAGCCAATGAGCGTCTTTAGATATAGAGTGACACGTCTACACTGGTTTGTAATCCGGGTCGTAGCCACCCTACGTTCGTCATCATTACCAGACACTTGACAATATACATGTATATATCTTAACAACTTCGGTTGGCATCGATTTTTCAACGATGCTTTCAACGGTCGTTTAGACTGTGTAGCGCAAAGCAGACATTCAAACGCATGGACAGAAAGACAGAGGAGGAATGAATAAAAGTATTATTATAAAATTATTACAATCCTACAGTTGAGCAATGGATAACACGCTGGCACATTTACGTCGCACATTTATTTGCGAGTGCGTTGGTAGCCTACGCTTTCATCAATATCTCGACCTCGATATTTCAGTGTTTTTTGTATCAAAATTCAAGACAATATAACTTAGCAAGCAAATAAAAATATCATTCTACATGACTTGCCTCAACGTTGTACTGACCTGCTGGCGATGTCAGGATTTGCCTTCAAAATTCTCCCCATCGAAGAGCTTCAATTACTATCGTCGATGCGGTATCAGTCAGCAACAAACATTCGTCAACTTCCAGTGTTTGCAATTATAACTTCCATTTACTCTAGTGGCTGATGCGCAATTCATCAACTGACGAGTCATCAAGTTCAAAGCCGTATTGTTAGCTTAGTCGACTCTTACCATTCCTTAAACCAGTGGCGTAGACAAGGGAAGGGGTTTCGGGGCTAAACTCAACATTGGCTTAGGAATCAGATTATAAAAAATTATTTATCCACTTATATAAGAAAAAACGAAACAATTGTTTGCTGTAAGAATTGTTTTCCTGTATTCCTTTTGTTACTTTATTCCCTTTTTATTTACTGTAATAATGTTGGGTTGGTGTCAGGAATGGCATCCAGCCAGGCCATAACTCCATCCAATCATAAAGTCCTGTTTACGCGACTGCCCTAAGACTGATAGGCCTACACGTTCTCTTGCTTTGAAGTATAGTCCTAAGCCTATCTCTGGTCTCTGCCTCCTGATATCCATCACACGTCTCTGCTTCTTGCCCTACGTTTGTGATCCTCCCAATCTGCGTCATTTTTTAACCCAAAATCTGTACAATGCACCGAATGATAATTATGATTGGTTGGTCTAACTCAACGGCTGTTCATTCGTGCTCTCCGTCACACCATGCATGCACACGTGTACAGGATATATAGCACACTCGCATACAGAGACCTATGCATTAATGAATAGTCTACAAACATGCATACATACATAAGAAGATCCATACAGTTCAACTTCTTGCTTTGAACCAACCAGCATTGGCTTACGTGCATCAGCGTCAGTACAATGCAAAAGAATGAAAATACAATGTAGGCCTTCGTTAGGCTATATCCAATATCCAAACAAAAGCGCTTTTACGTTAGTAGTTTCGTTCATACACAGCGTTTTGAAATTTAAGTCTGAAATTTGAAATATGACACTTAATTGAGAGAAGCCATTTAGTTGTACAAAAATAGTATTTGTACAAGCAGGCCTAATGGCCTGTTAATAATTATTAAATCATATTCATTTTAATAATTATAATTGTGTCATTTATTAAATTAGTAAATAATATTATTATGTCACATAAACCTTAAGTTTGATTTTGGTAGCCTATAATAGCAGTAATGTGATGTAAAAATGTAGATATTTTAGCTAAAAACTATTACCATTTTGTCAAACTTTTCTGTGTGGAGGAAGTAATTTTCTAGGGAACTTCCCTAGAGATACCTATAGATTGAACACTGTCCTCCATGACCGGCTTCCCCTACTGACGTAAGCTTTGGCTCTTTTCTGATTTCTCCCCCCCCAATTTTTTACTGGGCTCAATCTGCGCCCACCATGTATAGGGTAGAAGCCACTGGGGTTTGTATCATGGTTTGTGCATCAATTGATTCAAGTTATACAGGTATTTAATAGTTTGAACATTTTGAGTTTGCATGTTTACGATTACGATTCCGATTACGATTACATGTATGTATGATATATTATATAATCACCCTATATAATTATATATTTTATGATAGTCATTCGCTGTGTTCTCACTGAATGACCGCTAACTCCCTGCAGTCTTGCAAGGTGATTATATTGGTCGTGTGACGTGTCACATAATAAATTCCTCCCGCTTTGTATCATTGAAGAGAAGATTATATCTATCGGCTTTTGATCCTACACTACAGAGCAAGCTTTCAAGCAATGTGCAGTCACCTACAGGTTGCCTACCCTAACATTTGTGCTACAGCTGTGAAAAAGTGCTGAGGGAATTCTTTCACGTTCACTCCCCAGGTTTAAAAGTGGGGAGGGAATTCCCACCCTTCCCTCCCCGGGATCTACGGTCCTGAATCTTACTCGTGCTTCCTACTTTCACCTTTCACCTTAGGCAGCTTAGAGCAATCCTCAGACGTCTTTAGGTCTACGTCGATTATATATTCATGAAAGCAAAGTCTAAAGAGACCATCAAAAGATCACGGCAGAATTCGATCGATCGAAGGAGAGAGAGTAAGAAAGAAAAAAGGGAGGCGGTGTGAGCGATAAGGGGTAGAGAGAGAGAGAGAGAGAGAGAGAGAGAGAGAGAGAGAGAGAGAGAGAGAGAGAGAGAGAGAGAGAGAGAGAGAGAGAGAGAGAGAGAAAGAAAGAGAGAGAGAGAGAGAGAGAGAGAGAGAGAGAGAGAGAGAGAGAGAGAGAGAGAGAGAGAGAGAGAGAGAGAGACGGACATACAGACATACATACAGACAGACAGAGAGACAGAGACAGACAGATATACAGACATACAGACAGACAGAGAGTGTGTGAGAGAGACAGAGACGGAGAGGGAGAGAGGAAGAGAGAGGGAGAGAAAGAGAAAGGGAAGGAGAGGGATGGAGAAACACAGAGAAAGACAAAGATAGACACATACAGAGACAGAGACAGAAGAGGAACCGAACATATTATGCGATGCTTAGGAGCTGTGTGGGTGTAAATTGTTTGGATAACTTGAACAGATGAGAGGAATTTCGGGCTCCTTATTATGCAAATAAGTCACGGGTTTCTTAACTTACTATCGTACGGCTTTAGGAGAATTTTTTAAATGACTTAGAATTAAAGGAGGGTTCGGTCATTGCTTTATTATAATTCTAGCTTGGGTACCCGGCGCCGTCCGGGAAATTTAGGATTTGCCCCCCTCCAGGCTAATCTCCTATACTTCCCTACCCCACTTAACCAAATCTGCACTCCTACTGTCCACCAACCTTTTCCCCACACAACCAACCCCATCCCACTCAGACCTACACCGGTACGCCACACGTAAAATTTGGGTTTTCGGGAAATGTACTTCCCCACCTCCACCTTCCACCTCCCCCACCCCAACTCCACCCCAATCCCACCCAACCACATTCCAACCTCCATCGGAACGTCACCCATGAAATTTTTTTTTTCGGGAAGATTTCCTCCCTACCTCCATCCCCACCCCGTGCACTGCACCCCACCTCACACCACACCACATTCCGACCTCCACCGGTACGCCATCCGTGAAATTTGGGTTTTCGGGAAAAATTCCCACCTCACCTTCTAACTCCCACCCGACCCCCACCCACCACACTCCGACCTCCACCAGAACGCCATCCGTGAAATTTGGGTTATCAAGAAAATTTCCTCCCTATATCCCATCTCCCACGCCAACCTCCACCCCAGCCCACCCCACCCCACGACATTCCGACCTCCGCCGGAACGCCGCCCATGAAATTTGGACTATGTGCACATGGGCGCCCGCAGAAATTTTTGCAGGGGGGGGGGGCAAAACACGATGGTCACGGTTACATCTTTGTTGCAAGAGGTTGAAAAATGCAAAGCAGCAAATTAGGAAGATGCATGGGTATTTTTCATATAGCGCTTTTATTGTATATTTCTCAGTGTCATGTTCTTATAATTTTTAATATGAATAGTTTCTTTAGTGCGAAGAAAGTTGTTTGAAAAAAATCAAAAATTAGTAGGCCTAGTCAAAAAGCAGGTTCATGAATGAGTGCGATACGTCCACTTGCCCTCTAGAAAATTGACACCATTTCTCATTCAGCTATTCATTCATGCACCCTCTATAATTATATAGTTAGACTAAATATATTTTGATCGTAATTCCAAACTTTTAACTCGAAAGTCAATCGCAGGCACCAGCTTATTCATCAAGTCAAAGAGCTGTCAAATGGTAGTCAGAATGAGGTCCGAGTCCGGTTGTCAGAGGGGCGGATGGGGGGGGGGGAGCAGAATAGCTGCTCCAGTGGGTGTCATTTAGGATTGGAAGCTGAGAGATCCGATTATCTGATGAATAGTGGTAGGAATTCATTTGAACAGACGAGACTTCAGTTTTAAGTGGAACCCAATGGTTAGGGTTACAGATTTTATGAAGAGCTTGAAAATTCAAGGTTGAAAATTCAAAGCATTTTTATCCTATAGAAGTTTCTAAACGTAGATTTCTTAGTTTCACTTTGTCCATCATTAGTATAATTAATTCACTAACTTGAAGAAATTTGTTAAAAGCAAAAAGTAGCAGTTTGAGAAATAGGTGCAACTTTTCCAGGGGGGGGGCAAGTGCCCCCTCTTGCCCCTATGTGCGGGCGCCCATGCATATGCATGAAATCGGCTGAAAAAGTAGGGTCACTCTAAGATAAGTGTAGAAGTACAGAAGTATAGCCTACTCTGAAAAGAAAGTGATTTTGATTTTACTTAATGACTGAGTTTTAATACATGCACTTCGGCAGTTGAATGAAAACTTCAAAGTAGGTGACCAACAGGGTAGATCTGGGAGCCTATATTTATACATTAACATGGACTCGCATAATTAGCCTACATTGATGATTTTATTGTGGTCTGATATCGGAATTTTAAATTGATGGAAATATATAATCGTGGGAACGTGTTAGCCCGACCCGTTAGGGACCTCCCGACACGAGAATACTACGGTGGTTTCCAAATATTTCTTGATCTCCACATGAAGCTTGTGGTCAGTCACGAAAAACATCTTTCTTATCGTCTTCCAAGTTGAAAGACCACTTGCCAGCGATACACTACAGTGCAATCACTCAAACAATCCTCATGAGTTTCCGCTTTTAAAATTATCTGCCTCTGTTCGTAACATGGGTGTTATCTTGAACCAAGAACTCTCCTTCTCTAACCAGATCTCTGTATGCCCTGTCACGTGCCTGCTACAGTCAAATTCGACAGGGCCGTGTCGTAGCTCGCTCTCTCTCGTTCACAGTCTCTTCTGCTCTTGTCCATGCATTTGTCTGCAGCTGTCAGAACTACTTCCCCTCTTTATGTTGGCCTCCCACAGGTCGTCTGAATTCCTTCGTTATGGTCCTTCGATCTGCTTGGTTGGTGCCATCTCCCGTTTCTCATGCTTTTGCGTTCATGAGGGTCGACCTCCATTGGCTCCTACTGCAGCAACGCATTACGTATTCTAAGCTTAACCCTATGAGGCTATGACGCACACCTGGGTCCATTGGACCCCAGAGGTGCAAAATTTTGAATATCTCTATTGATATACATCCTAAAAATCTGAAATAATTCAAATTCCTCAACAATTCATCCCCCTACATGTACGAAAAAGTTGGGAGACTGTAGCGTCCTTGGTTCAATGGGGAAAAATTGGGTAAGACACCTAGGGCACAGTCCCAAACATGGATAAAGGAGGAGGTTGACGCTAATGGAGTTTGTTTCATACAGCACCGTTAACTGGGTGACGCTATTATTGTATTTTTTTTAACCACACAACATCGTTAAATTAATAATTATAAACTACTACGTTAAAGTTTATTCGCTAGATGACAGGAAATCATTTGAAAAACTAATGATCTCACGTCTTTGCAGCGAATCCGTGGAGCGAGTCACTTTCATCGCTCGCCATTTTGTGTCGAAGACAGTACTAATAAGATCGTGAAGAAATTCATTCGGACGAATAATAGATCACCAGAATCTGATGTGGTTAGACTTTAGTTCCTTGTCACGCAGCTCACTGTTAAGTGTTATTTAAAATAGCTGCTTCATTTTAATAGAATTATCGTAACAAATTTATTGGTATCTGGGTCAAGAATCTTAAGCAGACAAACAGGTAAGCAGAAAATTATAATTATTTAAAAAAATTGAACTGTTTTTAATTGCGATTGTTACTATATAAATGCTCATAAAATATCCGGTAAACGTGTATTTTAGTATCTTAAATTATTTTCACTATTATAAGGACTCAAAAAGCACAGAAAATTATTCCAAATAGCGTACATTTGACCAACTCATGGAACAGCATACTTAAAATTGGTTGAGAACAAGAATATTGACAGAAAATATGTTTTTAAAATGTCAAATTCCCCATGCGAAATCGCCGTTCGAATCGCCATTGAACAACAACAGTTGCCCGGAAGTTGGTATACTCGCACAAACCATCGACGTATATTGGTCCATGCGACTATAAGTAACGTGTACGTCAAGACTTCGGTCCTAAGATCAAAATGAGGAATGGAAGCTGGATGAACGTATTTCTAGATCTGAAATAGAAGTCGGATTGATGAAAATACCTGCGGAAGTACAAAAGCGCATCCAAATAATAAAATACGCTATTTATTTTGAGCTAACCTGTCTTGAATAAAATACGCTGAAATACACTTATACCTAAAATGTATCAATAAAATATTAAAACTTAGGTAATTGGGTAGTTTAACGTCCCAAATTATTTTGACCATTTCTTTGCAATAATAACTGAAAGCCATATACAATAACACATATTTAATTGAGGAAATCATAAAATGTGTGCTTGAAAACCTCAAAGAAGTCCCAAACGAGGTAACTATCGCGTAGAAATGGAAGCTGGATGAGGATTTCGTATGGCTAAAATGATGAAAAGAATGCTTCAAAGATGGAAGCTGGATCAAAGTTCTGTAATAGTAGTTGAAATAGAAGCTGGATACAAGTTTTCATCAATCTGAAATAGAAGCTGGATTCACGAATAGCACGATAAAGAAGTGGAAACTCGATGAATGTTTTTATAGATCTAAAGAATAGAAGCTGGATTTATGAAAAGAACGTAAAAGAAATGGAAGCTGGATGAATGTTCCAGTTCTGATAAAATAGAAGCTGGATTAACGAGAAATTCCAAGCCTCAGCAATAACCTGAATAATTTGGGACACTAAACAACCCAATTACCAAAACTTATTTTATTTTGCCGTTTTTAATATGTTATTTTGCAAATTAAATCGCCAAAAAGATTTAACACCTATATAAAAATTCAGAAAATCGCATTTACCAAGAATTTTTTATTTCACAGGTCGATCGATAAAAAATGTTGGCAATCCTGGGAACGGTGGTCATAAATTCCGAAACATGTATTTTACGAAGAGCCAACTAGAGTTAAGGCTGCATTTATTCACTTATTTTCTTCATTCTTTACTTATTCACTTACTTACGAGCTTTTCGGGCTTTCTACGTCATTGTTTACGTTGTTTTGACGGCATTCCGTTGGGAAATAAATCAACCTGACGTGTCGCAATAGCGCGGTGTATAGGATGGGCGCATAGAAACCACGCTTGAGAAATAGAAGCTGGACGAAGAACTTTTACAGGTGAAATAGGGGCTGGATTGATGAAAAAACGCAAGTGAAATAGGAGCTGGATGAAGACCTTTTAAGGTGAAATGGAGGCTGGATTGATGAAAAAACGCAAGTGAAATAGGAGCTGGATGAAGACCTTTTAAGTTTAAATGGAGGCTTGATTGATGAAAAAACGCAAGAGAATTGGAATCTGGATGAAGGTTTTTCTGCAGGTGAAATAGAAGCTGGATTGACGAAAATAACGCATGAGAAATAGAAGCTGGATGAAGGTATTTCTAGATCTGAAATAGAAGCTGAATTCCTGAAGAAACGCTTAAGAAATGGAGGCTGGATGAAAACCCACACTTTTTGCCCATCCAATACTCCGCACTATCGATTTATGGAATTTTATAACTTACGACCGCCGTTCCCAGGATTGCCAAAATGTTATATCTCCGCAAACAATTGGTCGATTTTGATACACAATAGCTCATTTTAAAGGTAATTTAACATCGAATAACGTGGAATACATAACTCAAAATACTCAAAAGTACTTAGCGACTCATTTCGTCGTGAGGGGTCACATAATAGTCTTTATCGTCAAATGTTGTAATTGACACGCAACAACTTGAGGTACTTTCGAAAACATCCGACTTGTGGCTAAAGCGCCACTGATAAACTCCGTTATAGATATATCCAACGTGTTGATGAAATAGAAGCTGGATTTATGGAAAAAAATAAAATGGTTTTCTAGCTTAAATGGAAGCTGTATTGATGATTTTCATTCATGTATTTCAACATGCATCCAGCTTCTACCCTACTTCAAATCTAAAAATACCTTCTATTTCTCGCTCGATATTTTCGTAAATCCAGCTTCTATTTCACATATAAATATACCCTCATCCAGCTTCCATTACTTAAGCGTTTTTCGTCTATCCAGCCTCTATTTCAGAACTTGAAACACCTTTATCCAGCTTTTATTTCTCATGCGTTATTTCCGTCAACCCAGCTTCTATTTCACCTGTTAAAGAACCGTCATCGAGATTCCATTTCTTTTGCGTTTTTCCATCAATATAGCCTCTATTTCACCTGTAAAAACTTTCATCCAGCTTCCAATTCTCAACCGCTGGACCAGTTGGATAATTAGCCGAAGTTTGAGCAAATATACCGACAAAAATAGGCTGTGCGCAGCAACGGGTGTGTGAGCAGTATGAAAATAGCATGGGAAAAACAGCAATTTAATTTGGGACCGCCGGTCGGAGTTATGCCCAAAGTTTGACCAGCTTCTGGATTTCGTCGGTTGTGTCTTTCTGTGTGACAAAAATATTTACTTTACTCAAGAAATTAATTCTATTAAGCATGGATCCTTCTTGTAGGTTGCAGAAACACAAGTGAAATGGAACCATCTTTAATGTAAGAAACTGGACATTGCTGGTTTTGGGAAGACTTTAACATCAGCAATTTTGTAGGACTTTTAATCAAGTAAATTATTGCATTCAGTAAAAAATCACCAGTTAATGCTTCACAAAGTCATGTCCGAACTTCGTCTTGAAGAGCTCTGACAATTGGAGAATCAAGTAGAAACCAAATGCAGGGCAATTATATTGGAACATGTGCACTAAGGATTGTCATCTGACCGGAGAAAGCAGTGATACAATCAATTGTGTGAGTAACCTGATGGCGAATACGAGAATAGATATGGGGGAAGAACTGTGCAACTGCCAGATATGTCTGAAATCATTTGCTGATCACAGACTTCTGAAAATCCACATGACAGAACCCAGGGAAAAAACATACAGGTGTCATCTATGTGAGAAATCATTCAGTCAAGGTGGTAATCTGAAAATGCACATGAGAATCAACACTGGGGAAAAACCATACAGTTGTCAGGTATGTGAGAAATCATTTAGTCAACATGGTAGTCTGAATTTGCACATGAGAATCCATACTAGAGAAAAACCATACAGATGCCAGCTATGTCAGGCATCATTTGGAGAAGCTGGTCATCTGAAAAAGCACATGGGAACCCATACTGGTGAAAAAACTCACCTATGCCAGCTATGTCTGAAATCATTTCGTCAGGGTTGTGATGTGAAAAGGCACATGATAGCCCATACTGGAGAAAAACTATACAGGTGCCATCTATGTGAGAAATCATTTAGCGAACATGGTCATTTGAAAATGCACATGAGAATTCACTCTGGAGAAAAACCATACAGGTGCCATCTATGTGAGAAATCATTTAGTGGCAGTAGTGGCCTGAAAATCCACATAAGAATCCATACTGGGGAAAACCATACAGGTGCCAGTTATGCCAGAAATCATTTAGTGAAAATGGTCATCTGAAAAGGCACATGAGAGAACATACTGGAGAAAAACCATACAGGTGTCAGCTATGTGAGAAATCATTTAGTCAACGCCGTGATTTGAATATTCACATGAGAATCCATACTGGAGAAAAGCCATTCAGATGCCAGGTGTGTCAGAAATCATTTAGTGAGGTTAGTGCTTTGAAAAAGCACATGAGAACCCATTCCGGAGAAAAACCTTACATGTGCCATCTATGTCTGAAATCATTTCGTCGAAGTGATGCTCTGAAAACGCACATGAAAACCCATACTGGAGAAAAACCAAACAGATGCCAGCTATGTCTAAAATCATTTGGTCATCGTGGTCAAGTGAAAATACACATGAGAATCCATACTGGTGAAAAACCATTTGTGTGTGAAGTTTGCCAAAAAGGATTCACACAATGTGGAAATCTAAAGGCGCACCAAAGAACTCATATAATCGGGAACGAACTCTCATGCAATAAATTGTATAGCCGGAAGTCTTCTTTATTGACACAGTTGATACTCTGCACAAGAATACAGGGACAAGATCTTCCAATTCGAATTGAAGCCATTAGCAATGTTACTGAGAAACCAAGTAACGGTTTTTCAACATACATTATGTCCAGATTCTCTTGGAATTGCATGTCTTTTGCGGAAAATTAAAGATGAGGACTGTCCGACTATTAGCAAATTCAGTTCTGTGGATAGAGAAGCGAATTGGTCAAAATCGTTTGGATGTGGTATATGTGATGAATTGCTTGAAACACAGAATGATTTTCTGGAGCATTGTTATAGCCATCAATTTTCTCCACCGCATGATTTATTTTCTGTCTTGTGCTGAATTGTAATTGCATTACTTCCGCAAAAGCCATTGTAATTCGAGACAAGTTTGGAGTTCAAGATACATATATACCCTGCATACGTCTGTTGTAACTTTGAACTACTTGCATTCCAAATGATGTTGCCTGTGAGGCACTAAAACTGTAGGTTCGTTTTCTTTGTTGTTAAATATCAGATTTATTTAGCTGTCTGAATTAGGGTGATTCAGAAAAAACAATTTTTGAAATTTAATGAGCATAGTTGCTAATTTTGTTTCTTTTGGGTGCAGATTAAATTATGTACAAGAAATTTCGAAATAAAATGCATTTTAGGCTATGCTCAATGAGCACAAAGTTTACATATAGTTGTATTCAAAGTCACAAATTGAGATAATGGCCATGTGATATAGCACACACTAAATAAAGTTGAATGATACAAATAATTGAGTTTTTAGTAACTCAAAGTGGAGATAAGAACTCAGATATTCATTCACTATTACAAATTAACTTAGAAAAGTCCACAATTCAACAGGAATCCTTTGCTGCCTGATCGACTTGTAGCCATGTAGGCCTACAACTGCAAGTCAGTCACTCACATGCCACTGGACCAGCTATCCATGCTCTCACGTTTACACATGTCGATCTTGAAAATACATGAAATTCAGTGGAAATTCTTCTCTCAGAGTCTGTCTGTCAATTGAAATTAATTTCTGATACTACTAGTCCTGAAACAATAGGTGACTTTTGTCCTTCATGCAACCAGGTGCACCTTTTTGCCTGAATGACAAACTCCATGACCAGCTGTCTCTTCTTGAATCAGTAGGCACAATTCCGTCATATTCTTCTCTTGCTGACAATTGATGGCATGCGATGATCAGTTGAAAATGATATAGAGCTTTCGTCTGCATTTTAACAATTTACTTAAATTGCAGTGGTAACTGCCAAGATAGTGAACTTCCTGTCTGACAAGTTTATGTGATCCAATGCAGATCCTGCTTTGAAGAATGAATGGTTTATCGCTGCTGTATCTTCTTGTTAACCTTCAGGAACAGTAGATTATTCAAATATTTTTGTAGTACATTGATGTATCTTGACATCTTTAATCATAATTATCAGTGTTCTCCATCGTCATCGTCTTCGTCACTATCCTCTTCGTCATCATTCAAGTCACTGCTCTTGTAGTCTCTAGTTGCCTGGTTACTCGAACAAGATCCTTTAGCTGATTTTCTTATAATTTTTTTATATTATATCTGGCTTTTATTGTCTCATCATTTGCTCTGAAACTCTTTCACGACTCCTCATTGACAACAGTCCTGCTCATTTTTCATGATTCTTGCTGATCCGCTAAAAAATACTTTTAGGCCTACTTATTAATTTTGATAACTTGCTCACCTTACTTAATACAATATCAAAAACGAGATGTACTTTCAACAAATACTTCTCACTTTTTTGTGACTCAGAGTCGTTGCTTCTGTTATTTTTATCTCTAAACTCTTTCCTATGATATTTTATAGACTTGGCTGCTTTATGGATTCGTGCCTTATTCCAAATTCAGATTGACTTGATTTTCAAGCTCTTTTACACAACCTTCTTCAAAAATTGCAATGATGAAAAAGTAGAAAGGTCTGAAGTGTGTGGCCTCTTGTAGGCAATACATTAATATAGGAAGGGTAACTTTCTGAATTAATGAATGAATGAATGAATTAATATAGGCAGGGTAACTTCTGGTTTTCCAATCAACCAAAGTTCTGTTTTCAACCTTGTTGCAGTAGTGAAAAAGACTACTCCACTTAAAATTCAGAAAAATGGCATTTTCACAAAAACACTCATGGAAGGAAAATTTTAAGAACTTTAATTTAAGAACAGTGTATAAAAATGCATTTAGCTATCGTTCTCTCACTGCTAAGAACAATGCATAGACAGCTAAAAAATATGCAGTTGCACTTTTCATAGACATATGGAAACATATTCCTGCTTTATAACAATGATGTTGCAGCTCAGAATATATATATAAATTCAGCAAGTTTCTTTATAATAAACAACCAAGCAAAACTTACTTGTTTATGTATGGCCTCTGACTATGTACATAATTCTTACTTTCAGGATTGTAGCTTTATCTAATAGGAATTGCTGTATTCCAGGTCTTGTCAATGGCAGGTGCGTTGCTTTCTTCATGTATGTCCCCATGTAATATTTCAGGGGCATTGAGCACCCAGTAAACATTAATATATTACCGTGAAATTTGGTAGCAGTGTTGAATAAGATCAAAGGAACAAAATTATCTACTATGTCAGCCAAAAATATAAAATAATTTTCCCCCCATTGTGACGTGAATCACCCTAGTCTGAATACTTGTATACTAGACACAATTAAGACATTCGCATGCTGTAGGGCCTACATCATCAGAACCATTTTGGAAGTTGATATTTAGCTTTTTACCATTGCATTTGATCATGTATTACATGTAAGTATTTAAAATTAATTGGCTTATCTTATATATATTTCAGTAAGTCTGTTTGTTTGTTTGATTGTTTGTTTGTCACGGCCACAGTTTTGAAGCAATCGACCCCAATCCTTCGCATGGGGGTCGAGCTCGACCCGACACAGGTAAATGGAGGTTCGGCGAATCTCTGCCACCATAGGGCCAGGGTGGGGGCAAAAACTCTCATGTTTCCCTACTTTTTCAGACTTTTCCATTCATAGTTTCACACTGATTCACCTGAAACGCTGCAACTACAGGAATTTTTGCACAGGCCACCTAGCCTCCACCAAACACACACCTCGGCAACCCTCAGGGCCGACGTGTGTTCTTGGGGAGGGGGGAACTTGTGAGTTCGGGGGGGGGGGAGATTTTTTGGCATATCATAAGGCGGGTCAAGAGTAAAATCGACAGGTAGCGCCGCCACTGCGCAATCTGTTTTGGTTCCTAGACAACTGGTCTACCGACAACTCGTCTACCGACAATTCGTCTCCGGACAATTGGTCTAACGACAACTGGTCTACAGACGAATAGTATTAATGAAATAGAAGCTGGATTTATGAAAACGGTTTCTTAGCCTAAATGGAAGCTGGATTGATAATTTTATTCGTGTATTTCGACATGCGTCCAGCTTCTACTTCAGATCTAAAAATACCTTCATCCAGCTTCTATTTCTAACCCGTTATTTTCATCAATCCAGCTTCGGTAATCTATCGTTTTAACGGAATTAATTATCTGCCATTTTGTCCACTACCGTTTTAGCGGAATTAATTATTCGCCATTGCATGGGATATAGCGTTGATGGCATACAAGTTGGATTGACGAAAAGAATTCTTGCTAAATAGAAGTCGGATTGAGGAAATAATTTTTCACGCAATAGAAGTGGGATTTGAAAAACATTATTACTGAAATTGGAGCTGGATTGATGAAAAATAATTGTTATTTAAATAGAAATTGAATTGATAAAAAAACTGGGTACATGTTTTTTATACGACCACCAAGACACCAAGAACTAACGTTGCAGCGTTGTTATCTTTCATAAATCCAACTTCTAGTTTGCCGAGAATCCTTTTAATCGATCCAGCTTCTGTTTACAGGCAAGAATTTGTTCGATAAATCCCGTTTCTATTTCGTCAGCAAATATTTTCATCAGTTTTTCATTGAAAATTATTTTTCATCAATCCAGCTTCAATTTCAGCAGAATATGACTGCACTAACCCTAAAACTAACCCTAACCGACCCTCACGACGCCTAACCTGAGCCCTAACCGACCCTCACGCGCTAAATCCCGCTTCTATTTCGTGAAGAAATATTTTTCATCGAATTTATAAATTTTTGGTGGTCGTATAAAAAACAAGTACCAAAAACGGTTATTGTTGAAATAGAAGCTGGATTGGTTAAATGAAATCTTGACTAAATGGAAACCTGATTGATGGTAATGATTTATGCCAAAGTAGAAGCCCGAATGTTGAAAAATAATGATGCTGCGACTGCCCAAAAATTTCGTATAATTTATTCCGCTATTCCGTTTTCCGAAATGAGAAAAATAATTAATTCCGTTAAAACGATAGATTACCCCAGCTTCCATTTCATATATATAAAATACTCTCATCCAGCTTCCATTACTTAAGCGTTTTTCCATCAATCCAGCTTCTATTTCAGATCAAGAAATACTTTCATCCAGCTTTTATTTCTCATACGCTATTTTCGTCAATCCAGCTTCTATTTCTCCTGTAAAAGAGCCATCATCCAGATTCCATTTCTCTTGCGTTTTTTCATCAATCCAACCTCCATTTCACCTGTAAAAACTTTCAGCCAGCTTCCGAAAATAACGTACGAGAAACAAAAGCTGGAGGAAAGTTTTTCTTGAGTCTGAGAGAAGGAAAACTGCTCGTCTGACACGTCCTAGGAACGTCGACCGCATCGAAAGGTTCCTAGGACGTGTCAGACGAGCTGTTTTCCTTCCCTCAGACTCCCCAAGAGCAGAATATGACTGAGGCTGCTGATGCTGCCCTCTTCAAAGCTATAATCAAAAGACAATGACCATGTTATTCATAAACTTTCTCATAATTTTAGCCTAAACGTCCTGGTAAATACAATCTGCTACGTAGGCCGCATCCATTTGAACTAACCAATAAAAACAATAAAAACTTCATAACACGGATGCTGTATAAAAACGTTTATTACGATAGGCTTTACTCTCTGCTCTCTTTGTGCTTGTTGGCGCCGTAACAACACGGCGCAGGACAAAACGGTGCCGACAAAACGGCGCCGACAGAACGGCGCAATTCAAAGTACCCCTACAAAACGGCGCCGACAATACGGCGCAGTACAAAGATTATGATACCCGTCTAGTGATTGCTTGCTTATTCAAGAGCAAACTCGCTACGAATTCAAGATTATGAGATCTTTTCAGATTCTGGCAACTAGGGGCACATCCAAGTCAGAATACATGCAGATTTATGCGTTTAAAATAGAAGTCTAATTGATACAAAATCATTTTTCCGTAAATATAATCTGAATTGATGGGAAAAAAATTTCACTTAAATTGAAGCTGGATTGAAGAAAATAATCTTGTTTAAATGGAAGATGGATTGAAGAAAATAGTCTTGCTTAACTGGAAGCTGGATTAATGAAAACAGTCTTGCTGAAATGGAAGCTGGATTGAAGAAATTATTCTTGCTTAAATGGAAGCTGGATTGAAGAAAATATTCTTGCTTAAATGGAAGCTGTATTGAAAAAAATTGTCTGGCTTCGAAGGATGAAAAATGATAGTAATTTAAATGGAAGTTGGATTGATATTTAGAATATATTTTTACTGCTTCTGCTATTAACCTCCAGGCTACCAAACTTTTTTGTAACATGGACTACCAAGGGGTGGTTACCACCCCCTGGATTTTTGGTTTGGTTTGAGATATCCAATGGATAGAGCATTCATTTCTGCACAAAATGATATATTTAGGTTTAAGCTTAGAATATATGAATCTATCCCAAAATTATACAATTTTTACCTGGGGACCCATTGATTCGACAAACGTGTACTTTTGCATGGGCAGAATATTAAATTCTTGTATGTATGTATGTATGTATGTATGTATGTATGTATGTATGTATGTATGTATGTGTGTATGTGTGTATGTATGTATGTATGTATTCATTCATTCATTCGGACATTTATATAGCGTTCCTTCAAGAAAAAACTACTCAGAGGCGCTCCCGACTCCAGCGCGCACAAAGAGAACAGTTTTAAGTTTAGTAAATGTATGTATGTATGTGTGTATGTAATACTATGTATGTATGTATGTGTGTGTGTTTGTATGTATGCATGCATGCATGCATGTATGTATGTATGTATGCATGTATGTATGTATGTATTAGAGTGGTCCATCTTACCATGTAAAAAAAGAAAGTTCAAATATCAAATTGGGTCACAGTTGTCCTTGTTCCTATATATACACCAAGGTAGCTTACATGCCAAAAATTAGAAGGATTCAATGATATTATTTTAGAGGTGACTCAAACTTGAACCTTTTTTTCTGGCATTAGAATTGCCACACGCAGGCTAAGGCTGCAGCTGAACAGGATTTTTATTCAGCCGAGGTACCTCTCCTTTGCACTGCGATGGCAAACATTAGCTAGAATTTGTCCAGACCATTCTGAATGTGTTTCTGGAGCTGGAGAGAAAAGGTTCTTGTAGTTTCCAAGTTTATTATACAATTGAAAACAGCAAGTTAATGCCTGTCTTCCAAAGTCGGATGATCGGACTTGGAAGCAGGCGATATATGGGCTTGCATTTTATAAAACGGCCTCAAAAGACTTGCACATGTACAGTTTTACACTTATCTAACAGACACTCAGTGAGGAGCCACTGCTGTGTGCTCGCATCTATGAAATCCAGTGGTTAGCTTTGCTCCCACAACCCTCGGAACAACTAGGGGTCCAGATGTAGGCTCGTTCAAACGATTTATGTGAAAAACCAACACCAACGTGAAGATTACGACGAGCTTCTGCAATTATTGCATGTCATCTTTCTTGATGGGTGTTTGAGAGGAGAAGTGCAATTTCGTTTCCAGCTTCGTGGTTTGTTATCAATAATGTGATCGGGAACAAAAATAAAAGCCCCGAAGCCATTTCTCCACGTAGCCTAATTTCAGCGGCGATTAGTATTTTATTTACAGATGAAAAATTGATAACAAGCCACGAAATGGGATGAAGGATGAAATCTCCAGACAAAAACAATAAGCGGGATTATTTTTCTGATATTTTTAGTGCAATAAATGCGATGATTGATGCAAATTGCAGTGGATAATGTTTAAGAGGGGTAATTTGAAACCTTTACACCCACTGCTGCACCGCATCGTTAAACTGAAGCCAATACGCTAAAGTAGATTCGCTAGATGACAGGGCATCATCTGCAAACGAAAGATCCCGCCTCGTTGCAGCGAATTACTTTCATCGCTCTCCATTTTGTGTCGAAGACAGTACGAACCAGATCGTGGAGAGATTCATTGCGATGATTATTGTCACCAGATGTTGTTAGACGTTAGTTTTCTTCTTATCTTGCACCATTTGTTTTGTAATGGCTCATTGTTAGAGTTAGTTCAAATAACAGAGACTTGGTCTATATTTTCGCCAGAATTATTATCTTCACAAAATAATGTGGTCTCTGTGCAAGCATTTTTAAAATCGTTCCTGCTTCTATTTAAGGAAAACATTTTCATCAATCCACCTGCGTATATATTTATTTATTTCATTTCTACAGCGCCCCCTCAAGTATCGCTGCTCAGTGCTCACAGGCGCTCCTGACTACACCGCGGACAGTGCATTGAAGTTTTCGGCCGATGCGCCAGATGATTAATTGCGAGTGAAAGACTTGCTCAATGTCCCACATGGCGGCTTGATGAGGATTCGAACATGGATCCTCTTGGCTCCGAGGCGCCTACATCACCGCCCCCCCCCACGAAAAAAGTTAGTTCGTTATTAGCTTATAAGCTTTAATTCGTATATTTTATGACTTGATAATATTATGGTTCATTAGATAGTTACCAATTTTTAACTATGCTACTTTTCGACCCAATATGGAGACATGTATGGGATAGCATGATATAAAATTGTCAAATTTTCAGTCTACTTTTCTGGAGAATAGTGTCCGTCTAAGTCTGGGGTCTATGCAGTCTGTTTTTACACAGAGATAGATCACAAGAAGTTTAGGCAGGCAAACATGCAAGCAGAAATTGTATTTAAAAAACTTGAACTGTGTTTTGACATTAAATTTTTACTAACTAAACGCTCAACTCACGCAACTATGAACTGAGTTAACTCATTCTGAGTTATGCGCATTAATGAAAGTAGGTTTTAAAATTTTTATTTTAGAATTGAAATGTTATTGACCCTTCTTTTACAGAGTTCGTGTGGAGACAAACAACTTTGTGTCAGATCTTCACTTCTCGGTTGAAACATTGATCTTTGTCAAGTTAATTTTTTGCTGGTTTTCTTTCCTTCAACTTTTATGAAGGTCAACTATTTCATCTTCGATTAAAAGCTTAATAAACAATGTCATAATGAAGTGATGGAAGACAAAGTTTGACTAGCTTCAGATTTTCATCATTGTGTCTTTCTGAGTGACTAATTCTTTACTTTACTCGAAATATGATTTCTATTTACAGATAAAGCATGGATCCTTCTTGTGGGCTTTTGAAATGCAGGTGAAATGGAACAATCATTAATGTACGAAACTGAATCATGATGGTTTTGGGAAGAATATGACATCAATTATATTATTGTTGGACTATTAATAAAGTAAATTGCATTCAGAAAAAGTTAATGATTTCACGATGTCATACATGTACCAACTTCGCCTTGAAGAGATCTGGCAATTGTAGATAGACGTGAAAATCAAGTAAAAACCAAACGGATGCTAATTATACTAGAACCTGTACGCTAACAATTGTCATCTGACTGGTGAAAAGCAGTGATAGCCTACAATCGATTGTTTCAGTAACCTGAGGGTGAATACAGGAATAGATATGGGGGAAGAACTGTGCAACTGCCAGATATGTCCGAAATCATTTGCTAATCACAAACTTCTGAAAATCCACATGAATGAACATACTGGAGAAACCCCACACTGGTGTCATCTATGTGAGAAATCATTTAGTCATGGTGGTAATCTGAAAAAACACATGAGAATCCATACTCGAGAAAAACCATACAGGTGCCAGTTTTGTCAAAAATCATTTAATGATGGCAGTACTCTGAAAACGCACATGAGAATCCATGCTGAAGAAAAACCATACAAGTGTCATCTATGTGAGAAATCATTTAGTCAAGGTGGTAGTCTGAAAAAGCACATGAGAATCCATACTGGAGAAAAACCATACAGGTGCCAGTTTTGTCAAAAATCATTTAATGATGGCGGTACTCTGAAAAGGCACATGAGAATCCATGCTGAAGAAAAACCATACAGCTGCCAGCTGTGCCAGAAATCATTTAGTGTAGGCTATGCTCTGAATCTGCACATGAGAACCCATACTGGAGAAAAACCAAATAGGTGTCATCTCTGTCAGAAATCATTTTGTAAAGGTAATCATTTAAAAAACCACATGAGAATCCATACTGGAGAAAAACCATACAGGTGCCATCTATGTGAGAAATCATTTAGTCAAGGTGGTAGTCTCAAAAAGCACATGAGAATCCATACTGGAGAAAAACCATACAGGTGCCAGTTTTGTCAAAAATCATTTAATGATGGCGGTACTCTGAAAAGGCACATGAGAATCCATGCTGAAGAAAAACCATACAGCTGCCAGCTGTGCCAGAAATCATTTAGTGTAGGCTATGCTCTGAATCTGCACATGAGAACCCATACTGGAGAAAAACCATGCAGGTGCCAGTTTTGTCAAAAATCATTTAATGATGGCGGTACTCTGAAAAGGCACATGAGAATCCATGCTGAAGAAAAACCGTACAGCTGCCAGCTATGCCAGAAATCATTTAGAGTAGGCTATGCTCTGAATCTGCACTTGAGAATCCATACTGGAGAGAAACCATACAGGTGCCAGCTATGTGAGAAGTCATTTAATGTAGTTAGTAATCTGAAAATGCACATGAGAACCCATACTGGAGAGAAACCATACATGTGCCATCTATGTGAGAAATCATTTAGTCAAGGTGGTGGTCTGAAAATGCACATGAGAATTCATACTGGAGAAAAGACGAATACGAGTGAGGTTTGCTTTAAAGGATTCACACAATGGGGAAATCTAAAGGCGCGCCAAAGAACTCAAATAATAAGTAAGCAACTCTCATGCAATAAATTGGATAGCCAGAATTTTTCTTTGGTGAAACCGTTTATACTCCACACAAGAACACAGGGACAAGATCTTCCAATTCAAATTGAAGCCACTAATATTAATGATATTGACAAACCAAATTACGGTTTCTCAAAAAACATTTGTCCAGATTCTGTTGGAGTTGCATGCCCTTTGCAGAAAATTAAAGATGTGGACTGTCTGACTATTAGCAAATTCAAATGTTCTGTGGATGCAAAAGCGAATTGGTCAAAATCTTTTGGATGTGGTATATGTGACGAATTGCTGGAAACAGAGAATGGATTTCTGGAGCATTGTTTCAACCATCGATTTTCTCCACCACACGACTTAATGTCTGGCTGTGCTTAATTGTGATTGCATATACTTACAAAAAAGCCATTGCTATTCGACACAAGTTTGGAGTCCAAGGTACATAGATGTCGTGCATGAGTGTGTCGTATCTTTTCAACACTTTTATTCCTAATTATGTTATGATATTGTATCCAATGAGACACTAAAACTTCAGGTTATTATTTTCTTTGTTGCTAAATATCTGATTTATTTAGCTGCATTAGTGCTTGTCTAATAGACACAAGACATTCGAATCGTTTGCTGTAGGCAGTTGATATTTAGCATTTGCTGTTGCATTAAACGTAATAATTAATTAAAATATATTAATTAGATTATTCAAAATAGATTATGTGTCTGACGTAATGTTTGGTCATGCAGCATAACTTGTTGGTCATTAAAAGAATCTTCTTTTTTAAATTTTAAATTTATATTGGATTTGGACTTAGGATTTTGTGCTATTCTAAAACACTTTGACATTGATTGGATATAGAAATTATGTACGTTTGCTTATTATACTTTGTATGTACACCAAAATGCGGATAGCAATTGGTATATTAAAGAATATTCTTATCCTATCTTATCTTACAAGAAAAACATTTTTGATCGAAGATTGCCATTTTATGACTGTAACGTCTCCGTTTTTAAGCTTATTTTAGCAGGTAATTGAAAATGTACTGCATTTAAATGATCTGTTCAAAGAGAAACCAATTCTTTATAAATGTATGATATAATTGAAAACTATTAAATACACAATACAATTACGCAGTATTCCTATTTACTTATTTGGCGTATCACTAATTATAATTATCTTATTGCTTATCTGTGCTCCACAGTTGAGATATATGATATGTCGTTTCTGTAGTGTAAAACGGCCTTGAAATAGTTCTGCAGATTCTCTGTAGATTCACTGAATGAAGATAAGCAACCCGTGCTATATTTGAAGAAGGATAATGAGATACTGTCAAGCTGTGGAATCCAGATCGAATACCAGACAAGACAATATTCAATACATCCGTAGCATCAAATTATCATACTCCAATCAATGAGAATTTCCTTCCCAATTGAAATTGACCTTGAAATGTCAACCAGAGATAACGAGTCCAAAATCGTTTCTCTCCACACGAAATATCGTCTCACCAACCGTCACAATCACAATGTAGACTTCACGGATATTAGAGTTCGCAACTTTGAACTTCTAAATCGCCTCTACTCTCACACGAATGCCTCGTAGGCCTACTGTTTAACAACCAGATACGAGCATAATCCTCATCCTCACCATTGAATAAACTTCAAATGAATTGCCAGCCACAACTGAGCAACCATCTTTCTCAATGTTCATGCAAGGAATCAACCGTTTATGTCGAATTTCAATGACGTGGCTGTTTCCATTCAATTCCGACCGTTACGCTCATTTCGATGCTTTTTATTGGTTACGCGTCGATGCAAATGTTTTCGCTTACGTAGCGTCCGTAGTAACCGCTTGACGTCACCATGACTGCCTCGCTCATAATACGCAAGATTCGTGGTCTCCTAGTTACTAATCCACTAGACGCCAAATAGGGGCGGTGCGGTGGCTGATTGGTAACACGCTGGCACGAAGAACAGAAGGAACCGGGATCTAATCCCGGTGGCCCCTTAAGGTTGACTCAGCCGCCACTCGCCAGATGGGAGTGTGAAAATGAGTAGCAGTGTCACTGCGCAGGTAACCTTGGGTTCGGCGGCAAGACCTGGCCACCTACCGCCGATGTATGGCAATTGCCACCTAAGGGCTGATGGCTTAACACCGGGGATCAGCACCGGGCCCAACGCTCGCAAGCGAGTATGGGCATACCTTTACCTTTACCTTTAGACGCCAAATTATTAATCTAGATACGCCGACTAAATTATCTAGCTTAACTCCTACTTAGAATTAACACTTAATATTAGATAAGTTAGTTTGATAGATAATAGCGATTTAATACGCTACAAATACCCCTCCTTCAAAAGTCTGTAATCAGGCTTTACAATCTCACCTAATTATCTATCACCTAAATTTCTATGAACTTCCTTATTCTATCTTACACAACAATACAACAATACTGAACTTCTACTTATCTACATTATTATAATACATTACTGATATATTTAAGTACTATGTAATTCCTCTACTCAAATAATCAGACATAACATTATTGCTTCCCTTGATATATCGTATCGTAAAGCAATAATTTTGAAGTGCTAGACTCCACCTCATGACTCTCGCATTTCTCATTCTCCCTTCCTTCATGTACTGTAGTCCGCAGTGGTCTGTCTCAATCACAAACTGCTTTCCACACAAATACCTGTCAAACCGACTAATTCCCCACATTATCGCTAGACATTCTCGTTCCTCAACTGAATATCTCGTCTCTCTTTCCAATAGTTTCCTACTCGCAAATGCAATCGGGTGGTTTATCCCTTCATACTGCTGTATCAGGACACAACATATTCCTCTTCCTGATGCATCCGTTTGAATCACGAATTCGTTCTCCAAGTTTGGTAACTTTAGTATCGGTGTCTTAGCAAGTGCTGCTTTCAGCTTACTAAAACTCTCTTCTAATTCTTCGTTCCAATCAACATTATTAGCTGCTGACTTCTTTGTCAAGTTACTTAATGGTGCCATCAGTTCAGCACAATGAGGAATAAATTTTCTGTAATAGTTTATTGCTCCCAAAAAGCTTCTTATCTGTTTCTTCGTTTTCGGTTGTGGCATCTCCACAATCTTATTTATCGATTCTCCTTTAGGACTAATGTCGTCGTTGTTTAACGTATGACCCAAGAAATCTATGCGTCCATAGCCTAATGAACATTTCTTTGGTTTCAAAGTCAGGTGAGCATCTCTCACTCTTTGAAAAAATTCTCGTAAAATCTTCATATGTTTATTCCATCCTTCTGTATGATCTAGTATGTCATCAACATAACTCTCCAGATTCTCGGTTCCATGCAAAATCTTCCTTATAAGTCTGTTATAGCTTGAAGCACTGTTGACCAATCCAAATGGTAAAAACCATTTTGTCTTTTATAATTCCTAATTTCTCAATTTTAAAACACTTTATCATCCTACACCTACTCTCACAAAATAAAACTCATCTACTTAATTTTAATTTCCAAATGATGACTCACTCTCATCTCTTTTCATCGAATTAACTTCGATTTACTTGAATGTCTCATCAAGACACCCACTCAAATACTTCTTCTTAACTAGTCATCTACAACCCTTACTAGGCCCCCCAGAAATTCGCGATCTTGCGCAGCGCAAATTTTGCGCAAATTTCCAGGTTTAGCGCAACAGCGCAAATTTTGGCAATCCGCGCGAATTTAGCGCAAATTTTGACAAAATTTTGCTAATTTATCAAATTGGGCTTTGATTGACTTAAAATCACCGCAATTGCACATCTTTATTTTACTCTAAGTGCAATTTTTGCTAAATGCATTGGTGCTTTGTTTTTTTGGTAGCACGTCTTGTTTTCGAGAAAACTGAAATATTTAATTTTGGCACTGATTTGCAATTGCACACCTTTATTTTACTCTAAGGGCAATTATTTCTGAATGCATTGGTGCTTTGTTTTTTGGTAACACGTCTGGTTTTCGAGAAAACTAAAATATTTAATTTTGGCACACATTTGCAATTGCACACCTTTTTAAAACTATAATTGAAATTAATGCTGAATGAAGTGGTGTTTTTGTTTTTCTTGTAGCACGAGAGAAAAGTTTTTAGCCCCCCCCCCAAACTTCGCCCATGAACGTAGATTTCGGTGGGCATACATTTTGCAAAATTGAAATTACATGGATCGTCTGAATACATTAATGTTATGGTTATAGGAACTTTATAACTGCATTTTTGGCTTGATTATCTAATTTTTAGAACGCCAAAGCTTTACACTGAATGAAAAACACACTGTCAGATACTTTGGTACACTGATTCAATGAAAAATAACGAACATTTTGATTTTTTAACTTGCACAAAATTCGCGCAAATTTATCGTTTTTGGTGCGCAATTTTTTCACTTTTTTGGCGCAAATTTCTGGGGGCCCTACCTTACACTACTAAACTATGTGACTCTTCAGTCCACTTAATGAACTATTCTCAAACTACATAACTACTTAATTGAACAATTCAACTCAACTTAAACTTGCATTGTATTTTAATTACAATTGTCTTAACTAACTACCCCATCTATGGATATACCTACCATCTTTCATCTATGACTTTCTTCCTTTTGCCTTGACCACTCATTTGGTCCACACTTGAGTTTAATGTATTACCATTATATAAGTTCAATGTTTTACCATTTCTCATTTCTGATTCCCTAGGATTATTCTCTTCCCAACTGTATTCACTTAAATCCTCATAGGACTTCCATCTTACTTCTTCTAATGACTCGGTCTCTCTATCATAGTCATTACCATTCTTTCTTCTATTTATCAAATCTTTAGGATATGACCTCTTCTTGTCATTCCATGTTCTTCCTCTCCATCTATTCTCATCATAGTATCCTCCACGTGTTTCTCTCTGTCTACTCACAGATTCTTTACCATATGTTCTTCTACAGTATGGTTTAGTTCCACAATACCTTCCCATAGTTTCAACACTATCACTATTGTCTCTGCATCTCCAATTTGATTTATTAGACCTATCACTGTCTAATCCACTGTTCCTGTTGAACTCTCTAGACTTTTGTCCATAATTTCTCCTATTATCACTATTCACATATCCCTCGTTCCAACTTACACCTCTCCTATTCACTTCTGTATCATATGTATCTCTCCTATACATCCATCCATCTTGTCTCTTAGATTGGATCTCATTTCTCCTGTAATTATTCACATTATTCCTCCAATCCACTCGCTGTCTTCTACATCTCTTCTTATTCTCATTAACGTCACCTGATTCACATTTACCATCAGTGATCATGTATCTATCTGGCGTCTCTATTAACTTCAATGGTTCACCTGTGTACCGCCTTCTCACTTTGGCCTATCCAACAAGCCATTATCCATTACTTCGAGAACCTCGTCCGTTCTCTTCTCATCACCGTTCCATTCAGATGCTTTACCCCAGCAACTCTTCAATGTCTCATCTGCTCTCTGTAATTCTTTTATTTCTTTTGTGGATATATTTAAATCGGGCATTTCGGTGACTTTGAGTGGTTTATATTTCACCACTTTCTTCGACTCAGCTCTCGTTTCTATCGCTGCTGTTGTCTGATGTGCGTCACTGTTCATGACGTCATCACTTACAACTTTCTCTATTACGTCATCATACTCCGTGCTCATCTCATCACTCTCGAATCTTACTGTCTTCTTGGCATCTTGCCAACGTGAATTAGCATTCACAACTCTCTTGAGTACTCCTTTATACCCAACTTTTTCTTGTTTTTCACTCACAATCGTCTCATCCACTTTCTCTCCTTTGTCACAATTAATCATATTTTCATCCGTGTTCTCATTCGTTACTGTATATTTTAACCCTCTCACGCGTCCAATAATTATCGGCTTTACTGGTTCGTCCATAACCATTGCCTCAACTTCACCAGTAAAATACTCGCTCTCAATGTTCACATGGGCTGTAGGAAAACACCTTAAGCTCCCATCAACTAGGATGCAGTGCGCTTCCTTCCCAGTCAAATCACTATCCTTGATTAGCGATCTCCTCACAATACACGTACTCGCTCCAGAATCGTAAAGACAATTGGCTTCTATTCCATTGACCTTCGCTTGACATTCGTCTATACTTTCAATGTCAATGCAACCATCTTTCCGTTCTGTAACTACCGTACTTGCTGCCATGTGTTTCGGTACTTCTTCTTTACCTTTCCTATCCTGGCGTTCTACTGTTCTGTCAACTTCATTTGATTTCGTGCTTTCATTCGTCTGTACAGCCCTATACGCCCTATTCTCGTAAATCTGTACGGCTGCAGCTGTGTGTTTAACAAACCCTTTGGCTTTATGCACACAATCAAATGCTTTATGACCTACCTTTCCGCACGCAAAACAAGTTATCTTGTGTTCTGCTGCCTGCTCTCTATCTCTACTAAATCCTCTATTCACATTTCCACTGTGATTTGTCTCTTTGTTCTGTCGCGTTTCAACTCTTCCTCTGTTTACATTTCCTTGGAATTTCTCTCTAGATTTCTCTTCAAATGACTTTCCATTACCTCTGTCATTATTAAATCTCCCTTGAGGTTTCACAGCATTCTCGGTATATCTGTACCCATGAGCTTCGATGTAGGATTCTGCACACGTCAATGTGTCCTTTAAGCTCATTTTTCCTTTCTCTTTAATGAACATCCTCAACTCATTACTACAAGTGAGGAAAAATTGATCCTTTAGCGGTAGATCCTCGATTCCTTCGTAGGTCTGCTTAAATCCTGCTTGAAGTAACCATTGCTGCAAATATCGTTGCAATCTGTAAATGAAATTTGAAGGAGTCTCTCCTTGTTCCATCTTGCTAGTCTTAAACTTGTTACGATACCCTCCTTCTGTTAATTGGAATCTTTTCAGGAGATGCTTCTTTAAACAATCGTAGTCTTGTGTTTCTTCAGCCGACAAACGCTGGTACACTTCTAAAGCTTTCGACTCTAGATGTCGCGCTAGCATCAGTGACCATACATCTCTTGGTATCTCGTATGTCGTACACGTCCGCTCAAATCTAAGAAGATACGCATCGAGACAGTCCTTTGCCTCGTTAAATATTGGGAACTTAATATTCTTCATTCCCTTATGACTTTGGTTTCCTTGGTGGTTGTCACCCATCGTCATGTAGGAATCTCCATCATCCCTGTTTCGTCCATCTCCCGATTCTATCTCTCTCATTCTCATTTGAATCTCGAGTCTCTTAATCTCTGAAGCTTCACTCGCTTCTCTTGCAAGCCTCGCCTCAGTTGCTTCTCTTTCCAGTCTGACGTCATTTGCTTCTCGCGTAAGCCTTGCCTCGTTCATCTCTGCTTCGCGTATAAGCCTAGCATTATCTGCTTCGCGTATCAATCTAGCGTCGGCCATCCTCGCTATTTCTATTTCTTTTTCTCTAACTGCTTTTGCCTCAGCAATTTTAGCCGCTTCACGCGCTGACTCTGCCTCTCTATTAGCCTTAGCTTCTGCAGTTTTAGCCGCCTCACGCGATGACTCTGCCTCTCTAATAGCTTCTGCAGCTGCACGTAGCTCATTTTCCTTTTTCTCTTCTCGTTCATTCGCCCTCTGCTGTCTAAATTCGTTCTGTCTGTCTCTGACGAATGCCTTCAGCTCTTCACCATCCAATGAGAGTGAACGTCCCATATCAAGCCATTGTTGCCACTCTGTGATTGACATTCTTACTTACTCACTTTTGGTTAAGTAGTAGTAAATTTAACGCTCTAATATGCGCTATACAACTTCACAATCGCTTATAATAATTATTAAAATTATCAAGCGTCGCACTAATGCTCCCTCTTAACGTGATACAATCTCTGGTGTATGTTACGCAATAAGGATTATCGCACCGACTCTAATGCTTAAAATCTATACATGCGCTGCGCTGACGTTGCGCCATGCTTAACAATTTCCAAATAGATCTGCATTTTAATCAGTTTTGTCTCTTCAATATAAATGACAGTAAAGTTCAATCTAATCAATAATAATATTGTCAATTTTATCCCGACGCGAGCCACCCATTTGTAACGTCTCCGTTTTTAAGCTTATTTTAGCAGGTAATTGAAAATGTACTGCATTTAAATGATCTGTTCAAAGAGAAACCAATTCTTTATAAATGTATGATATAATTGAAAACTATTAAATACACAATACAATTACGCAGTATTCCTATTTACTTATTTGGCGTATCACTAATTATAATTATCTTATTGCTTATCTGTGCTCCACAGTTGAGATATATGATATGTCGTTTCTGTAGTGTAAAACGGCCTTGAAATAGTTCTGCAGATTCTCTGTAGATTCACTGAATGAAGATAAGCAACCCGTGCTATATTTGAAGAAGGATAATGAGATACTGTCAAGCTGTGGAATCCAGATCGAATACCAGACAAGACAATATTCAATACATCCGTAGCATCAAATTATCATACTCCAATCAATGAGAATTTCCTTCCCAATTGAAATTGACCTTGAAATGTCAACCAGAGATAACGAGTCCAAAATCGTTTCTCTCCACACGAAATATCGTCTCACCAACCGTCACAATCACAATGTAGACTTCACGGATATTAGAGTTCGCAACTTTGAACTTCTAAATCGCCTCTACTCTCACACGAATGCCTCGTACTGTTTAACAACCAGATACGAGCATAATCCTCATCCTCACCATTGAATAAACTTCAAATGAATTGCCAGCCACAACTGAGCAACCATCTTTCTCAATGTTCATGCAAGGAATCAACCGTTTATGTCGAATTTCAATGACGTGGCTGTTTCCATTCAATTCCGACCGTTACGCTCATTTCGATGCTTTTTATTGGTTACGCGTCGATGCAAATGTTTTCGCTTACGTAGCGTCCGTAGTAACCGCTTGACGTCACCATGACTGCCTCGCTCATAATACGCAAGATTCGTGGTCTCCTAGTTACTAATCCACTAGACGCCAAATTATTAATCTAGATACGCCGACTAAATTATCTAGCTTAACTCCTACTTAGAATTAACACTTAATATTAGATAAGTTAGTTTGATAGATAATAGCGATTTAATACGCTACAATGACGCTCCTCAGATCTAGGGAGTCAGTATGGGTTTCGTACCTTGGATGTTTCGACGACAACTGGTCTACAGACGAATCGTATTGATGAAATAGAAGCTGTATTTATGAAATAAATTGAAATGGTTTTCTAGCTTAAATGCAAGCTGGATTGATGAATTTCATTCATGTATTTCTGCAAGCATCCAGCTTCTACGCCAGATATAAAAATACCTTCTATTTCTCACTCGCTATTTTCTTCGATCCATCTTTTATATCAGACATGAAGATACCCTCGTCCAGCTTTTATTATTTGAGCGTTTTTCATCAATCCTGCTTCTATTTCAGATCTAGAAATACTTTCATCCATTTTGTATATTTCTCATGCGTTATTTTCGTCAATCCAGCTTATATTTCACCTGTTGAAGAACCTTCATCCAGATTCCATTTCTCTTGCGTTTTTTTCATCAATCCAACCTCCATTTGACCTGTAAAATCTTTCATCCAGCTTCCATTTCCCAATCTGTTCCAGGTTAGAATCTATATTAAATTAAGCCGTATCGCAGGACCTTGATAAAGTACTTCAATCGCAATTCAATTCAATTCATTTTATTGCAACCATCAACATACACAATAGACATAGTATAACATGCTTCACATAATTGGATGGCAACAAGGAAGGCCCAAAGGCAGCGGTTCTCAACCTTTTCAGACTCACGGACCCCTTTCTAATTTTGGATCTCGGTCACGGACCCCCACAGAAATTTGGTGCCTCTGGCACATTATCATGACTGTAATCCGATTATAATATTAAGCCTATTTTATGGCCTATATGCTCTCTGCACTGCTGTAGTACAAATTTATTTAACAGACTATTAGTAACATGCTTTGAAATTTATTAGAAAAAAACTGTATTCTATTTTAATACAAGTTCTGGGCACGCATATTCGACCACATTTTATCTATTCGAGATGTCAAAATAATGCATCAAGCTAACTCTTGCATTGATGCAACGTACATCTTCAATGTAGACTTAGTATATCACTGGTCAGTTCAATGATTTGGTTAAATTCCGATGTTGGTAATTTTCACGAATCAATGTTTACAAGAAACGGACTGGAAACCAACGAAAAAACTGTGAACGTTCAAATTACCAAAGTAGAAGTTGAACAATACTGATCCAGTACGGTAGTGATTGAATATGTCCGGAAATTAAATTAGCAAATTTTAGCTGATTGATCTGTGCATTTCCTCACTTCAATGTGAATTCATGCAATTGACCCAATATGTCACAGTTACCTACGACTATCCGTTTAGCACCAGAGAGCAAGTTTTTTGTAAAAGCAGACACTTTATCGCTAGGCCTAAGGGTGATTAGATTTGTCTGCATCACTTGCGTAGAGGAATTCAGCTAGTGTATTTAGCTGTTCGAAAATGCCAGCCAGGTAAGCCAGAGTTGAAACCCATAATTATGAGTTCTTATTAGAATGAATTGCAGGCTGAGGTCTTTTTCTCTAAGAAATAGGCTACTCTCAAAAGCATCCCGAAATCTAGAAAGTCTGGTACATACTTTCCCCTTTTATAACCAGCGAACTTCGGCAGACCTATACATCAGTAACTGTTCATGATTTCCATATTTATCCGAACATAATGTAACAAAACAACGAGAATTTAGTGGACGTATCTTCACGAAATCAATCATTTTTATGGCCTGATCGAATATACATTTTTAGTCTGAGCTCTAGCGATTGCATGACACACACCGACCTATCTGAAACAGATGAATCTGTCATAAATCAGTGTAGGCTATTTTAATTGTTAGTTTCATGTCGCCATTGAAAAGGATAAATATTGAAAAATTGACAAAGATTTATCTGTTGTTTCAACTAGGAAATATTTAATTTTCAGAACTTGCTCGCGGACCCCCAGGCAGATGGCCGCGGACCCCCAGGCAGATGGCCGCGGACCCCCAGGGGTCCACGGACCCCCGGTTGAGAACCGCTGCCCTAAGGGATGAATATCCCGCTAGCAGGGACACCTAATTACATGTACATATCAATTTTAACAGATGGCTAGACGGTTGACAAAATGAATTGAACAATAGGCAAAAAAGAACAGCATAAGATGACAATTAATGTAGTAAACGTAACTAAAAAACGCAAAACAAACACAAAAATAATAATAAAATAAAATAAAATCAATAATATTGCTTGTGTGCAGTGACGTAAGACTCCAATGCAGTGTCCGCGCTGTAGTCTGGAGCGCCTATCATGATGAGAGTGCTTAATTAAAGGTTAATAATAATTATTATAGCTAATGCGATAAATAGACAAAAATGCATCAGGGATCCAGAATAGTCTTAAATGAGTCAGTAATTAAAACTGGAACTCCACCACTCGCTGCATTCTGCCAGTGCAATCGCAAGCCTGGATAAAGCAGGAGGGTCACTCCAATGGTCTTTTAACACGTTGACAGCCCAGTACGAGTTAACTCGTTCTGGCTGCAGTCATTTAACATGGCGTGCATTCAGTCAACGTGTTAAACCACACTATGTCGTTAAACTGAAACTAATAATATAATAATAATAAAATCTTTTCTTTAATTAAACGCCTGCAAGACGCACTGCGTTTTGCATTTACAGGTTGTGCAGTAATCTTAGCCTAATTAAACTTAACTACCAACTGAACAGACAGCTTTGTAATTACACTAAAGTAAATACTTTGTAAATACGCTTCAGTGTATTCGCTAGATGACAGGACATCCTCTGCAAACGAAAGATCCCGCGTCGTTGCAGCGAATTACTTTCATCGCTCTCCATTTTGTGTCGAAGACAGTACGAATCAGATCGTAGAGAGATTCATTGCGATGATATGTTGTCACCAGATGTTGTTAGACGTTAGTTTTCTTCTTATCTTGCGCTATTTGTTTTGTGATGGCTCATTGTTAGAGTTATTTCAAATAACAGAGACTTGGTCTATATTTTCCCGGGAATTACTATCTTCACAAAATAATGTGGTCTCTGTGGAAGCATTTTTAAAATCGTTGAACCAGTTGTCGTGGAACCTTAGAGTTATTTCAAATAACAGAGACTTGGTCTATATTTTCCCGGGAATTACTATCTTCACAAAATAATGTGGTCTCTGTGGAAGCATTTTTAAAATCGTTCCTGCTTCTGTTTAATAAAAAAATCATCAATCCACCTGCGTATATATTTATTTATTTCTTCATTTCTATAGCGCCCCCTCAAGTGGTTCCACGACAACTGGTTCACAGACAACTGGTTCACCGACAACTGGTTCACGGACAACTGGTTCACGACAACTGGTTCACGACAACTGGTTCACGACAATTGGCTCACCGACAGCTGGTTCACCGACAACTGGTTCACCGGAAATTCACGACCAAAATGTTCACTGCGAATTTTTTTAGTCCCTGGTTATTGCTGCTAAAAAAGGAAGTTGGATTGATGAAAATAACTCGTGATACATGTAAATCGAAAACAGATTGTTGATAGTTCGCTACAAAAAGAAACAGAGGGAAAGAACGTTTCCTAAACGAAGTTGCATTAATGAATATAATGCTTGTTAAAATTGAAGCCGCATACACGAAGCAATCGCGTTGCGAAATAGAAGTTGAATTGATGAAAATACTTCAATTTTAAATAGAAGTCGGATTTAGATTGACTAAAATCGTCCTGTTAAAATTGGAGCGGTTGGAGTAAAAGAAACCGGAATAAGTATTTTCTTACCTGAAATAGTAGCTGGATTTATGTTTATGAAAATGTTCTTGCTTAAATTAGAGCTGGATGGATGAAAATGTCTTGCCTTAAATTGGAGTTGGATTGATTACAATCTTGATAAAATCGGAACTCGATCGTTGAAAATAACGCGGGAGTAACGGAAACCGGAATAAATATTGTTACACATAAAATAGAAGCAGGATTGACGAAAATGTCCTGCCCTAGATTGGAGCTGGATTGATGAAAACGTCTTGCCTTAAATTGGAGATGGATAGATGAAAATGTTCTTGCTTAAATCGGAACTGGATGGATACAAATCTTCTTGATTAAATTGGAGCTGGATGAATGACAATCTCCTTCCTTAAATTGGAGCTGGATTGATGAAAATGTTTTTGATTAAATTTCAGATGGAATGATGAAAATCGTCCTGGTTAAATTGGAGCTGGATCGATGCAAATGTTTTCTTTATTAAGTTGGAATAGGATTGATGAAAATCGTCTTGAATAAATTGGAGCTGGATGGATGAAAATGTTTTTGATTAAGTTGGAACTGGATGAATGAAAATCTCCTTGATTAAATTGGAGCTGGATGGATGAGAATGTCCTTCCTTAAATTGGAGCTGGATTGATGAAAATGTTTTCGATTAAATTGAAGCTAGATTGATGAAATTATTCTTGATTAAGTTGAAGATGGATTGATGAAAATCGTCCTGATTAAATTGGAGCTTAATGGATGACAATCGTCTTGATTAAATTGGAGCTGGATGGATGAAAATGTTTTTTTTATTAAGTTAGAACTGGATGAATGAAAATCTCCTTGATTAAATTGGAGCTGGATGGATGAGAATGTCCTTCCTTAAATTGGAGCTGGATTGATGAAAATGTTTTCGACTAAATTGAAGCTAGATTGATGAAAATATTCTTGATTAATTTGAAGATGGATTGATGAAAATCGTCCTGATTAAATTGGAGCTGGATGGATGACAATCGTCTTTATTAAATTGGAGCTGGATGGATGAAAATGTTTTTTTTTATTAAATTGAAGCCGAATTTATGAAAATTGTTTTGATTAAATTGGTGCTGGATGGATAAAAATGTTTTTGATTAAGTTGGAACTGGATGGATGAAAATCTTCTTCATTAAATTGGAGCTGGATGGATGATAAAACGTTTGAGAAATCGAAGCTGGATGAAGGTGTTTTATATGTCTGAAACAGAAGCGGGATCAGGATATTTTATATCTTAAATAAAAGCTGAATGATGATAAAACGCTAAAGCAATCGAAGCTGGAAAAGGGTTTTCTGGATGTTAAATAGAAGATGGATTAATGGCTTAATAGATCCAAAAGAAAAGACGGATGAATTAAATACGCTTAAGAAATGGAAGTTTGATGAAAGTTTTTATATATCTGAAATAGAAGCAGGATGAAGGTGTTTTGTATGTCTGAAACAGAAGCGGGATCAGGATATTTAATATCTTAAATAAAAGCTGAATGAATGATAAAACGCTAAAGAATGGATGCTGGATGAATGTTTTTAGATGTCTGAAATAGAAGCAGGATGAGTGTAAAACGCTTGAGAAATCGAAGCTGGATGAAATTATTTTGTCTGTCTGAAATAGAAGCTGGATGAATGATAAAAGAATTGAGAAATCGAATCGTGAATTAGTTTATTTTATATATTACATAGAAGCTGGATGAATGATAAAACGCTTAGGAAATGGAAGCTGGATGAAGGTTTTATACATATAAAATAGGAGCTGGATTAAGAAGATTTTCATCAATCCAGCTCCATCCTAATCAAAAAATTTCATCCATTCAGCTCCAATTTAAGGATGGACATTTTAACCCATCCAGCTCCAATTTAGGCAAGAAGATTTTCATAAATCCAGATGCTGTTTCACAACTAGAAATAACTTCATCCAGCTTCTTTTTTCTCGCTCGCTATTTTGGTCAATCCAGCTTGTACTTCACACATAGAAATACCTTCATACAGCTTTTTTCAGGGTCGTTATTTTCGTCAATCCAGCTTCTATTTCCGACATATAAATACCTTCACCCAGCTTCTATTTCTCGCTCGCCATTTTCGCCAATCCAGCTTCTATTTCCGACAAATAAATACCTTCATCCATCTTCTTTTTCTCGCTCGCTATTTTCGTCAATCCAGCTTCTATTTCACAACTAGAAATACCTTCATCCAGCTTCTTTTTGCTCGGTCGTTATTTTCGTCAATCAAGCTTCTATTTCCGACCTATAAATACCTTCATCTAGCTTCCATTTCTTAGGCGTTTTATCACTCATCCAGCTACTATTTAAGATATAAAATACCCTGATCCCGCTTCCATTTCTTAAGCGTTTTATCACTCATCCAGCTTCTATTTAATATATAAAATACCTTGACCCCGCTTCCATTTCTTAAGCATTTTATCACTCATCCAGCTTCTGTTTCAGATATATAAAAACCTTCATCCAGCTTTTTTTTCAGATATAGAAAAATTTCATCAGCCTCCATTTCTTAGATCTATAAAAACATTAATCGAGCTTCTATTTAAGATATAAAACACATTGATCCCGCTCAGATTTCTGAATCTTTTTAATCCAGGTCCCATTTAATATTTTTTAAGGCCATACATTTTACTCCATCCAGTTCCAATTTCAGCAAGAACGTTTTAATCAAGGCAAGACATTTTCATCCTTCCAGCTTTAATTTAAGCAATAACATTTTCAAAAATCCAGCTTCTATTTCAAGTCAGAAAATACTTATTCCGGTTTACTTTACTCCAACCGCTCCAATTTTAACAGGACGATTTTAGTCAATCTAAATCTGACTTCTATATAAAATTGAAGTATTTTCATCAATCCAACTTCTATTTCGCAACGCGATTGTTTCGTGTATCCGGCTTCAATTTTTACAAGCATTATTTTCATCAATGCAACTTCGTTCGGGAAACGTTCTTTTCCTCGGTTTCTTTTTGCAGCGAGGCCATGTTTTCGATTTATTACGAGTTATTTTCATCAATAAAACTTCTCTTTTAGCGGCAATAACCTTGTAAAAAAATTCGCAGTGACCATTTGGTCGTGAACCAGTTGTCGGTGAACCAGTTGTCGGTGAACCAATTGTCGTGAACCAGTTGTCGTGAACCAGTTGTCGTGAACCAGTTGTCCGTGAACCAGTTGTCGGTGAACCAGTTGTCGGTGAACCAGTTGTCGTGACACCCCCTCAAGTATCGCTACTCACGGGCGCTCCCGACTACACCGCGGACAATGCATTGAAGTTTCAAGCCGATGCGCCAGAGGAATAATTGCGAATGAAAGACTTGCTCAATGTTCTACATGGCGGCTGAATGGTATTCGAACCTGGAACCTCCCGGCTCCGAGGCGCCTACACTACCGCCCCCCCCCCACGAAAAAGTTATTTCGTTGTTAGCTTATATGCTTTAATTCATATATTTTATGACTTGATAATTATTATTGTCTAATCGATATATACCATTCTTAACTATGCTACTTTTTGACCTAATATTGAGACATGTATGGGATGGCGTGATTTAAAATTGTCAGAAAATTTCAGTCTGCTTTTTTGGGTAATAGTGTCCGTCTAAGCCTGGGGTCAATGCAGTGTTTTTACACAGAGATGGATCACAAGAAGTTTAGGCAGCCAAACATGGAAGCAGACAACTGTATTGAAAAAAACTTGAACTGTGTTTTGACCTTAAATTTTTAATAACTAAACGCTCAAAAAAAAAGTCATGCATAAAAGAATTTATGATTTTCTGACTGCCAATGATATTCTTTATGATAGACAATATGGTTTTAGAAAAAATCACTCCACTAGTATGGCAATTCTTGATGTTACTGACCAAATTAGCATGGCAATTGATGAAGGGAAATACATTGTATACCATAGGTGTCTTCTTAGATTTATCCAAAGCTTTTGACACCATTAATCATAAGATTTTAATTGATAAATTGTATCGTTATGGCATAAGAGGTATTGCTCTAACATGGATTATGAGTTATCTAAGTAACCGACATCAACAGGTTGTGATTGACAATGCCATATCAGAAATGTGCCCTCTAACTTGTGGAGTTCCCCAGGGCTCTGTTCTTGGCCCTTTGTTGTTTCTGTTGTATATAAATGATATTTGGGAGTGTTCTAATATTATGTTACTAATTTTGTTTGCTGATGACACGTCAGCTTTTATTTCTGGGGATAATCTTGAAGCATTGTCAAATGTTATAAACAATGAATTAATTATTTTATCAAAGTGGTTTAAGGCTAATAAATTATCTGTAAACTTAAAGAAAACAAATTACATTGTGTTTTGTGGTATAAGGAAAAAGGCACCTCTTAAAACTCTTGAGATTAAAATGGATGATATAAACTTAGATAATGTTCCGTCTGCTAAATTCTTGGGAGTAATAATTGATAAAAATCTTAGATGGGCGGATCATATACGCGTTGTAGAAAATAAAATTGCCAAATCTATAGGGATACTTTATAAGTTGAATAAAATACTTAAAAAATCAGTATTATTACTTTTATACTCCAGTTTAATTTTACCATATTTGCAGTACTGCACACTGGTGTGGGCTGGAGGCTATGTATCTAAGTTGAAAAAAGTGTCGATTTTACAGAAACGAGCATTAAGGGGTATCAGTGGTGTTGATAGACTACACAGATCTTCTGTCTTATTTAAGCAGTATGGATTACTAAAGCTTTCTGATATTTATCACATGCAATTGGTTGTTTTCATGTATCGTCATCGTCATGGAATGCTTCCTAAGCGTTTTAATGCCTGCTTTAGTACCAAGGAACAACTGCATCAGTATGAAACTCGCTCAAGGACCGATTATCAGTCTTTTGTCTGTAGGTCAAATACCCGTCTACATTCAGCATTGGTATATGGCCCGAAGCTTTGGAACTCGTTACCTCCTAAATTTAAGTCTATTGACTCGCTAGCTACATTTACTAAAAGCTATAAACAGTTCTTGTTATCCTGCTACTAATTAAGTTTTTGTTTTATTTTTTATTTTTATTTTTATTTTTGTTGTTTTGTTCTGTTTTCTTTTCTTTTTTCTGTTTCGCCAATTATATAATAAATAGGTATATGATAAATATGAATGATGTCTTCAGTAGGAATATGACACAAGTTATAGTATTAAATACTTGTCATTGACGGTTAAAAATTATGTATATTCTTTACATTAATGTAAGGTGGACTCGTTAAGCTCACTTGAGCTTTTTTCCCCTTCCAGACAGAATGTGGGATAAATTGAATAATTTTCTTTTTTGCAATGATGTGTAATATTATGTATTGTGTGAAATAAATGAACTTGAACTTGAACTCAACTCACTCAACTATGAAGTGAGTTAACTCATTCTGAGTTACGTAATAGGTTTTTTAAATTTTATTTTAGAAAATTTGAAATGTTACTGACACATCTTTAACAAAGTGCGTGTGGAGACAAACAACTTTGTGTCAAATCCTCACTTCTCGGTTGAAACATTGATCTTCATCATATATATTTTTGGCTGGTTTTGTTGTCTTCAACTGTTATGAAGGTCAACTAATTCATCTTCGATTAAAAGCTTAATAAACAACACCGTAATGAAGTGATGGAATACAAAGTTTGACTAGCTTCAGATTTTCGTCATTGTGTTTTTAAAAGAGACTAATTATTCTTTACTTTACTCGAAAATCAGTTATATCAGCAGATGAAGCATGGCTCCTTCTTGTGGGCTTTTGAAATGCAAGTGAAATGTGGAACAATCATTAATGTGCGAAACTGGAATACGCTTGTTTTGGGAAGGCTATGATATCAATTATATTATTGCAGGACTATTAAATAAAGTAAATTGCCTTCAGAAAAAAGTTAGCTTCGTCTTGAAAAGCTCTGACAATTGGAGATACACGTGAGAATCAAGTAAAAACCAAATCACAATCGAGAGATTCCATATGCTGATACATTAACTAGGAAAGGTTTTATTACACGAATGATATATAAATGACTATCGATATGTTTATTCTGCTATTTAGCATACTTTATGTAACAATGAGATTAACTGCATTTTCACTTACTTTATTAGGCCTATAGATTATTTAGTTATATATATATATATATATATATATTCAATATATATATTCACTATATATATTCATTATTCATTGTTGTTCATAACTGATTGATGTTCCCGCAGTGCGTTTGCAGGCGGTCCATTAAAGTATATACTTACTTACTTACTTACTTACTTACTTACTTAAATTGATGTTAATTATCTTAGAATCTTTATACTAAAGATTGTCATCTGACTGAATAAAGCAGTGATACAATCGATTGTTTCAGTGACCTGATGGCGAATACGAGAATGGATATGGCAGAAGAACTGTGCAACTGCCAGATATGTCTGAAATCATTTGCTAATCACAGACTTCAGAAAATCCACATGACAGAACATACTGGAGAAAAACCACACGGATGTCATCTATGTGAGAAATCATTTGGTCAACGTGGTAAACTGAAAAGGCACATGAGAATCCATATTGGAGAAAAACCATACAGGTGCCAGTTTTGTCAAAAATCATTTACTGATGGCAGTACTCTGAAAAGGCACATGAGAATCCATACTGGAGAAAAACCATACAAGTGTCATCTATGTGGGAAATCATTTTGTAAAGGTGATAATTTAAAAAACCACATGAGAATCCATACTGGAGAAAAACCATACAAGTGCCATCTATGTGGGAAATCATTTAGTCAAGGCGGTAATTTGAAAATGCACATGAGAATCCATACTGGAGAAAAACCATACAGGTGTCATCTATGTGAGAAATCATTTAGACAAGGCAGTAATTTGAAAATGCACATGAGAATCCATACTGGAGAAAAACCATACAGAAGCCATCTATGTGAGAAATCATTTAATGTATATAGTACTCTGAAAAAGCACATGAGAACCCATACTTGTGAAAAACCATATACGAGTGAGGTTTGCTATAAAGAAATCACACAATGTGGAAATCTAAAGGCGCACCAAAGAACTCAAATAATCGGGAAGCAACTCTCATGCAATAAATTTCATAGCGATAAGTTTTCTTCAACAAAACAGATGATACTCCAAACAAGAAGAGAGGGACAAGATCTTCCAATTCAAATTGAAGCCATTAATATTAATGATATTGATAAACCAAATGACGGTTTCTCAAAAAACATTTGTCCAGATTCTGTTGGAGTTTCATGTCCTTTGCGCAAAATTAAAGATGAGGACTGTCCGACTATTAGCAAATTCAAATGTTCTGTGTATACAATAGCGAATTGGTCAAAATCGTTTGGATGTGGTATATGTGACGAATTGCTTGAAACAGAGAATGCATTTCGGGAGCATTGTCATAGCCATCGATTTTCTACACCGCATGACTTAGTTGCCGACATGTGCTGAATTGTGATTGCGTATACTTTAGAACATCATTGTTATTCGAGATAAGTTGGGAGTCCCAAATATACGGTTTACTATCAATACCGCGCGCACAATACCGCGCACACCGCGCGCACAAGACCGCGCACACGATACCGCGATTCACAAGACCGCGCACGATCATTACCGCGCACGATGATAACCGGAAACAAGTAATTCAACATGCATTCAGCTTCTACGTCAGATCTAAAAATACCTTCATTCAGCTTCTATTTCAAATAAAAATACCTTCATCCAGCTTCTATTTCTCATGCGTTATTTTCATCAATCCAGCTTCTATTTCATATATAAAAATACCTTCATCCAGCTTCTATTTCTCATGCGTTATTTTCGTCAATCCAGCTTCTATTTCATATATAAAAATACCTTCATCCAGCTTCAATTTCTCGTGAGTTATTTTCATCAATCCAGCTTTTATTTCATATATAAAAATACCTTCATCCAGTTTCTATTTCTCATGAGTTATTTTCATCAATCCAGCTTTTATTTCATATATAAAAATACCTTCATCCAGCTTCTGTTTCTCATGCGTTATTTTCGACAATCCAGCTTCTATTTCACTTCTAAAATAATTTAGTCCAGCTTCCATTTCTCAAGCGCTGGACCAGTTGTCTGTAGACCAGTTGATGTTTGACGAGTTGTCTGTAAAACAATTGTCGTGACACCGCTTAAATAGAAGTTGGATGATTTGAACCGTCGGTTAAGCCAAGGAGGTGACAACCCGACCATGTCCCCAACACACAGTAAGTTTGTTGCTTGTGAGGAAGCTTACTTCGACCACGGAGGACCAATGCTCTGCCGAAATCGCCGATTGGCTTCTAAAGCGCCTCCAGAGTATTGGCAGTAATTGTAAACCAGCTGACAGCGTTTCTATAGCGCCCGGTCAGAACTATCCTCATCGATCCCTGCAGTCCAACAGCAACACGGAATTCCCCCTCCCAGTGGACAGAACAGAGGTATATGGCCTGTCACCTAGAGGCATGGCTGAAAATGAACCGGACTTTCCGGGTCTCAGACTTGGCATTAATTTTTTTGGCACTTCAATAAACACGCATATCTACCACCCTCTGGCTCAAATATACCCGACAATTTTTTCCAACCACTTTCAGCCTTGCCGAGGGGGCAACGTTACAAGTGTATTCAGTTACTCAAACATCTTTCTCGATGGTTTTAATTCTGAAATAAGCCTATAGCCTTTTGCTTGAATCGATTTGTATTTCAAATTCTTTGTCCCGACTGTCGTTAATCTCTCAATGCAATCATCTTCATTCTACGAGTCATTTATTTTAATTTCATTAACGTTCCGCCTCTTCTTTCCGTCCGCTGCATCAGCCTGCACTCAATTACTCCTAATTCCTCTTCCGTGTTAGGCCCTTCCAAAAGCAATGGCCGAAGATGAATATGGTGAAATAGATTCCTGCCTCAATGGAAGTTGGATCTAAGGAGGAATAGTTCGCTTCCGAAACGTTCCACGTCTGCATATTATGACTACAGATTAAATTTTGTTCGCTTAATTCGTAGCCTACCGAGGGTTCCAGGTTAGTATCTGTATCAAATCGCAATTTCTCGTGCGCATCGGCGTAAGACTCCGATGCTGTGTCCGCGCTGTTACAGTAGTCTCCGCCTTTCAGGAGAGGGCTTGAAGGGTCGATATAGCAAATGCGAGAAATATATAGAAATAAACGATACATCAGTGATACGCAATAATTAATTGGAGCAGCACGTTAAACTGTAACTCCACCAGTGCCAGTCCCAAGCCTAGATAAAGGAGGAGGGGAACGCTTAAGATCTCTGTTACCACACGTCGTCGATAAAAAGGAACTGCTACGCTAAAATGTATTCGCTAGGTGGCGACATTTCCTTTGTAAATCTAATGTGCTCACGTTTTAGCAGGGTGTCACGACAACTCGTCTACCGACAACTCGTCTAACGACAAGTGGTCTTCGGACAATTCGTCTACGACAACTGGTCTACAGACAACTGATCCAGCGCTTGAGAAATGGAAGCTGGATGAAAGTTTTTACAGGTGAAATGGATGTTGGATTGATGAAAAAACGCAAGAGAAATGGAATCTGGATGATGGCTATTTTACAGGTGAAATAGAAGCTGGATTGACGAAAATAGCGTATGAGAAATAAAAGCTAAAACCATTTTCATAAATCCAAAACGTCCGCATATTATGCCTGCAGGTTCGTTAATTTGGCAGGCCTACCCGTATAGAGTCTATATCAAGCCGTAGCGTATCGCCTTGATCAAGTGAGGATCCTGTGTGGCCGAGTGGGTTGTAGCCCGCTCGCCGCGCCGGCGGAGCGGGTTCGATTCCCCGGTCGGATCTTTACATACTGCGGGTGGCTCGGTCGCAATATAAACGTGGAGTCGACGCTGAAATCATCTTCGATATGAAAAAGAGTCGTTAAACCCATACATTTCATTTTTGCCTTGATCAAGTCCTTCACGTAAGGATCCGATGCGGTGTCCGCGCTGTAGTCGGGAGCGCCTGTCAAGATGGGGCTTGAAGGGTCGATATAGCAAATGCGAGAAATAGATAGAAATAAATAATTCATCAGTGATCCAGAATAATAATTTATGGTCTTAATAGTTTGGGGCAGCACGTTAAACTATGACTTCACCATTTGTTGCCTTCTGCCATGGAGAAAGGGTGACGGTAATTGTCTGTTTTTAAACCACACAACATCGTTAAATATAAACTACTACGTTAAAGTTTATTCGCTAGATGACAGGAAATCATTTGAAAAACTAAAGATCTCACGTCTTTGCAGAGAATCCGTGGAGTGAGTCACTTTCATCGCTCGCCATTTTGTGTCGAAGACAGTTATAATCTGATCGTGAAGAAATTCATTCGGACGAATAATAGATCACCAGATGTGGTTAGACTTTAGTTCCTTGTCACGCAGCTCACTGTTTAGTGTTATTTAAAATAGCTGCTTCATTTTATTAGAATCATCGTAACAAATTTATTGGTATCTGGGTCAAGAATTTTAAGCAGACAAACAGGCAAGCAGAAAATTATATTTAAAAAAATTGAACTGTTTTTAATTGCGATTGTTACTATATAAATGCTCGTAAAATATCCTTTATTACTAACTAAATGCTCATCTTACTCAACTGCGAACTGAGGGCATTCATTCTGAGTTATTAGCAGTAATGAAGTATTTTTTTTCTTCTAGATTTGAAATGCTACTGACCCTCCTTTTACAAAATGCATGTGGAGACAAACATTTTTGTGTCAAATCTTCACTTCTCGGTTGAAACATTGATCTTCATCAGGTTCATTTTACTGTGTTTTTGTCTACGACTTTTATGAAGGTCAACTAATTCATCTTCGATTAAAAGCGTAATAGGAAATAACGTAAAGGTGTGCGGCAATACAAAGTTTGACCAGCTTCTGGATTTCGTCGTTGTGTCTTTCTGTGTGACTAAATATTTACTTTACTCAAGAAATGATTTCTATTAAGCATGGATCCTTCTTGTAGGTTGCAGAAACACAAGTGAATTGGAACCATCTTTAATGTAAGAAACTGGACCTTGCTGGTTTTGGGAAGACTATAACATCAGCAATTTTGTAGAACTTTTAATGAAGTAAATTAATGCATTCAAAAAAAAATCACCAAGTTAATGCTTCACGAAGTCATGTCCCAACTTCGTCTTGAAGAGTTCTGACAATATTATTGGAGAATCAAGTAGAAACCAAATGCATGGTAATTATATTGGAACATGTGCACTAAGGATTGTCATCTGACCGGAGAAAAGCAGTGATACAATCAATTGTGTGAGTAACCTGATGGCGGATACGAGAATAGATATGGAGAAAGAACTGTGCAACTGCCAGATATGTCTGAAATCATTTGCTAATCACAGACTTCTGAAAATCCACATGACAGAACCCAGGGAAAAAACATACAGGTGTCATCTATGTGAGAAATCATTCAGTCAAGGTGGTAATCTGAAAATGCACATGAGAATCCACACTGGAAAAAAACCATACAGTTGTCAGGTATGTGAGAAATCATTTAGTCAACATGGTAGTCTGAATTTGCACATGAGAATCCATACTGGAGAAAAACCATACAGGTGCCAGCTATGTGAGAAATCATTTAGTCAACATCGCAGTATGAATATTCACATGAGCATCCACACTGGAGAAAAACCATACAGATGCCAGGTGTGTCAGAAATCATTTAACATATATAGTACTCTGAAAAGACACAATCATGAGAACCCATACTAGAGAAAAACCATACAGATGCCAGCTATGTCAGACATCATTTGGAGAAGCTGGTCATCTGAAAATGCACATGGGAACCCATACTGGTGAAAAACCTCACCTATGCCAGCTATGTCTGAAATCATTTCATCAGGGTTGTGATCTGAAAATTCACATGATAGCCCATACTGGAGAAAAGCCATACAGGTGCCATCTATGTGAGAAATCATTTAGTGGCAGTAGTGGCCTGAAAATCCACATAAGAATCCATACTGGGGAAAAACCATACAGGTGCCAGCTATGCCAGAAATCATTTAGTGAAAATGGTCATCTGAAAAGGCACATGAGAAAACATACTGGAGAAAAACCATACAGGTATCAGCTATGTGAGAAATCATTTAGTCAACATCGTGATTTGAATATTCACATGAGAATCCATACTGGAGAAAAGCCATACAGATGCCAGGTGTGTCAGAAATCATTTAGTGAGGTTAGTACTTTGAAAAAGCACATGAGAACCCATTCCGGAGAAAAATCTTACATGTGCCATCTATGTCTGAAATCATTTCGTCGAAGTGATGCTCTGAAAACGCACATGAAAACCCATACTGGAGAAAAACCATACAGATGCCAGCTATGTCTAAAATCATTTGGTCAACGTGGTCAATTGAAAATACACATGAGAATCCATACTGGTGAAAAACCATTTGTGTGTGAAGTTTGCCAAAAAGGATTCACACAATGTGGAAATCTAAAAGCGCACCAAAGAACTCATATAATCGGGAACGAACTCTCATGCAATAAATTGTATAGCCGGAAGTCTTCTTTATTGACACAGTTGATACTCTGCACAAGAACACAGGGACAAGATCTTCCAATTCGAATTGAAGTCATTAGCAATGTTACTGAGAAACCAAATAAGGGTTTTTCAACATACATAATTATGTCCAGATTCTCTTGGAATTGCATGTCTTTTGCGGAAAATTAAAGATGAGGACTGTCCGACTATTAGCAAATTCAGTTCTGTGGATAGAGAAGCGAATTGGTCAAAATCGTTTGGATGTGGTATATGTGATGAATTGCTTGAAACAGAGAATGATTTTCTGGAGCATTGTTACAGCCATCAATTTTCTCCACCACATGATTTATTTTCTGTCTTGTGCTGAATTGTAATTGCATTACTTCTACAAAAGCCATTGTAATTCCAGACAAGTTTGGACTTCAAGATGCATACGTCTGTCGTAACTTTGAACTACTTGCATTTCAAATGATGTTGCCTGTGAGGCACTAAAACTGTATGTCCGTTTTCTTTGTTGTTAAATATCAGATTTATTTAGCTGTCTGAATACATGTCTACTAGACCCAAATTTTAAGACATTCGCATGCTGTACATCATCTGAACTATTTCCCGAATTTGATATTTAGCTTTTTACCATTGCATTTGATCATGTATTACGTGTACCGGTAAGTATTTAAAATTAATTGGCTTATATATATTTCAGTAAGTCTGTTTGTTTGTTTGATTGTTTGTTTGTCAGCTATGCACGGCCACAGTTTTGAAGCAATCCATCGCACGGGGGTTGAGCTCGACCAGACACAGGTAAATGGAGGTTCGGCGAATCTATGCCACCATGGGGCCAGGGTGGGGAGCAAAAACTCTCATGTTTTCCTACTTTTTCAGGCTTTTCCATGCATAGTTTCACACTGATTCACCTGAAACGCTGCAACTACATGGATTTTTGCACAGGCCACCTAGCCTCCACCAAACACGCACCTTGGCAACATAAAAAAACTCAGAAGCTGGATTGACGAAAACAACTTTTGTGAAATGGCAGCTGGATGAAAGTTCTCTCACTTCTCTGTACATGAAATGGTAGCTGGATGAAGGTTCTCTGTAGGTGAAATAGAAACTGGCTTGACGAAAACGACGCTTGAGAAATGTAAGCTGGATGAAGTTTAAATATGATGAGGTTAAATAGAAGCTGATACATCAGTGATCTAGTATAAAGTCTTAAATGAGGCAGCAATTAAAACTGGAACTCCACCACTCGCTGCATTCTCCCAGTGCCAGTCCCTAGCCTGGATAAAGCAGGAGGGCCACGCCAATGGTCTTTTAACACGTTGACCGCCCAGTACGTACTGGCTGCAGTCATTTAACATGGCGTGTATTCGGTCAACATGTTAAACCACACTATGTCGTTAAACTGAAACTAATAATATAATAATAATAACAAAATCTTTTCTTTAATTAAACGCCTGCAAGACGCACTGCGCTTTACTTTTACAGGTTATGCAGTAATCTTAATTAAACTTAACTACTAACTGAACAGACAGCTTAGTAATTACACTAAAGTAAATACTTTGTAAATACGCTAAAGTGTATTCGCTAGATGACAGGGCATCCTCTGCAAACGAAAGATCCCGCGTCGTTGCCGCGAATTACTTTCATCGCTCGCCATTTTGTGTCGAAGACAGCACGAACCAAATCGTGGAGAGATTCACTCCGATGAATGTTGTCACCAGATGTTGTTAGACGTTAGTTTTCTTCTTATCTTGCACTATTTGTTTTGTAATGGCTCATTGTTAGAGTAATTTCAAATAACAGAGACTTGGTCTATATTTTCGCGAGAATTATTCATCATCATCATCATTATCCATGGGTTAACAACCCGTAGGTGTCCAATGCACACTTTATCGTTCTCCTCCAAAGTCCGCGGTCCTGAGCAGATCTGCTTAAGCTGTAAATGTCTTGATTACACCACTCTTTGATGTCGTCTATCCACTCTCTGTTTGGTCGTCCTCTTCTTCCATTACCATCCATACTTCCCAGCATCACACTTTTTATCTTTCTGTCATCCTCCATTCTACATATGTGTCCGAATAGGCTGAGTTTCCTCCTCATTACTTTCTGCATAAGGTCTTCTTTTATATTTAACCTGCAACGAATCTCCTTGTTTGTAACCTTCATTGTCCAATTCAGATGTAATATTCTTCTATAGCAATACATTTCGAAGGCCAATATCTTATCTCGATCCGTCTTCTTGACAGTCCATGCCTCACATGCATATAGTGCTGTGCTGAACACACATGTCATTAAGACGTTCAGTTTAGTCCTGTAACTTATTTGCTTGCTGCTCCAGATGGTGTTCAGTCCTGCCATGGCTCCTTTTGCTTTTGCTATTCTTGTCTTTATTTCTTTTGTGCAGTCGTTATTCCACGTCAACAGGCTGCCCAGGTACACAAACTGTGTTACATTTTCAATCGTCTGATCTTGCACTTTGATTTCCTTGTCTATTGTTTCTCTCCCAAACACCATTGTTTTTGTTTTGTCCACATTTATCCTTAACCCAGCCCTTTGTGCATCCTTATTTAGCCCACCTACACTTTCTTGTAACCTTTCACAACTATACTCCAGTAAGTCAATGTCATCTGCAAATCGCAAGTTATTAATTTGCTCTCCTTGAAGTGAGGCGAGAATTGTTATCTTCACAAAATAATGTGGTCTCTGTGCAAGCATTTTTAAAATCGTTCATGCTTCTATTTAATACAAAAATTTCATCAATCCACCTGCGTATATATTTATTTATTTATTAATTTCTATAGCGCCCCCTCACGTATCGCTACTCACAGGCGCTCCCGACTACGCCGCCGACAATGCATTGAAGTTTCAGGCCGATGAAAGACTTGCTCAATGTTCTACATAAAGGTTTGATGGTATTCGAACCTTGAACCTCCCGGCTCCGAGATGCCTTCACTACTGCCCCCCACGAAAAAGTTTATTTCGTTATTAGCTTATAAAGCTTTAATTCATATATTTTATGACTTGATAATTATTGTAGTCTATTAGATAGTTACCAATTTTTAACTATGCCACTTTTTGACCTAATATTGAGACACGTATGGGATAGCGTGATTTAAAATTGTCAAATTTTTAGTCTACTTTTCTGGAGAATAGTGCCCGTCTAAGCCTGGGGTCAACGCAGTCTGTTTTTACACAGATGTGGATCACAAGAAGTTTAGGAAGGCAAACATGCAAGCAGAAAATTGTATTTAAAAAAATTTGAACTGTGTTTTGACATTAAATTTTTACTAACTAAACGCTCAACTCACTCAACTATGAACTGAGTTAACTCTTTCTGAGTTATACGCATTTAGGTTTTTTAAATTTTATTTCAGATGATATGTTATTGACCCTTCTTTTACAAAGTACGTGTGGTGACAAACAACTTTGTGTCAAATCTTCACTTCTCGGTTGAAACATTGATCTTCATCAAATACATTATTTTACTAGTTTTGTTGTCTTCAACTTTTATGAAGGTCAACTAATTCATCTTCGATTAAAAGTGTAATAAGCAATAACGTGATGAAGTGCTGGAATACAAAGTTTGACTAGCTTCAGATTTTCGTCAGTGTCTTTCCTAGTGACCAATTCTTTACCTTACTGGAAAAATGATTTCTATTAACAGCATGGATCCTTCTTGTGGACTTTTGAAATGCAAGTGAAATGGAGCAATCATTAATGTACGAAACCGGATCATGCTGGTTTTTGGAAGGCTATGACATCAATTATATTATTGTAGGACTATTATTAAAGTAAATTGCATTCAGAAAAAAGTTAATGATTTCACGAGGTCATGTACCAACTTCGTCTTGAAGAGATCTGACAATTGGAGATACATGTGAGAATCAAGTAAAAACCAAACGGATGTTAATTATATTAGAACCTGTACGCTAAAGGTTGTCATCTGACTGGAGAAAAACAGTGATAGCCTACAAACGATTGTTTCAGTAACCTGATGGTGAATACGAGAATGGATATGGAGAAAGAACTGTGCAACTGCCAGATATGTCTGAAATCATTTGCTAATCACAGACTTCTGAAAATCCACATGACAGAACATACTGGACAAAAACCATACAGGTGTCATCTATGTGAGAAATCATTTGGTCAACGTGGTAAACTGAAAAGGCACATGAGAATCCATACTGGAGAAAAACCATACAGATGTCATCTATGCGAAAAATTATTTAGTCGAGGTAGTGATCTGAAAATGCACATGAGAATTCATACTGGTGAAAAACCATGCAGGTGCCAGTTTTGTCAAAAATCATTTACTGATGGCAGTACTCTGAAAATGCACATGAGAATCCATACTGGAGAAAAACCATACAGGTGTCATCTATGTCAGAAATCATTTCGTAAAGGTGATCATTTGAAAAAGCACATGAGAATCCACACTGAAGAAAAACCATACAAGTGCCAGCTCTGTCAGAAAACATTTAGTAGACTTGATCATGTGAAAATGCACATGAGAATCCATAATGGAGAAAAACCATACAGTTGCCATCTATGTGGAAAAACATTTAGTCAAGGCAGTAATTTGAAAATGCACATGAGAATCCATACTGAAGAAAAACCATACAGGTGCCATCTATGTGAGAAATCATTCAGTCTTGGTGGCAATTTGAAAAAGCACAAGAGAATCCATATTGAAGAAAAACCATACAGCTGCCATCTATGTGAGAAATCATTCAGTCTGGGTGGTACTCTGAAAAATCACATGAAACTCCATACTAGTGAGAAACCTTACAGATGCCATCTATGTGAGAAATCATTTAGTCATGGTGGTAATCTGAAAAAACACATGAGAATCCATACTGGAGAGAGACCAAACAGGTGCCATCTATGTGAGAAATCATTTAGTGTATATAGTACTCTGAAAAATCACATGAGAATCCACACTGGAGAAAAACCATACACTTGCCATCTATGTGAGAAATCATTTAGTCAAGCCAGTACTCTGAAAAAGCACTTGAGAAACCATTCTTGTGAAAAACCATATACGAATGAGGTTTGCTATAAAGAATTCACACACTGTGGAAATATAAAGGCACGCCAAAGAACTCAAATAATCTGGAACCAACTCTCATGGAAAAATTTTTATAGCGGGAAGTTTTCTGCAACAAAGCAGTTGATACTCCACGCAAGAACACAGGGACAAGATCTTCCAATTGGAATTGAAGTCATTGATAATGTGGCTGAGATACCAAATGACGGTTTCTCAAAAAAGATATGTCCAGATCCTGGTGGAGTTTCATGTCCTTTGCGGAAAATTAAAGATGAGGACTGTACGACTATTAGCAAATTCAAATATTCTGTGGATACAAAAGCGAATAGTTCAAAATCGTTTGGATGTTGCATATGTGACGAATTGCTTGAAACAGAGAATGGATTTCTGGAGCATTGTTATAGCCATCGATTTTCTCCTCCACATGACTTATTTTCTGTCTTGCACTGAATTGTGATTGCATAGGTTGTAAAAAATCATTGCTTATCGAGTTAAGTTGGGAGTCCCAAATTATACACATACCATGTATACATGTGTCGTAACTTTGAACTACTTTTATTCCAAATAATTTTATGCTATTGTGGCTAATGAGACACTTGAACTGTAGGTCTTTTTTCTCTGTTGTTAAATATCAAATTTATTTAGCTGCATAAATTCTTCTGTACTAGACACAAGACAATCAGTTGCTGTATATCATCTGGGTCATTTAGGCAGTTGATATTTAGCTGCCATTGCATTAGACGTATTAAGAAATTAAAATTAATTGACTTATTCGAAATAGATTAAGTATCGAATGTGCTGTTTTGGTCATAACGAGAAGTAAATATGTAATCAGCAGTATTTTGTTTGAAATTAGTTTTGGCTGTGTTACGGTACGTGATATGAATTAACTCTGTGAAACTTGATCTAAAATTATATTTTTTCTCCTGGTCATTATAAAGCTAATGGCTTTGCCCACACTGTATATAATGGATAGTCACCAAGGCCGTAAATCCCGAGGAGGGAATTCCCTCCCCACTTTTAAACCTGGGGAGGGAACGTATATATATATATATATATATATATATATATATATATATATATATATATATATATATATTTATTTATTTAATACAACATGCCTCAAAATGGACAAACTCCTAAATAGCTTTGTGACTGGATGCACAAACCCATTTACGCAATCTCTTTTTGCCATCTCCAGTCTGCTGATCTACTTGATCTCCTATAGTTCTTGGGTCAAAGACTCCCATGACTTAACCTTCAATTGCCAGTGTAGACAGTTCTTTGTGGTATGACCTCCCTTCCCTGTATCCTTAGTAAGACCTTATCGTGGGTGACACCTTCAGCCTGTCACTGCTTGAATCTTTCTTAATTCCTCAGGGCTGTTACGCTGAAAGCGTCTCTGAATAGCTAGTATACTGTAAGTGTAAGACGTCCTTAATAGATGCTCATATACAATGCAACACAATACATACATATGCATTCATGATTCGTGCATACATAACATGTATACATAAGTACATAGGCTAATCATAGTGGGAGTGTGGGCTCTCGGATCTGAAAGGAGAAATACTGGTATCAGTTCATCTCGAGACGGCACACCGTATTCGACTGTAGGCCTACACAATTCATGATTAGGTCTAAAAAGGATTGCAAATAATTTTAAAGTAGTAAAATTCATGAATAAAGTGCTGTGCGTTAAGTAATTTAGGAAGTCTGATCCTTTTCGTTTTCCAAATCACACTGGACATGATGTATTGTATTGTATTTAAACATTTATAAAGCGCCTCTAGTAGGGTGAACCGTTCAGAGGCGCATGTGCCGTTGTAAAGGTTTCAAATCACCCCCTCCTAAACATTATCCCCCGGTAACTTGAAACCGGTTTCAAATTACCCCCCGGACATTAGATTTGCATCAATCATCGCATTTATTGCACTAGAAAATTCAGAAAAATCATCTCACTTCTTGTCTTGGTACGAAGATTGGCACACCTGGGAACGGCGGTCCCAAATTCTGAAACATGTATTTTCGTCAGAAGAATAGCCAACTACAGTTAAGGCTGCATTTATTCACTTATTTTCTTCATTCTTTACTTATTCACTTACTTACGAGCTTCTCGGGCTTTTTACGTCATTGTTTACGTTGTTTTGACGGCATTCCGTTGGAAATAGATCAACCTCACGTGTCGTAATAGCGCGGTGTGTAGGATGGGCGCATAAAACCACGCTTGAGAAATAGAAGCTGGATGAAGACCTTTTACATGTGAGATGGAGGCTGGATTGACGAAAAAACACAAGTGAAATAGGAGCTGGATGAAGACCTTTTACAGGTGAAATAGAGCTGGATTGACGAAAAAACACAAGTGAAATAGGAGCTGGATGAAGACCTTTTACAGGTGAAATAGAGCTGGATTGATGAAAAAACGCAAGAGAATTGGAATCTGGATGAAGGTTCTTCTGCAGGTGAAATAGAAGCTGGATTGACGAAAATAACGCATGAGAAATAGAAGCTGGATGAAGGTATTTCTAGATCTGAAATAGAAGCTGGATTGAGGAGGAAACGCTTAAAAAATGGAGGCTGGATGAAAAACCCACACTTTTTGCCCATCCAATACTCCGCACTATCGATTTATGGAATTTTATAATTTGGGACCGCCGTTCCCAGGTATGCCCGAAGATTTTCATCCCTCATCCCACTTCGTGATATGTTTTCAATTTTTTGATCCGAAAAAATAATAGCCTCGAAGTCATTTCTCCATTGTAAAATTCAGCGGCGATTAGTATTTTAGTTACACATGAAAATATTGATAACAAACCACGAAGTGGGATGATGGGTGAAAATCTTCAGCCCAATACAAGAAGCGGGATGATTTTTCTGATATTTTTAGTGCAGTAAACGCGATGATTGATGCAATTTACAGTTTGCAGTGGGGTAATGTTTAGGAGGGGGTAATCTGAAACCTTTACACCGTCAATATTCTTGTAAACGCGGAACACGACGGTGGCCGTTGTCGCTCTTCTTCTCTATCATGGACATCATCATGCATAACTCCGCCGTCATCTAGTTCCAATATCATACCGATTGGATGGCTTATGGCACGGGCCGTAAGCGCGGATCAAGAAAGAGACTATTCCTTCTAGAGGCAGGTACTGCGCTGTGTTAGCCATGGATACTAACCAGGTGAGCGGATCCTCGGATCTATGAACAGGCGTCTATAATGAAGCGTTGCTTTCTTGCGCTGGGAATTCCTGAGGCTGAGAGACCCCCAACAGACGCCAGCAAGAAGAGAGGAAGGTGTCATGTGTGTCCCAGAGTGAAAGACACTAAACGTGAATTATAGATGCAGTAAGACTAGTGTCAGCAGTTCGTTTGAGGAAATCATGCAGCGAAATCATTCGTGTGCGATACATGCAAGGACGACTAATTGAATATTTTCGAACACGCTTCCTTGTCAAGACGATCGATACAAACCACAGACCTATATCTTCTTATGATATATTATAATTTGGATGCTATGACTTCAGATATTATAATTATCTACTATGTGCATTAGTTGTTTCATTGGAAATATTATACTCAAAACCTGCTTAAAATAGTGGGGGTCCTTTTGACCCCCAGGGGTACTGAAACGTGTTTTTCAAAAAGGGGTGCCACCGAGGGTTAACCCATTAGTGCCTAGCGTCCCCAAAAATGAGACACCACTTCAAAAATTCACATAAAATTAAATATGCATTGAAGATGCAATTTAATGTAATAGCCGTCATGCCAACATGCCAATAAAGTGATTCTGACACAAAATGCGCACCAAAAATTCTTTATCGACTGAAAATTGTGTTTTTAATCACGCCATTGACCTATTTTAACAAATGTAAACATTGCGGACTTTCCGCGTCTCATTAAAAAATATGTGTGCGTATTTCTACAGATCTGTCTTTGGTTTCACAATGGTTAGTATATACTATTAGATAAATAATTAGATCAAATTCATTTTACTAAAATATAACATATGCATTTTATCACTGAAGCGCTGTCCCATTTTTGGGGACGCTAGGCACGAATGGGTACGTGAAGTTCAATACATGCAGCTTTGCTGCTTGTGTGGTATTTTAGTCAGATATTGTTTGAAAAGAAGTATAAACGGCGGTTTGTAGGCAGAATTATCACTTGCAGTAAGAGTTAACATTATATGATGTTGTTTGACTCAAAAATTTATTGACAACTTCAACTGTAGGCTACATTAGGCCTATGTATACATGTATAGACTACAGGAATATTTCAAATGTATAGAAATCGTCCAGGACCTGCTAGGTCTATACAATGTAGTGCAAAATAATTGTAAAATGCACTCATTCTGATGTATGCAGTTGCTAGAAAATTAAATTTAATAATTTAATTTATTATAATTTATTTGAAATAAATAAGGAAAAATATTAGTCGCTATGTAATATGTCATTCTTTTCTAAGGTATCAGCCAAGCTCAAGAAATGTCATTGTGCATTGTGCTGAATATAACATTCCTGTAGCATTTTTCATTTAGGCCTACATTATTTCAGGTAGGCCCTATATAAATGGCAGTCAATGGCATCCTACTATGTTGAATACACCACTCGGCTTTTGCTCTGATTCACATCCATAGGGATGAGTTGGTACATGGATCCAAAGCCTGAAGCCATGGATTAGTCAGGACAGTGGCGTAGCCAGGAATTTTTCATGGGGGGGGTTTTATGGCCGGAAACCCTGTTTTTTGCTATTTTTTCTTACTTAAACGGAAAGAATAACCTTAAAAAACCTTTTTTCGGAGCCAATGGGGGGGGGGTTTGACCCCCGAAACCCCCCCCTTGCCTACGCCACTGAGTCAGGAGGCATATTGGTTGTCAATTCAGTTGATTCCTACTATCAAATAGTGGTCACTTCACAAGTTCACCACTTCTTTACCACTCTCAGACTGCAACTAAGCTTTGTTGGCTACAAAGACTGTTCGTTGAATACACCACATGGCTACTTTACTCAATCAGACCCATAATGGAGTTGGGGTCTTGAGTCCTCAACTTGGTGTGGGTGGTTCATTGCAACTGCTATGTTGTAGACTACTATGACTACTTTCTTTACCCCTCTGAGACTGTTACAGTAGATGAGCAAAATATACCACTATTGAGACGATACAGGCCAACAAAGGTGAAGATTTTCACTTCCTTTGGTCGAGCTGTTCAATATAGAAAAGTGAGGGTCAGTTCATGGATCTGTACACTTAGCTGTTTCTATTAGGGAAATGAAAGCTGACTGTATGAACCAGAAAGTGTGTTCACTTGCACTTTAGTACTAAACTCCATCTGTTGGCACTCAGATGCATTGTGCGAATGAAAGAGTGCGGAAAGGTTTGAGAAAAATGAAATGTCGGTCCACATAAAGAGGGTTAGGCCAACAATCTACTACACAAAACCAGTCTAAAGCACTTTAGCACTTGAAACAGCTATAATGCTTCATGTAACTGTTTTATGAGCCTTCTGTAACAGTGTTGGTTGCTACTGATATAGAATGTTGATCTAAGGCATGGACAGCATTATTATGATATGATGCGTGTAAGCAATTCATTTCAAAATGTGAACAATTTTGCATATAAATGTATTCAGGCATGCCATTTTTGTCGAAATTTTGCATATAAATGTATTCAGGCATGCCATTTTTGTCGAAATTTTGCTTATAAATTTGATTTTGAATGATTCTGAGTACAAATTATTTATATGTTCTCTTAACTCGGCTGTAACAACAGTCTTGAGTGATATAACCTGTACATATGACTATGTAAATCTTCACGTACCCATTCGTGCCTAGCGTCCCCAAAAATGGGACGCTTCAAAAACTTGCTCCTAAAGCATCAAAAGCAAAAATTTTGCAGAATTTGTGTTAGGTATTGTCTAAACTCATCACTTGCAACAAAGTTTTTATATTTTGAGATGATTTTGAAAAATCAGGCACTAATGGGTTAATGACGTCGAAATGATGCAAAAACAACGTGCATTTGTTATTTCAAAAGATTGCATTATGACGTCGTATAATTCAGCGATAGCGTAATTAACATAGCGAAATTTTAAAATGTCTATATCTCGGGATCTAAACTGAACAATGAACTCAGAATATGATACTTTTTTAAAAATCTTGATCAATGTCTATGCATAATTATACAATGTTTCAGTCAGTAGCTGCAAAACTGTAAGCGTGCATTCTGGGCAAAGCCACACACATATGTACATCATTTCTTATAGATATAGATAATAAGTCAATAATCCAGAATACTGTCTACATAATCTTGGGCAGTACGCTATTATAGGCCTAGTGTAACTCCGCCTCACTACCACGGAGTCGTTAAACTGAAAATGCTACACCAAAGTGTATTCGCTAGATGACAGGACATCCTTTGAAAAACTATCGCTCTCGCGTCGTTGCAGCTAATGACTCATCATTCACCATTTTTTTGTCGTGGAGAAATTCACCCCGACTAACACTTGATCGCCTTTTATTTTGGACGTTAGTTCCTTTTCATGCTCTTTTTGATTTATAATAGGTCCGCGTTAGTGTTACTTCAATTAACGTAGGCATGCTTTGTTTTTGAGAAAATTATATTCACTTATTTGGTCCTTGCGCGTGTACTTGATGGGATTCGAATGTGGAACCCCCGGCTCTTAGGGTTCCACGACAATTGGTCCACCAACAACTCGTCTACCGACAACTCGTCTACGGACAACTCGTCTAACGACAACTGGTCTACAGACAACTCGCATTGATGAAATAGAAGCTTGATTGGTAAAATAGCACTTTAGCGTCGGAAATTATTTTCCATGCTTTCTAAAATATTCCATGGTTTACAGGTGTTTAGTATGAACGCCATGACATAAAGCACATGGCATTGTATTCTTCATAAGACGACGCCGCGCACAAAAAGTCCAGCTTCCATTTCTGATCTAAAAATACCTTCATCCAGCTTCCATTTAATAATCGTTCTCTCGTCAATCATAGGTATTTTTAGATCAGAAATAGAAGCTGAATTGACGAGAAAATGCTTAAGTAATGGAAACTGGATGAAGGTCCCGTTATTGATGAAATAGAAGCTGGACTGACGCGAAAAGGCTTGGGAAATGGAAGCTGGATGAATGCATTTTCATATCAGAAATGGAAGCTGGATTTATGAAAAGAACCATAAAGAAGTGGAAGCTGGATGAAGGTATTTTTAGATCCGCAATGTTTGACACACTTTCAGTACTGCCGTTGTCGATACCGTATATAAATAATTTCCGACGCTAAAGTGCTATTTTACCGCTTGATTTATGAAAATGGTTTTTACAGCTTAAATTGAAGCTGGATTGATGATTTTCATTCATGTATTTCAACATGCATCCAGCTTCTACTTCAGATCTACAAATACCTTCATCCAACTTCTAGTTCTCGCTCGTTATTTTCGTCAATCCAGCTTCTGTTTCACCTGTAAAAAACTTTCATCCAGCTTCCATTGTTCAGGCTCTAGATCAGTTGTCTGTAGACCACTTGTTGGTAGACGAATTGTCCAGAGACCACTTGTCGTTAGACGAGTTGTCTGTAGACCAGTTGTCGTGACACCGGCTAACACCACCGCTCCACCAACGCACCCTCTCGAAAAAGTTATTTCGTTATTAGTTGTTATGAATATGAACTATTATTTTGGTATGAAATTTCTCTCTTTTCTATTTATCAGTAGATAGTATTAATTGATATCTTGTTTGACATAATATAATTGGGTAATCCTTCCCTTTAGCGTCCAAAATTATTTCAAGGTAGAATCCAATATTATATACTCCAGGTTTTCAGCGTCTCGTCGTTTCAAAATAACGCGTCCACTTAGGGATGTTTGCAGAAACTTACTTAAATGGAAACTAGATTGTGATGAAAGTGGTTATTCCAAATGGAAGCTGGATAGATGGAAATATTCATGCCTGGTTGGAGCTGGATTGCTGAAAATATTCTTGCTTAAATCGGACCTGGGTTCATGAAAATGCTCTTGCTTAAATTGGAGCAGGATTCGTATAATAATGGTTATCTAAATAGAAGTAGGATAGCAAATACTGAATGAGGCGATTGGCATTAATAATTTCGGTGGTTAAAGTGAAACCATCAGTTAAACGGGGACTATATAAAATCTGAAGCTACCATTGAAACCATTGAAATAATTGTCGATGCTAAATGAGAACATTACCTATAATTGTCCATTAGCCAAATCTTAAGTCTGCTATTTTTCGACCTAATATGAAGATTTGGGACATCATGATTTAAAATTGTAAATTTTGCAGTTTTCTTTTGTGTAGAATAGTGTCCGTCGGAGTATGGGTCAGTGCAATCTGCTTTTACACAGAGATGGATCACAAGAAGTTTAGGCAGGCAAACATGCAAGCAGAAAATTGTATTTAAAAAATCTTGAGCTGTGTCTTCCCATTGATACTAACTAGATGCTCAACTTACTCAACTATGAACTGAGTTCACTCATTCTGTGTAATGAGCAGTAATGAAATGTTAAAAATCTTATTGTTGAAAATTTTTGACCCTTTTTTCGAAACAAAACCTGTGGCGACAATCAATATTGTGTGAAATCTTCATTTTTCGGTTGAAACTTTGAACTTCATCAAGTGCATCATACTGGACGTTTCTGTTTACATCTTTTATGAAGGTCAGACTAATTCATCTTCTAGTAAAAGCGTAATAAACAATAACAAAAAGATGTCCTGGTATACAACGATTTCGTCATTGTGTCTTTCTGAGTGACTAATTCTAATTCTTCACTTAACTCTAAAAACTATTTTTATTAACAGATGAAGCATGGATCACTCTTCTGAAACGCAAGTGAAATAGAAGCATCATTAATGTGAGAAACTGGATGTTGCCAATATTGGGAAGACTATGACATGATATCTTTTGACATTTTTATGAAGTAAATGGCATCCAGAAAACACACCAGTTAATACTTCACAAAGTCGTGTCCCAACTTCGTCTTGAAGAGCCCTGACGATTGGAGAGGAACGTGTGAATGCTCAATGTAAAAACAACACGGATGTTGATTATACCAGATCTCTTGCGCTAAAAGTTGTCATCTGAAGAACGGTGCAACTGCGAGATAAGTCATCGCAGATTTCTGAAAATGTTCATAAGAATCAATACCAGAGAAAAATCACACATGTGCCAGGTATGTCAGAAATCATTCAGTGTAGATAGTACTCTGAAAAACAAATGAGAATCCACACCGGAGAAAAACCATACAGTTGCCATCTATGTGGGAAATCTTTTAATCGTAGTTATTCTGTGAAAATGCACGTGAGAACCCATACGGGAGAAAAATCACACAGGTGCCCGGTATGTCAGAAATCTTTTAGTCGTAGTTATTCTGTGAAAATGCACGTGAGAACCCATACGGGAGAAAAATCACACAGGTGCCCGGTATGTCAGAAATCTTTTAGTCGTAGTTATTCTGTGAAAATGCACGTGAGAACCCATACGGGAGAAAAATCATATAGGTGCCATCTATGTGAGACATCATTCCGTCAACATGGTCATCTGGAAAGGCATTTGAGAACCCATACTGGAGAAAAATCATACACTTGCCGGCTATGTCAGAAATCATTCAGTCAAGGTAGTCATTTGGCAAGCCACATGAGAACCCATACTGGAGAAAAATCATACAGGTGCCAGCTATGTCAAAAATCATTCAGTCAAGGTAGTCATCTGAAAAGTCACATTAAAGCACATACTGGAGAAAAATCATATAGGTGCCATCTATGTGAGAAATCATTTAGTGTAGATGGTACTCTGAAAATGCACATGAGAATTCATACTGGAGAAAAACCATACATGTGCCATCTATGTGAGAAATCATTTAGTCAAGGTGGTAGTCTGAAAATGCACATGAGAATTCATACTGGAGAAAAGCCGTACATTTGCCAGGTATGTCTGAAATCATTTAGCTTAGATAGTACTCTAAAAACGCACATGAGAATCCATACTGGAGAAAAGCCCTACATTTGCCAGGTATGTATGAAATCATTTAACCTAGATAGTACTCTAAAAAAGCACATGAGAATCCATACTGGAGAAAAGCCATACCTTTGCCAGGTATGCCAGAAATTATTTAGTCAAGGCGAAAGTCTGAAAATGCACATGAGAATCCATACTGGTGAAAAACCATATACAAGTGAGGTTTGCCATAAAGGATTCGCAATCGGTGGAAATCTCGTGGCTCACCAAAGAACTCATATAACTGGGATGCGCTTCTCATACAATAGTTTATGTACCAGAAAGTTTTCTTCAATGAAACAGTTCATACCCCGCACAAGAACACAGGGACAAGATCTTCCAGTTCCAACTGAAGTCATTAGTAATGTTAATGACAAACCGAATAACAGTTTCTCAAGCAACATTTGTCCAGGTTCTGGTGGACTTGCATGCACTTTGCAGCAAATTATTGATGGAGACTGTCCGACTATTAGCAAATTAAAATGTTCTGTGGATACAACAACGAATTGTTCAAAATCTTTTGGATGTGGCATATGTGACGAATTGCTTGAAACAGAGAATGGATTTCTGGAGCATTGCTTCAACCATCGATTTTCTCCACCACATGACTTACTTTCCGATTGTGCTGAATTGTAATTGCATAGAGTTCCCAAAACCATTGTAATTCGAGACAAGTTTGGAGTCCCATATACGTGCATACGTGTGTCGTATCTTTGAACTACTTTAATTCCAAATGATGTTGCAAATGAGACATTAAAACTGTAGGTACTTTTTCTCTATATTGTTATATATCAAGTATATAGCTAGCTGTGTAAATAGTCTTCTCTACTAGATTATTGAAATTCGAATGTTGTACATCATCTGGGCTATTTAGGCAGTTTATATTTAGCATTTTGTCATTGCAGTAGATCATGTATTAAGTAGTAAAATTAATTAGATTATTCAAAGTAGATTTAGTATCGGACGTTATATTTTGCTCATTCAAGACATAAATGTGTGTGTAAAGATTGTCACATTATCCTGAATATTGATCCTAAAAATGATATTTCCCTAAGATTACTCTTTAAGTTATTACAAGTGAGAGTCATAAGAAAAATACTCATGAAAATGATCTTGTAGCCTATACCGCGTATTCCAGAGGAAAACTTACCTGGTATATCTAACCATTATAATCAAATCCAACGTAACCATCAAGTATCTTATTGCTCCTGGTTTTTGCTGCAGAATGTGGTATTTCTCCAGGCAATATCCATCAGGTTCAAATCTGGAGATTTTGGGCCATTGGTTCTTATCAATGAAACCAGTACAATAATATTGACATTGAGCCGATTTCCTTTCAACAACAATAGCATGATTCTTAACTCTCGATTTAACTCGTTATTTATCCGAGAAAGCGGTTATTATAGCTTTAGCTCTAAGACCCTACTTATGAAGTGTCTGCATGCACTTTTTCTCTGCCATTGACACCTTGAGCATTTTAAACTGTTCTAAATTTCGATTTTATTCATTTAACCCATTTTAGCCCGAATTTTTTTTCCGATTTTTTTCTTTTACACTATTGCTTTAGTGACAAAATGAAGAGGAAAAATATTCTGTGAAATTTAATTATATTTTTCCATAGAAATTTGCACAAAATATGTTTGTTCCAGAAGTGGAACTGTGGGAATGTCAGGTACATGAACATTGTTGTAAGATAATTTCTTATTTAGTTTTGATGAAGTTTCTAGTGAAGCTAAACAGCAAAAAATTCACAGCTTGCATGTCTAGTGGCTTTTGTGAAAGTGTGGGAAGCAACTTTCATGGAGATTAATGTATGTATGTATGTATAATAATAATAATAATAATAACAATGACAATTTCTAAGGCGCCGTAACGCGGCCATGCTGCTACAAAGGCGCCTTGACAACGACAAACACACATTCAGAGACAAGCAATTGACGAACTCTATAGAGGCAGCCACATGCGGCGCCAAGAGAACGACACCTGTCCCACCACCCTCACCACCACCACCACACACATATACCCATAAAGCGCGTGCCTCTCCATGGGCAGATATAATCCAGTGCATCTCCATAGGCAGATATAATCCAGTGCCTCTCCATAGGCAGAAATAATCCAGTGCCTCTCCATAGGCAGAAATAATCCAAGGCAGATATAATCCACACAGAGCCTCTCCATAGGCAGATATTACCCAGTGCCTCTCCATAGGCAGAAGTAATCCAGTGCCTCTCCATAGGCAGAAATAATCCAGTGCCTCTCCATAGACAGATATAATCCAGTGCCTCTTCATAGGCAGAAATACCTTCCGATACCTGCCACTTTTGCACCACTTACCCCTAGGCCTAATCAGGATAGCACATTATTTTAAGGTCCACATACTACAGTCCTCCGAAGTGTATGAGCGACTTGACATTTTCCACAATAACGTGAGACTTTCTTGCCCCAATGTTGACGGGTGTAGGACATTAGCCACCCTGGACATTATCCCCGGACATAACTCCCGCCCAGACAAAAGCCCCTGGACATAACCCCCTGTAAGAACATTATCCCCCAAAGTCTTTGATATCATTACCTACAATTATGCACAAAATATATAAATATGCCTATGTTCAGTGATTTTCTCTACACAGTGGTCGTAGCAAGTTGTCATAAAAATACAGGACATTTTACAGGACACAGAAAACAAAAATACAGGACAATTTACAGGACATTCATAATAAGAAATATCCAGTACAGATTTGTTTTTATTCTACTATATAGTGGAAATCAGTCAGTACTGTTTCCTCATCGTCAAAATACTGTCAAACTTCAGTTCTGCTTTGTTAGCTATTTTTTTCTTGAGCTAAGATAACAGGGATAAATCGGTAATAAACTAATTAATAGCAAATTGTCTTGCATTTAATCAGGTTATACATGTGCCAAATTAATTATTACTCTGCAGTCTGCATTGACAACATTTGGAAACTATTACTAGAATGTCATAACATTTTTCAAGTTGTCAAAACTGTTGTTGTTAGTTGTAACTATTCATCTGAAGCCTGCTAATTTATTTGCAATTTCAACTGCAACTATGAGTAGTTGCCCTATTGTGTAAGCTCACAAAAGTCATGCTCTGACTTTATTTGGTCAAACTGTCAACTAATATCTAATGAGTCATACAAGAACAAAAATTTGGAAATATTCCAACAAATAATAACTCCTTCACTTAATCATTCAATCCTAAGTGTGCAATGTTCACCAACGTTGGCCAATCAAAAGCTAAAGCTATATGATTCTAGCTACGATTAGCTATATCAGGAGCTTTGGAGTGCAGCTCTTCAACTTAAGACTCACGATGTTCCTTTTTCTCCCACATTTCTTTTGCAATCCTGCAAAAATGCACAGTTGTTCAGTAGCAGTGTCCATGAGACTGCAAGCCACATCCAACAACCATTGTTAAACTGAAATCATATCCATATCCTCAGACTTAAATGCACCTGAAGCTTCTTTTTGCTTCCTTTAAAATGTCGTGCTGCTCAGTTTCTGCAATGTAGAATTCAACAGCTTTTTTCAACCTTTCAACATTGTTTCTGTTCAATTTCATCCAACCATTCTTTAATTTTCTACTGGGCTTCTGCTTCTCTGTGCTTGCTGAAGCCCTATTTTATCTGATCTGCTTTTTCTTATGCTTTGTTCACCTCTTCTAAATGCTGTTTGTACTTGGCATGCATTGATTTGGTACTACATAGAAGGGAAAAACAATATTGACACATGTGGAGTGTGGAACTCTCTCAACGGTATACAACACATCTTTGAATAACCTAAATGCATCATGTTTTCTTGTTTAAGACTGGCTCGTTCTCATATAACTATTTTCTTATTCGCTGACAAACATATTTTTGTATCAGACTCTTCCATCCATCACCTCCTGGGCTTTTCATTCCAAACTAAAGTCTCAAAAACTATGGAACCGGACTCGGACCTCTTTTGGACTGCCCTTTAGACAACCTTTCTGACTCGATGAAGAGTTCATGAATAATTTGGTACCTTGCGCTAGGCTTTCGAGTGGTGTTAAAGAAGTTTGGAGATTATGATAATGTATTAGCAACGACAAACACACATTCAGAGACAAGCGATTGACGAACTCTATAGAGGCAGCCACATGCGACGCCAAGAGAACGACACCTAGTTATAGCGCTGAATGTTAACAGACAGTCGCTGGAAAATAAAAGTTGCTTCGCGTCTGTCAAATTATTATTATTATTATTATTATTATTATTATTTGTCGTTGCCAAGGCGCCCTTGTAGCAGCATGGCCGCGTTACGGCGCCTTAGAAATTGTCGCCATTATTATTATTATTATTATTATTAACTTGGTCGCTTTTAAAGGAACTTTCTCTTCAAACCCTCAAGACGAGGCCTGACAATTCCGGACCAGTTGTTAATCAATAGTTAGCAATGAAGTCCCTGAGGGATCCTAAATACCTCGGGGCAAAAAAAAATAATAATGTGGCAATATCAAGTTCAATTGATAACACTGATTTGAGATGTGACATATTAAAATCGGTTTTGTTTCTTTATGGTGCGTTATGTTTTAGGATTGTCAAAAACCAGTGGGTTGACTCACTAAAAGTGTCATAACCTTTGTTCTGTTTCAAATATTTTGTTTGAAATATGAATTGACATTAGACATAAGTCTGTGAAACTTCATTTTAAAATATGGGCCTATTCCTACATCTATTTGTCAAGATAGGCCTATTGGGAAAATTGCTTAGGAAGCTTTTTCGCCCACCCCGTTAATGATAGACAACACGCGGGGTTTCCACATATAATAAGCCTGTGCACTACGCTTAAAGTCAGAAACATTATTTCCCTTATTTTCACCGAATCTTAGGCTATAACACGCCAATCCTGTTTTTCAGCATGCGGATCTTCCTCAAGCTTTATTCGATTAATTAAAATCAATTTTCATCAGTGTCTGTCATCCCTTTAACTGAATAACCCAATACCATTGCCAAAAGCAAGATCATGAAAAGATAATTTGAATCACTTTAAAAGTCGTCTTCGTTGTTTTTTCCTGCAACATCTAAGATTTCTTTAGATGACAGGATAAGTCGCATATGATGCGACTCCACATTGGTTGTTTTTGTTCCTTGCCATGTAGATGTAGCCCTCATCTCCCCATGACGCTCCCCAGCTGAAAAATGATCAACAAACAGTAGAGCAAGGATATGGGGACAGAAAAAATGGACAAAGTTTTCTCACTTTAGGGGGCTACAATTTCGACTAAAATAGTGTATGAGATCTAGGTGCCACGCTATAATAGATCTCTTATTTATTTATCCATTTCTTTACCGCTCCTTCGAGCTCTTTTCACTGGCGCTCCAGAGTGCTGCGCGGACACTGCATCGGATTTTCGCGCCGAAGCAACAATTGCGAGTGAAGGATTTGCTCAAGGTCCCTACGAGGCGACTTTAGGTGGATTCGAAGCTGGAACCTTTCTTCCTCCAAGGAACCGACGCCACCATTACACCATTGCGTCTTTACCTTTACTGAACACTCTGTCCAAGCTTACTCGCTTTACTACATCGGGCTAAGGTAGCCTAAGGCATATTCTCAAGTAGGCTGTTTTTCATCTTGAATCCTTACCTCAATTGCTCACGTATTTTCTGTTCACTAATATAGGCCTACGTGTACTACTGTAATTCCCTCCTATTTGGTCTTCTTATAAAGTTCGGATAGATCCTCTGCAGTCTGCACTCATTACTGCTGTTTGACTGATAACCCTTCTTACTCGATTCGTCCACACCTCTACAATATTTTCATCTGTAACTAGAATACTATTCGACGCTGAAGTTTACATGGAGAAAATGGCTTCGAGGCTATTAATTTTTTTTCGATCAAAATATTGATAGCAAACCACGAAGTGGGATGACGGATGAAAATCTTCAGACCAAAACAAGAAGCGGGATGGTTTTTTCTGATTTTTTAGTGCAATAAATGCGATGATTGATGCAAATCTAGTTTCCGGGGGTAATCTGAAACCGGTTTCAAGTTACCGGGGGTAATGTTTAGGAGGGGGTAATTTGAAACCTTTACACCGGCTCCGAGGCACCTACACCACCACTACACCAGCGCCCGACGAAAAAAGTTATTTCAACTTATGATCTTTAATTCATGTCTTTTATGACTTAGTATTACAGTCCATTAGCATATTTACCAATTCTTAGCTAGATACTACTTTTCGACCTACTACGAAGACATGCGATAGCATGATTTAAAAATGTCAATTTTTCAGTGTACTTTTGTGTAGAATAGTGTCCGTCAGCGCAGATTGTTTTTTACACAGGGATATACCTTAAGAAGAAGTTGAGGCAGGCAAACATGAAAGCAGAAAATTATATTGTTTAAAACTCGAGTGTTTCGCTATTATTACTAAATAAACACTCAGCTTACTCAAATATGAACAGCTACTCAGGACATTCATTCTGAGTTATGAGCAGTAATGAAGTATATTTTTTAAATTTTAGAATTAAAGTGTTGCTGACCCTTCTTTTACAAAGTGCACGTGGAGACAAACATCTTTGTGTCAAATATTCTATTCTCGGTTGATCTTCACCTAGTACATTTTACTGGATTTGTGTCTACTAATTCTTTACTGGAAAAATGATTTCTATTAAAAGATGAAGCACGGATCCTTCTTGTAGACTTTTTAACAAGTGAAATGTATCCACCATAAAAGTAAGAAAGTGGACCTTGCTGATTTTGGAAGGCTATAACATCAACAGTTGTTGTAGCACTTTTTAAAAAGTAAATGGCATCATCTTCACAGCATCATGTTCCAACTTCATCTTGAAGACATCTCACAATTGGAGATACACGTGTGAATCAAGTAAAAAGTAAATGGATGTTAATTCTATTAGAACCTATACCCTAGGGTTATCATCTGATAGCTCTTCAAAGAACCTGTACTGAAGGAAACAGTTACAAAATCGATTGCGTGATTAGCCTGATGGTGAATACACAAACAGATATGGGGGAAGAACTGTGCAACTGCAAGATATGTCCGAAATCATTTGCTTATGACAGACTTCTGAAAATCCACATGAGAACCCATACTGGAGAAAAGCCATACTGGTGTGAGCTTTGTCATAAATCATTTAGTCAAGGTGGTGATCTGAAAAAACACATGAATGCACATGCTGGAGAGAAACCATACAGATGCCATCTATGCCAGAATTCATTTAGTCAAAGTGGTAAATCTGAAAGTGCACATGAGAATCCATAGTGGTGAAAAACCATACAGGTGCCAGCTATGTGAGAAATCATTTAGTCAAGGTGGTAGTCTGAAAACGCACATGAAAATCCACACTGGAGAAAAGCCATACAGGTGCCATCTATGTGAGAAATCATTTAGTAAAGGTGATACTCTGAAAAGGCACATGAGAATCCACACTGGAGAAAAACTATACAGGTGCCATCTATGTGAGAAATCATTTAGTCAAGGGGGTAGTCTGAAAACGCACATGAAAATCCACACTGGAGAAAAGCCATACAGGTGCCATCTATGTGAAAAATTATTTAGTCAAGGTGGTAGTCTGAAAACGCACATGAAAATCCATGCTGCAGAAAAACGATACATTTGCCATCTATGTGAGAAATCATTTAAAGTAGATAGTACTCTGAAAAAGCACATGAGAAACCATTCTTGTGAAAAACCATTCAGGTGCCATCTATGTGAGAAATCATTTAGTGAACGTGGTAGTCTGAAAATGCACATGAGAAACCATTCTTATACAAGTGAGGTTTGCCATAAAGGATTCACACAATGTGGAAATCTAAATTTGCACCAAAGAACTCATATAATCGGGAAGCAACTATCATGCAATGAATTTTATAGTGGGAAGTTTTCATCAACGAAACAGTTCTTACTCCACACAAGAACTCAGGGACAAGATCTTCCAATTCCAAATGAAGTCATTAGTAATGTTAATGATAAACAAAATAACAGTTTTTCAAGCAACGCATGTCCAGATTCTGGTGGAGTTGCATGTCCATTCCAGAGAATTAAAGATGATGACTGTCCGACTATTAGCAAATTCAAATGTTCTCTGGATACAAAAGCGAATTGGTCAAAATCTTTTGGATGTGGTATATGTGACGAATTGCTTGAAACAGAGAATGGATTTCTGGAGCATTGTTTCAGCCATCGATTTTCTCCACCACATGACTTACTTTCTGAATTGTAATTGCATATAGTTCCCAAAAGCCACTGTAATTCGAGACAATTTTGGATTCCCAGTTTTATTGATATTTAGCCTTTTGTCATTGCATCAGATCATGTATTAAGTAATTAAAATTAATTAGCTTATTCAAACTAGATTTTAGGATCGGACGTTTTGTTTTGGTCATTACGAGACATTAATGTGTGATAAAAGATTGTCATGTTATCCTGAATGGTGTTCCTAAGAATGATGTTCCTCCTAAGATTAATCATAAACTTTAACCAATATGAGTGATTAAAAAATGTTTATGAAAATGATCTTCATGATGCGTAATCATAAATGTTTATAGAAATAATTTTCATTGAGATGAGGTTGTTGAAAATGGGTCTACCAATTTCACACGGTTATTTTTTTCTGATATTGACATGGAAAACATCTTCGAAGAATGTAATAATACTACTAATCACTCTAACTGTTGATCAAATGAAATGACACACTTTGCGCTACGCAGGGGCGGATACAGAAGGGGAGGGTGCTAAATGTTTGATGATCTTTGCCAGAGAAAATCTGATGACCTTTTTTAGTCTTCAGTCATGTGATCGACGTAATCTCTGCAAGCAATAATATGCTATGACCAGTGTTTTATCTAGTTACCGCCCTCTGGTGGTGAGGAATCCAGATTTCTGGGGGATATAATCGAGCATCCAACGGGGAGGGGTGTGGGGAGGGGATGTGCCTCCTGCCCACCCGATAATTTTTGAATTTTCAAATTGCAATGGTAGCATTTTAGGCTGTCATCTTAACAAAATAGCTGTACTTTTAAGTGCTGATGATAGTGGCCTAAGACTTCAATAAATACACTATACAATACTAAACTTACAATAATAATTTCTTTTTGATTTTTCACATTGTAAAGGTACCATTTTAAGATGTCATTTCACCAAAATAACTGAATTATTTCAGTAAGCTAACTGATTAAAAAAAGTGTTTGGGGAGGAGTATTTGTTCCCTCCCCACCAGAAACATTTTGAATTTCTGCATTACAATGATATCATTTTAAGCTGTAATCTTAACAAAATAGCTGTACTTTTTCAGTGCTGATAAGAGTGGCCTAAAACTTTAATAAATATAGGCTATGCTTGCAATAATAATGTTGTTGAGTTTCCACATTGTGATGGTACCCTTTTTCATTCATTAATTCATTCTAGAATTTATATACCGTTTCTTCAAGGATACTACTCAGAAGCGCTCCCGACTCTAGCACGGGAAAAAGGACAGTTTTGAGTTTATTAAAAAATGTTTCAGTACTATCCCCAGGAAGTAGACATAGCTCCTGTGGGAGCCCATTCCAGACAACCGGGTCGATCACAGAAAAGGCTCTGTTCCGCATCGTTGCAGTTCGTGCAAATGGAACCAAGAGCAACCCCTTCTGTGCAGAACGGAGGTGGCGGTTGTCCTGGGTACGGTTCCACGACAGCTGGTTTACCAACAACTGGTTCAACGACAACTGGATCACGAACAATTCGTTCACATACAGTTGGTTCACGATAATTGTGACACGATAATATTATTGGAGCTGGATTGATGAAAATATTCTTGCTTAAATTGGAGCTGGATTGGTGAAAATGTTCTTGCTTAAACCGGTGCTGTATTGATGAAATTGTTCTTGCTTAAGTTGGAACTGGATTGATAAATCGCTCTTAAAATGGAAGCTGGATAATGGTATTTTTATATCTGAAATAGAAGCTGGATTAATGAATAGAATGCTTGATAAATGGAAGCTGGATTGATGGTTTTCATTCATGCATTTCAACATGCATCCAACTTCTATTTCTCTAGCGCCTTATCATTAATCCGGCTCCCATTTCACAAGCGTTATTTTTGTCAATCCAGCTTCTATTTCACCTATAAGGAACCTTCATCCAGCTTCCATTCACCATTTGCCGGTGAGCCAATAATATTGTCGTGTACCAATTGTCGTGAACCATTTGTCGGTGAACGAATTGTCCGTGAGCCACTTGTCGTTGAACCAGTTGCCGGTGAACCAGTTGTCGTCACACCCTTGGGTGCCCATTAAGCAACAAAGCTCTCGCAAGTAGTGTGGGGTAATTCCAAGCTGGCATTGCCTAACTAGAGCAGCAATCCTAATTCAATGCGCTGTCGAGTAGGATGCAAGTGTAATGTCTCCAGCACATAGCTGGACACATGATCAAATATAGGGACATAAAAAATTATTATGTCCAATTAAACGTGCTGCAGAGCGCAAGAGTCTGTTTAAGCACATTATTCGATTGGATTGGAGGCCAGCGTAGAGTTAGGAGCAATGGTCAAGACGGGAAGGAATGAAGGAGTGGACTAACGTGGTGAGCACTGGTGACAGCACTAGATGTTAATTAGACCTGGGAGTCGACCCCAATAAGTCGACCCCAGTCGACTTGGTCATCCCAAGTCGGGTCGGGTCGTTTCTGCTCACCGCAACTGACCCCAAGTCGAATTTTGTAGACAGAAGTCACTTCAAGTTGTTTTTGCCACAAGTCGACTTAAACCGACTTGAGACATAAACATAGTTAAATTTTTCACTTCAAACCAATGATCGTAGCAACATTTAAGCAGCTTTTGTTGCCTAGTGTGTTTTAAAAAAAACAATGAGGCCTTTGCTAAACAGAGTACTGATTATTTTACCGTTAGCTAGCTACCGTGCAGACTGCCGTCTGTCGATCTATTCATATAGGCCTAATTTGTTATTCTATGCTAAAAAAAAGTCACGCTTAGGCATGCACTTAATTAAAATGGTGAAACAATTTAACAAAATGATACTAAAATACTAGCACGTGTACTTATCAAGCAAATCAGTGAACTTCTAGTGGTCAGTGAATTCGGCGCAAAGAAAACTGGATCTGCAAGGCCTATAATAAATCGATAGTTTGGCGCTACTTTGGTGCATGCGCTGCATCTGCAGTTGTTTGCAGACGGAAAAACTTTTGTAGGGCCAATTGAACAATGAAGGACTTTACTGTCAGTGAGTAGACCTAGTAGCTGTAGGATGATGCGCTTGCAATGCTATTTGCTAAGTTGCGAAATGATGTTAGTGGCCAAATAATTATGAAAGCAGAATTACAAATTAGGCCTATCATATTAAGCCATTCATTCAGTGCAACCAGTACGCGGTCCGCCATTTTATCTTAGACCTTGCGCATTTTACAAATTTATTTAATATTAATATTAAATAATAAGAATAATGAGTGTAATCTGAATAATCATAGACAATGGACAAGCTAAACTTCACAGGCCTAATAATTTGCCGTCGCATTGTCTAGGCTACTAGATGGCCCAGAGCATCACAAAACTATTCAAACTGAAACACAAACATCCTGAAATGGGCTATTAACACTTTAGCAAATTCATGCATCAATTAAGCGTTGAGGCCTCATTACTCATTGGTAGGCCTAAATGAAATTAATGCTTGCAGGAAAATTGGCTTGACTTCTTGCACTAGTAGCCGTACGTAGACTCAGGCTAATGGCTATAAGGCCTACCATGTCAGAAGTCGACTTCAAGTCGGAAGTCGGTTGCTTTTCTCCGAAGTCGGGTCAAGTCGTTTTGACGCCGAGAAGTCGACTTCAAGTCGACCTCAAGTCACTTTATGGTCAAGTGGGGTCAGATTAGCTGACCAAAGTCACTCCCAGGTCTAATGTTAATGAACGAGCAATTGTGCGAAGCTGACGCAGTTGATGGTAATCGTAATCGTAATCTCGAGACTTCTGCAGCGCCCACAAAAGCCAAGTCGCGGGAACCAGCTTATTCACAGGCGCTCAATCAAAACAAAATCGATAGGCAGCGGGTCAAGTCCGGATAGTCAGGCGGACAGATAGATGGACGACTAAGGTGGGTGATGTTTAGAGTTGAAATGGCGAGGGATGTAAGGAGAAGAGGAAGAATCAGGATAGGATTTTTGAAAGAGCAATGTTTTCAGTTTTGAGTGAAAGACCTGTGGGGAGATAGCGAGAGGTGGAGTTTTGGTGAGTTCGTATGATGGGTCGGATGTTTGCCGAAGTGCTGGCGGAAGTTTGTTCCAGAGAGGTGGAACGGCAATGGCTATGGAGCGGTTTTGCGAATTTCAATGATGAAGTGATGGGAGGGCGAAGCAGTGTAATGGAGGATGAGGAGCGGGTTGAACGAGGTGGCTGGATGGTGAACAACTGACGAAGGTAGAACGGCTGGGATGATTGAAGTGTATTGTCAGTGAGTGAGAGGACTTTGTATTCGATGCGTTCAGGTATTTTGAGCCAGGGAAGTGATTTCAGGACAGGAGTGATGACATTGTGGTGACGTTTGGGGGTTTTCGTCACTGCACGGGCGAGGCATTCTGGATAGCTTGGAGGCGGTTAATTTGGGTTATATCAATGTTTAACCCTCGTAGTATGTCGCTAAGCTAGTCACACTTAGGGTGTTGGGGTCCATATGGACCCCAATGTTAATATCAACTGCTTTTTGATAAAGAGTTGTGCAGAAACAATTGCACAAGTGGCCGTGGGCTCCCAGGACAATTCGGAGCCGAACAATTTGGAACCGGACAATTCGGAGCTGACAATTCGGAGCTGGATAATTCGGAGCTGGACATTTGGGAAGGCTCAATTAATCCGTAGAGGCCAATTCGAATAGGTCATTTCGAGCAAATTTCTGGCGCGGACAATTTGAACCAGGACAAATCGGAGTGGACAATTCGGAGTGGACAATTTGTAGCGGAAATTCGGAGCTGGACAATTCGAAGCCGGATAATTCGGATCTGGCCATTTCGAAAGGCACAACTCGTAGTGGCCAATTTGAAGACAGTCATTTCGGGTAAAATTCTGGCGTGGACAATTTGTACCTGGACAATTCGGAGTGTGCAATTCGGAGCGGAAATTCGGAGCTGGACAATTTGGTGCCGGATAATTCGGATCTGGACATTTCGGAAGGCACAATTCGTAGCGGCCAATTCGAAGACGGTCCTTTCGGATAAAATTCGGGCGCAGACAATTTGGACTTGGACAATTCATAGTGGACAATATTTCGGATAGCACAATTCGTAGCTGCCAAAATAATATTGGTGATGGGATTGCACTTTTAAGCCAAATTTTCATACCCATCTCCATCACCCAGATGTATAATTACATGGCTCCCTATCTCACAGCGCATCGAGTACAGAATTGCTTCAATGGTTTGGCCCTTCGCTCTGCCTCTAGTGGGAAGCTTTTGGTCCCACGTGTTGAAACCTCAACCTTTCAGCGTCGTGCTTTCTCAGTTGTAGGTCCATCTGTCTGGAATAGTCTCCCGTTGCAGGTGCGCCTGCTACCAAGGGTTGACTCATCAGTCTTCTACAAGCTCCTTAAAACTTTTTTGTTTCACCGTGGTTGGATTGGGAGCGCTTCTGAGTGGATTTCTTGAAGAGGCGCTATATAAATTCTTGAATGAATGAATGAAATGAATGAATGAATATGCTTCCCGGCCCGAGTCGTACTCGGGCTTAACGCTCGCTCTCGCCATATGAAATATGGACCGTTATAATATTGCACACACACACACACACACACACACACACACACGCACACACACACACACCAGTGGCGGATTTAGTCCAGGCCCGGGGGGTCTGGTCGCCCCCCCGTGCCCCTGTTGGGCAAAAAATGACGCCCCCTCGGGCCCGGTCCGTACTTATTACTTGAACCTTAACCCTCAGGCTACCAAGCTTTTTTTGTAACACTGACTACCAAGGGGGGGGGGTGGTTACCACCCCCCCCCCTGGATTTTGGGTTGGGTTTGAGATATCATAACTTGTAATACACCATTTGATTCAGCATTCATTTCTGCACAAAATGGTATATTTAGGTTTAGAAAATATGAATGCCCCTCGAAATTATGAATTTTTTACCATGGGTACCCATCGATTCCACAAAATGTATAATTACGCATAGGAAATATATTAGATTCTGTGTGTTTTATACATGATTTATATATAAAAGGTAGTTTACATGTAATAAAGTCCAATATTCAACTATAAAAACTTGTAATAAGTCTGTTTTATGTTCAATCAAAACAAAAAAACATGTTTTTGCCGCTGAAAAACGTTTACGCACACATTTCGGCTTGCGTTGTAAAAAACCCAACATTTTCATACATTTTAATTTATTTTGAGCACTTCCGGTCATCAAAAAAAAAATTATTTAGTATCAGAAAATAGCCCTAAATGCCCTCTACAGAATGGCATAATTTATTTATATTAAAAAATAAATTATGGATAAGTTATAATAGAAACAACATGACAATTTTATGAAAATAAAACACCTTTATATATATTTCAATTTATTTTGAGCACTTCCGGTTGTCAAAAGACAACTCAGTGAGCATGGAAATGTAGCCCCACATTCCCTCTATAGAATGGTATAATTTGTGTCTCTTAATATTAAAGGGCGGAAAAGTTACAGACGATATTCTAGGGGGGGGGGTGGTATCCACCCCCCCTGGTACCTTTGGTATATCGGGTGTAACTTTTGAACGGTAGGGGGCATCATCAAAAGTTTTACCTCAAAATGTGTCCCAATGAACCCTCTACAGCTACCAATTTTTTCAAAATTTTATTCCAGACGGAACGCGTTTGATTTGCGAAAAACCTAGGGGCGGGTGGCAACCACCCCCCCTTAGTAGCCCGAGGGTTAAATGTCCTTCATGAAAACTAAATTCTCATACTTTTACCAGTGACTTTATGCAATCACACCTTGAATTTAACACTCATTACCGAATTAATTATATTTATTTCTATGGCGGTCATTACTTTTTTTTTTATTCTTATGGCGGCCATTAGGCTTACCTATTTTTTCAATCAATCAATCAATCAATCGTAATTTATATAGCGCTCCTTCAAGGTACATACTCAGAGGTGCTCCCGACCGAGATCAAGCGAAAAAACAGTCTTCAACAGTTTGTGAAATTGAGAACAGCCTGGGAGGTGTCGCTTAGTCAAGGGAAGTCCATTCCAGGTTGTTGAACCAACCACAGAGAATAAACGCCTCTGCATTATTACAGAGCGAGTGAAAGGAACCATTAAGTCTCCATGGACAGCAGAGCGCAGCGCGCGGCGGCCTATGCAAGTGGAAATGGGGAGGCAAAGCTCACACAGATAAGAGGGTGCCCATCCTGATAAGCATATCGCCACACCAGGATGCAATCCTAAGTGAGATGCGCTGCGGGAAAGGAAACCAGTGCAAGACCTCACGCATATAAATATAGGGATACAATGATTCTCGCCAAATTAGAAGTTTCATTGATTAAAAATGACAATACTGCAACGAGCGAATAATTCACGACGCTAAAATACACGTTTAGACCTGGATCAATATCCTATAAATAGCATTAATAAATATTTGTTACATATTATAAGCATAAATTTATGTAACTCAAGTAGGCCTAAGTATACTCAAGCGCACAAGTTTAAAAAAGTTTCTGTTTTAGATTCTTGATTCTGTTTGATGTATTCGGCTAAATCAGTTCAATTATAACTAATTTATTTTTAACTATGTAAATAGGCCTACATGCGCCCTCTTGAAATTCTCCTCGCCCCCCGTGCAGTAAAACCTAAATCCGCTACTGACACATACACACATTCCAATGACGTCATTGGAATGTGTATACATATCGCGAGAGGGTACCTTCATTGCAGTTAAATTTGAATTTAAATACGAAATTACCATGATTTTGTGAATATTTTTGATAAAATAAAAAAACGCAGGAACATTCTAGAACATTGGGAATAGGCGCGTTTGAATGCATGCGTACATTTATATAGGAAATCAAGACAATTGTGACGTTCGCAGCGCATGTGTACTTCTTTACCGGTGTAAAGGTTTCAGATTACCCCCTCCTAAACATTACCCCCTGCAAACTGTAAATTGCTTCAATCATCGCATTTATTGCACTAAACAAATCGGAAAAATCATCCCGCTTCTTGTTTTGGTCTGAAGATTTTCATCCGTCATCCCACTTCGTGGTTTGTTATCAATATTTTCATCTGTAACTAAAATACTAATCGCCGCTGAATTTACAATGGGGAAAATGGCTTCGAGGCTATTATTTTTTTCGGATCAAAATATTGATAACAAAACACGAAGTGGGATGAAGGATGATATTCTTCAGACCAAAAGAAGAAGCGGGATGATTTTTCTGAGTTTTTTTAGTGCAATAAATGCGATGATTGATGCAAATCTAGTTTCCGGGGGGTAATCTGAAACCGGTTTCAAGTTACCGGGGGGTAATGTTTAGGAGGGGGTAATTTGAAACCTTTACACCGGGTAAAAGTGCATTTTAGCGTATTTTATTATTTGGGTGCGTTTTCGAACTTCCGCAGGTATTTTCATCAATCCGACTTCTACCTTGGCATGTATCATTCGTTAATCCAGCTTCTGTTGCAGCAACAACTATTTTTTCATCAATCCAAATTCCATTTAAATGACAATTATTTGTCATCGATCAAGCTCTCATTTAATTAAGTATCTTTTCAGCAACCCGCTTCTATTTAAGGGTAAACAATTGGTAATTGGGTAGTTTAGCGTCCCAAATTATTCAGGTTATTGCTGAGACTTGGAATTTCTCGTTAATCCAGCTTCTATTTTATCAAAACTGGAACCTTCATCCAGCTTCCATTTCTTTATCGTTCTTTTAATAAATCCAGCTTCTATTTCTTAGATCTCTAAAAACATTCATCCAGCTTCCACTTCTTTATCGCGCTATTCGTGAATCCAGCTTCTATTTCAGATCGATGAAAACTTGTATCCAGCTTCTATTTCAACTACTATTACAGAACCTTGATCCAGCTTCCATCTTTGAAGCGTTCTTTTCATCATTTTAGCCATAAGAAATCCTCATCCAGCTTCCATTTCTACGCGATAGTTACCCCCTTTGGGACTTCCTTGAGGTTTTCAAGCACACATTTTATGATTTCCTCAATTAAATATGTGTTATTGTATTTGTCTTTCAGTCATTATTACAAAGAAATGGTCAAAATAATTTGGGGCGTTAAACTACCCAATTACCAAACAATTTTCATCAATCCAACTTCTATTTCTCAAGCAATCTTTTCATCAATTCCGTTTCCATTTCTCGAGCGTTATTTTTGTCCATCCAGCTGCTACGTCAGCCATTAAATACCTTAATCCACATTCCATTTCTCAAGTGTTTTCTCATCAATTCAGCTTCTATTTCATCAAGAAGTTTTCATCAATCCTGCTTTCACTCAATTTTGTCCGTTTGTAACTTTTCACTAGAAATATGGACCGTTATAACGATTTCATCAACAAAATATGTAAATACACACGCTAAATAATAAAATAAGCTTACTCTAAAATGCACCATATCGATTTCGAAATAATAAAATACGCTAAAATGCACTTTTACCCCCGTACCGCCAGGGACGTCATTTGGGGGGGGCAGGGGGGGGCATTTGCCCCCCCCTGATTTTGAGAAAAAAAACTATTTTTTATGTGTTTATCTGTGCATTTTGTCATTTATGTCAGAACTTTGCACACAGTGGTTTCCTAGAGTGATAGAATTTAAACTCCCAAGAGATTGAATGGATCTCGTGTGCTAAATTTGAAAATAGCTAAAATTGCAGCGCACCCCTAGAGAGGTCAACAATGTACAAGTCAGGGCCGTAAATCCTGATGATGAAAGAGATGGAGCTTCCTCCCTATCTATACCGAGGTCCATGCTGTACATCTTAAACCGGCGAACGGCGGCGAAAGGCTGACTTTGACCCTAAATGGAGGGTCAGCAAGCTATAGGCGACTGTCTCGCAGTATGATATATAGCGAGCATTGTGGACACCGATACTGGAAACCTTAGCCTGCTCTGGGCCCGATTCCACTGAAAACAGATGTCGTTGACAGATCTGATATGCCGAAGCCGGAGTAGAGTTGGTCTGGGAGGAATGTGACGACTAATTTATCAGACTGGACGCATTAAGTGTTAGGGGATAGGAAAATTAAGGCAGCTGCATAACGTGTTGGTCTATATATATATATAGACACATATATTATTATATATATTTGTGCGTCAGTAGGCTACATAGTATTCTGCGTGAGCTTTGAGAGTGGGAGTAGACACCTAAGAATAGTTATATAGTATGTTAGTCACGGGTGCGAGGCCTGGGTGATAACGAAATACATCGAACAAAGACTTATGGCCTTCGAAAGAAAGTGCTACAGGAAAATACTAAGAATAGGGTGGATGCAGAAGGTAAACAACACAGAACTATACAAGCGAGTGCAGCTAAAGGAAAACATCATGCAGAAGCTGATCAGAAGGAAACTAGGACTGTTCGGGCACATCTGCAGAATGGATAACAGCAGGAAGATCAAAGCACTGATGTTCGGACGAATGGACGGGACAAATAAGAGAGGAAGGCCGCATAGAGAATGGCTCGACGACGTATCCGACTGGGGCAAAACCTCGCTTCAGGAGCTGAGCAGAGCGACGCTGGATAGGAGAAAATGGAAGAACCTGGTGAAGAAGGCATCGGACACCTACGGGCGTTGAGCCTACGGTTGTTGATGATGATGATGATGTTAGTCACAGAACCAAGATCAGTTCATTTCGAGACCTCTTATTGAAGTGTCTATAGAGGATTATTAGTGAATGTCAAATAAGTTAAATTGATAAATCATAGCCTACAGAGGGTGCTCTGCTTTGCCTTTTAAGTTCTTTTCTGCTTGTTTCCAAGTCACAGTAGGCCTAGTCGCTAGCAGCTGTATAAAGGTGTGATGGTAAGTACAAGTCACTCTGTTTTTCTCACATGGCCTGAATCGGGACCGCCTCTGAGTAAGAATCTTGAAGGGCGCTATATAAATAGACAGATATTGATTGATTGAATCATTGAACGAGATAAACAGTGCAAGTGCAAACGACTACAACTGCCTATAACAGAGAGAGAAAGAGAGAGAGAGAGAGAGATTTATATGTCATTGCATAACTGTAGGCTATAATGTAACCGGATGCGTTCTGTCAGACTGTCAATCCGATTAATTTTTGTTCAGTAAAGAATATTATTATAATTACGCAGACAATCCAGACATCGTGCAACACCGGATCGCGATAGCTTGCAGTTTGTATGTAGCCTATATATATATATATATATATATATATATATATATATATATATATATATATATATATATATATATATATAGGCTAAATACGAAGCATAAGCTAGCTAAGTTTTGCCCCCCCCTGAAAAAAACTGAAATGACGTCCCTGCGTACCGCATAATTTTACCAATTATTAACTATTTGCTACATTTCGAACTACTATGACAACTTGGGATAGCGTGATTTAAAATTGTCAAAATTTCAGTTTACTTTTGTGTAGAATAGTGTCCGTGTGAGTCTGCAGTCAGCGCTGTTTGTTTTTCACAGGGATATGCACACCTCTAGAAGTTTAGGCAGGCAAGCGGCAAATTATATATTTTTAAAACTTGAACTGTGTTTTGACATTTTACTAACTAGACGCTCAACTCACTCAGCTATGAACTGATTACACTCATTCTGAGTTATGCGCATTAATTAATGAAGTATGTTTTTATTTTTTTAATTTAGAATTTAAATGATACTGACCCTTTTTTACAAAGTGCATTTGGTGACAAACAACTCTGCGTCAAATCTTCACTTCTTGGTTAAAACATTGATTTTCATCAAATACATTTTACTGGATTTTTTGTCTACAAATTTTATGAAGGTCAAGTAATTCATCTTCGATTAAAAGCATAATAAGCAATAGCGCAATGAAGTGCTGGAATACAAAGTGTGACGGGCCTTGAGCAGTTTTTCGTCATTGTGTCTTTCTGAGTGAGTAATTCTTTACTTTGCTCGAAATATGATTTCTATTTACAGATGAAGCATGGATACTTCATGTAGGCTGTTTGAAATGCACGTGAAATGGAGTAACCATTAAGTGGACCATGCGTGTTTGTGGAAGTCTATGACATCAACAATTTTTGTAGGACCTTTAAAAATTAAATGGCATCCCAAAAATACATCAGAAAAATACATTGATCATCTAATGCTCTCAACGTCATGTTCCAACTTCGTCTTGAAGACATCTGATGATTAGAGAAGCAAGTAAACACCAAACGGATCTTAATCATAGTAGAACCAAAAGGTTGTCATCTGAGAGCTCTTCAAAGAAACCGCACTGGAGAGAAGAGTGATACAATCAATTGTGTGATTATAAAACCTGATGGCGAATACAGGAAGAGATATGGGAGAAGAATGGCTAAACTGCCAGATATGTCTGAAATCATTTGCTAATCAAAGACTTCTGAAAAACCACATGAGAACCCATACTAGAGAAAAGCAATACAGGTGTGAGCTTTGTCAGAAATCATTTAGTCAAAAGGGTGATCTGAAAGTGCACATAAGAATCCATACTGGAGAAAAACCATACACGTGCAATCTGTGTCAGAAATCATTTAGTCAAGGTGGTAGCCTTAAAATGCACGTGAGAATCCATACTGGTGAAAAACCATACAGGTGTCAGTTTTGTCAAAAATCATTTACTGATGGTAGTACTTTGAAAATGCACATGAGAATCCATACTGGAGAAAAACCGTACATGTGCAAGCACTGTCAGAGGCCATTTAGTCGAGGTAATGCTCTGAAAATTCACATGAGAATCCATACTGGTGAAGAACCATACACCTGCATTATATGTCAGAAATCATTGAGTCGAGGTAGTGTTCTGAAAATGCACATGAGAATCCATACTGGAGAAAAACCATACAGGTGCCATCTATGTGAGAAGTCATTTAGTCAACGTGAGAATTTGAAAATGCACATGAGAATCCATACTGGAGAAAAACCATACAGGTGCCATCTATGTGAGAAGTCATTTAGTCAACGTGAGAATTTGAAAATGCACATGAGAATCCATACTGGAGAAAAACCATACATGTGCCATCTATGTGAGAAGTCATTTAGTCAACGTGAGAATTTGAAAATGCACATGAGAATCCATACTGGAGAAAAACCATACAGGTGCCATCTATGTGAGAAGTCATTTAGTCAACGTGAGAATTTGAAAATGCACATGAGAATCCATACTGGAGAAAAACCATACAGGTGTTATCTATGTGTGAAATCATTTAATGTATTTAGTACTCTGAAAAAGCACATGAGAAACCATACTGGTGAAAAACCATATACGAGTGATGTTTGCAATAAAGAATTCACACAATGTGGAAATCTTAAGACTCATGCACCAAAGAACTCACATATCCGGGAGGCAACTCTCATGCAGTAAATTTTATTACCGTAAGTTTTCTTTAATGAAACAGTTTATACGCCACACAAGAATAGAGGGACAAGATCTTCCAGTTGGAATTTAAGTCATTAATAATGATTGTGAAACCAAATAATGCTTTTTCAAGAAACATGTGCAGATTTTTTAAATTATAATTGCATGTCCTTTGCAGAAAATTAAAGATGACGACTGTTCATTGTCCAACTATTAGCACATTCAATTGTTCTATGGATACAAAAGCGAATTGGTCAAAATCTTTTGGATGTGGTATATGTGACGAATTGCTTGAAACAGAGAATGGAGTTCTGGAGCATTGGTACAGCCATCGATAGTCTCCATTCATCCAGCTTCTATTTCACCTATATGACTTAGTTGCCGACATGTGCTGAATTGTGATTGCATATACTTAAAAAAAATCATTGTTTATGGAGGCAAGTTTGGAGTCCCAAATATACACATACCATGCATACATGTGTTGTAACTTTGCACTACTTTAATTCCAAATAATTATTATGCTATTGTTGCTAATGAGACACTAAAACTGTAGGTCTTTTTCTCTGTTTGTTAAATATCATTTTTTTAGCTGCATAATACTTCTCTCCTAGACACTAGGCATTCGTTTGCTGTACATCATCTGGACATTTAGGCAGTTGATACAATTCAGGTTTTTTTTATTGTATTAGATGATTAAGAAATTAAAATTAATTAGCTTATCCGAAGTAGATTAAGTATCGAATGTTATGTTTTGTTCATAAAGATAAATAAATATGTAATCGAAATATTTTGTTTGAAATTAGTTTTGACTGTGTTACGTAATATGAATTGTCTTCAGGCCTATCTCTGTGAAACTTGATCTAAGAATGCGTTCTTACTTCTGGTCATTATAGACCTATTGGCAAAAATGCTTAGGAATCCTTTTTCTTCACACTGCACATGATGGATAGTAACGTATAGGGAATGTCATCCCGGGTCATTTGCTTAATCCGGGGATTCTGGCTTATAATGGCAATTGCAAATTTTCTTGGTTGTAGCAGCAGGTCAAATACGGTAAAGCTTAATAATTTTGTCTTCGGTACTTCCACTGCGATAAATTATGACTCACGGCACGGGCTTTAGTCGGTGGTCCCTGGCAGCAGCAGGGTTTGTTTGAAATTTTATAGTGAGAGGCCTACGTCAAGTAGCTTCTTTCACACTTAGCAACCAAGTAAGACCCCTCTCCATCCACCCCTCTCCTGCCTTCTCGTGTCTCTCCTTTCACCTAGATTGCCGTGAGTTGAGCTCATTTCAGATTCCCCCCATTTAACAGACTGGGCTTTTAAGTTACGATCACTCTGAATATGATAATAGCCCTCTGCATACGACGGCCCGGAATTAGTGTAGACGATAGGAGGTGGTCAATAACTGACCACAGCGCGAGGAACACAACGAGGTAGCAGGCTAGCCAAGATACACAAGTGAGTGACCATCCTTCAGGCTAACCCAGCTACTGTAACGATATGAAGGCAGCAAGAACCCGTCTGTATGCTGTCCGGGTCCTTCCACTCACAAATCCGCGCAATTAGGCCTATACGGGCGGGGGTGTCATCAACACGCGTGAATCGGAGGTAGGCGCGGTGATGCGAGTTTAGACTTGATTTCATCACTTTTAGTAGTTAAGAGATACGACAAGTCGTTTTAAAGATATTCACCGAAAACTACCTTCGTATGTCCATGTTCAGGATTGCCTTGTCGTATCTCCAATTTATTTTTGCCATATCTCCAGTGCCGCATTCACGGTTTAAAAGTATGTCCGAGAAAGCTCGTCGTTGATTGGACGAAGCAGATAGGCTACGACATCCCACTTCGTTGTAGGCCCTATCATAGTGTCGTATGTCCAGTGAATAAAAAAGTTCTTTTATTAAAAAATGGTATTAAACTTGCGAAAATTGAAACGAACAAAGTCGCAAATTATTGTGTATTTCTTTTATTATTTGATTTTTTTTCAAATTATTTTCTCGTCAGGATGACTTGCAATTGATTTAAATCCATTTTATACAACAGTTTCCAAAATTTCACAAAACCATTCTGAGTTTCAGTTTAATTTTAATGCAACATCCATTAATTAATATCGATGCTTTAATATGACGTCTTTGCCTGAAGTTTTATTGCACTGAATATCTTTTTTGGCGTCCAAAGTTGCGCGGTATTGACAGTAAACCCTCTTATTCTACTTGTTCATTGTGAGTATTTGCTTATAGCTGATCATGTTTATGCTTTGCTAAGTATACAATTGAATTGTTTGGATCAATGTGTAAAATTATTGTCTGAAACTGTCTGTAAGAAAACTCCAGATTGATGAAAATGTCCTTGTCTTAAATTGGAGCTGGATTCATGAAAATCTTTTTGATCAAATGGAGGTGGATGGATGAGAATTTTCTTCCTTAATTGGGAGCTGGATGGATGAATGTTTTGGCAAAGTTGTAGCTGGATGGATGATACAAAGCTTAAGAAATGGCGGCGATTAGTTTTTTAGTTACAGATGAAAATATTGATAACAAACCACGAAGTGGGATGACGGATGAAAATCTTCAACAACAAAAAACAAGAAGCGGGATGATTTTTCTGATATTTTTAGTGCAATAAATGCTACGATTGATGCAAAATACAGTTTGCAGGGGGGTAATGTTTAGGAGAGGGTAATTTGAAACCTTTACACCGGTGTAAAGGTTTCAAATTACCCCTCCTAAACATTACCCCCCCTGCAAACTGTAAATTGCATCAATCATCGCATTTATTGCACTAAAGAAATCGGAAAAATCATCCCGCTTCTTGTTTTGGTCTGAAGATTTTCATCCGTCATCCCACTTCGTGGTTTGTTATCAATATTTTCATATGTAACTAAAATACTAATCGCCACGGAAGTTACATGGAGAAACGGCTTCGAGGCTTTTATTTTTTCCCGATCAAAATATTGGTAACACCACGACACCCGCCTTAGTACCTGTTCTGCTCCTCTGATCCTATGGGAACTCGACCCGTGACACCACGGAATAGCCTACTCTCACGGACAACCCTTCTAACTCGGCGCCCGTGAATAAGCTGATGCCCCACGCTTGGCTTTCGAGTGGCGCTTTCGATATTTCGAGTCTACGATTACGATTAGATGAGAGTTAAGTGTATTCGCTAGATGACAGGACATCATTTGAAAAACTAATGATTTCACGTCGTTGCAATGAGTCACTTTCATCGCTCGCCATTTTGTGTCGAAGACAGTTCTAACCAGATCGTGGAGAAATTCATTGCCACTAACACTAGACCGCCAGATGTGGTTAGAAGTTAGTTCTTTGTTATGCACTATTTGCTTTATATTTTCGAGAATAATAATTATTATCTTCACAAATTCGGTCTCTACGCGGCGGCTAGATGGGGATTCGAACGTGGAACCCTTCGACTGTAAACGTGTATTTTATCGTCGTAAATTATTCATAGTTGCATGAGTTTCAGCGTCGGTCAAATGCGAATTGCGGGATTGATGAAACAAATTCTTGCCTAAACAGAAGCTAGGTCGAAACGTGTATTTTAGTATCTTAAATTATTTTCACGCTTAAAATTACTCAAAAATCGGCAATCCTGGGAACGGCGGTCATAAATTATAAAATTCCATAAATCGATAGTGCGGAGTATTGGATGGGCAAAAAGTGTGGGTTTTTCATCCAGCCTCCATTTCTTAAGCGTTTCTTCATCAATCCAGCTTCTATTTCAGATCTAGAAATACCTTCATCCAGCTTCTATTTCTCACGCGTTATTTTCGTCAATCCAGCTTTTATTTCACCTGCAGAAGAACCTTCATCCAGATTCCAATTTTCATGCATTTTTTTCATCAATCCAGCCTCCATTTCACCTGTAAAAGGTCTTCATCCAGCTTCTATTTATCAAGCGTGGTTTCTATGCGCCCATCCTATACCGCGCTATTACGACACGTCAGGTTGATTTATTTCCCAACGGAATGCCGGGCTTTTTACGTCATTGTTTACGTTGTTTTGACGGCATTCCATTGGGAAATAAATCAACCTGACGTGTCGTAATAGCGCGGTGTATAGGATGGGCGCATAGAAACCACGCTTGAGAAATAGAAGCTGGATGAAGACCTTTTACAGGTGAAATGGAGGCTGGATTTATGAAAAAAGCAAGTGAAATAGGAGCTGGATGAAGACCTTTTACAGGTGAAATGGAGGCTAGATTTATGAAAAAAGCAAGTGAAATAGGAGCTGGATGAAGACCTTTTACAGGTGAAATGGAGGCTGGATTTATGAAAAAAGCAAGTGAAATAGGAGCTGGAGGAAGATCTTTTACAGGTGAAATGGAGGCTGGATTTATGAAAAAAGCAAGTGAAATAGGAGCTGGATGAAGACCTTTTACAGGTGAAATGGAGGCTGGATTTATGAAAAAAAGCAAGTGAAATAGGAGCTGGATGAAGACCTTTTACAGGTGAAATGGAGGCTGAATTGATGAAAAAACGCAAGAGAATTGGAATCTGGATGAAGGTTCTTCTGCATGTGAAATAGAAGCTTGAAGCTCGCAAGTACAATGTAAGTGAATAAGTAAAGAATGAAGAAAACAAGTGAATAAATGCAGCCTTAACTGTAGTTGACTCTTTCTCTGACGAAAATACATGTTTCGGAATTTATGACCGCCGTTCCCAGGATTGCCCAAAAATCCCCGCAAATCATTCCAAACAGCGTACATTTGACCAACTCATGGAACAGCATGCTTAAAATATGTTGAGAACAAGAATATTGACAGAAAATAAGTTTTTTAAATGTCACGAAATCGCTGTTCGAATCGCCATTGAACCACAACATTGCCCGGAAGTTGGGATACGCGCAAAAACCATCAACGTATATTGGGCCATGCGACTATAAATAACGTGTACTTGAAGACTTCGGTCCTAAGTTCAAAATGACAAATGGAAGCTGGATGAAGGTATTTTTAGATCTGAAATAGAAGCTGGATTGATGAAAAAGCGCTTAAGTAATGGAGGCTGGATGGTATTTTTAAAATCTGAAATAGAAGCTGGATTGACGAAAATAACAGGCGAGAAATAGAAGCTAGGTTAATAAAAATATTCTACCTTAAATTGGTGCTGGATTGATGAAAAATAATCATTATTGAAACAGAAGTTGGATTCATAAAACAGCTTATGCAATCGAAAAAGCTGGATTTGTACTTACTTATTTATTTTGCCTGCTGTCTTTGCACCATGGCTTGCACACTTGCCGCACGCAACTTCCGGAAAGGGTCAGAATTGAATAACAACTTCGATCGGCGGTTTGTTATTACAAAATATTAAAATTTTTCTTCGATTTCCTTCTTTTTATCAAATTCTTAATATAATACATCAGTTGGGCAATAGCACGTTATCATAAATATTTTAAGCCGTTTTTTGTGCCATTATAAGCGTGAAAATAATTTAAGATACTAAACTACACGTTTACCGAATCTTGCCAAACTAGAAGTTGGATTTGTTAAAAAAATTTAAAAATGTCGCAATGAATGAATAATTTACGACGCTAAAATGCACATTTACCCCTTCTCGACACCAAGGCACCTACTACACCACCGCAACTCGCCTCTGAGAGTTTTTCGTTATTAACTGTTTTGAACTTTTGTTTTTTAAATTTCTCTCTTTGATGTTTATCAGTAGATATTTTTAATTCATATCTTGTTAGACATTATATTATTGTCTATAAATACATTTACCAATTCTTAACTGTGCTACCTTTCGAACTACTTATGAAGACTAGGGATAGCGTGATTTAAAGTCGTCCTTTTTCAGTTTACTTTCGGCGGAATTGTCCTTCTTAGTCAGTGCAGTCTGTTGTGACACAGAGGCGACCACAATAAGTTTTGGCAGGCAAACATGCAAGCAGCAATTTGAAAATAATTTAATCGTGTCTTGCGATTGTTAATTAACTAGTCGCTCAACAAACTCAGATATGAACTTAAGACAATCATTCTGAGTTATGAGCATCAATGAAGTTATTTTTTTTGTTTTTCAATGGGAGAGTGCTACAAGACGCCCAGGGCGGGTAAGATGCCATCCCCTTTAAAACGGTTGAAAAGATACATATTCGTATTTTAGTTGTCTCATTGCATGCAGCGACATCTTGAGAACCTTCCATAACAATAAAGTTTCAGTATTCGAGATATTGACGCGATAAATCAATTTTCTAAATTTTCACCACTTTTGTGTAAGTACACATTTACGAATCTGTCTAATTTTCTCTTTAGCCTTATGCAGTAAAAATTCATGCATTTCATCGTTTATTCTGTGTTCATTTGCAGTTATTTTAATGGTTTTACCTAAGTCTTAAACATTGACCTCGCTAAATAAAATGGCGTCAGTAGAGCAGGACTCGAAAATTACAAGAAGCCCATGGTCATCTTGAATACATTGGAAGCATAGAGATCACAAGAAGCCCATGGGCATCTTGAGTGTATAGGAAGCCTAGAGATTACAAGACGCCCATGGGCGTCTTTGATACTATGAGGAAATGGCCAAAAAACGGTACCCACCATGACACCACCTTCTACTCAGAAAAATACGATGCCCATATGCAAATTTATCAGTGTTTATTGAATCTATTTCACCCTTGCCCAAAACTTCAGTGAAATGGAAAGAATGCAGGAAGTGCAAATGTTGGTATCATGAAGAAAGTACAGACAAAGAAACATCCAAAGAATTCGTGTGTGATTTTGTCACTAGTCTGTGATTAAAGTGAAAATGACAATATAATGACTTACAACATGAAATCGGATTTTTGCTTCTCGTATTTTGAATTGCTTTGTATCTTTAGAATCTTTTAGTTTTCGTTAAATTAGTTTTCTCTCATGCAGTTTATTGCTTTAGTCTAAAACTGCATGATTGCAATGCCACTTGTTTTAGTCAAATTTCATTGCTCCAAGATGCCCATCCTATGGGCGTCTTGCAGTATAGGGTTCCTAAGACGCCCAGTTTGGAGGTGTCTACTTTTTAAAATGTACACAATTGATCTTATTGAATTAAGTTCTATAGTTGCTGTCATTGCTTCATTAATGATCACTCTTTGCATTGGGGTCAAACATGTTCTTCTCTTCGAATCCATACCGAAGAAAAGCACAATTTCCCTTAGCATGGGCGTCTTGGAGCACTCTCCCCTAAAGTGTTACGTACCATTTTTTAGAAAGTGCATGTGGAGACAATCAACATTGTGTCAAATCGTCACTTTTCGTTTGAAACATTGATCTTCATCAAGTGCATTATACAAGACGTTTATGTGTAAGAATTTTGTGAAGGTCAACTAGTTCATCTTCAATTTAAAGTGCAGTAAAAAAACATGAAAGTGTGCTGGTATACAACGGTTGACAAGGTTCTTGATGTCATCAGTGTCTTTCTGTGTGACCAATTCTTTACTTTACTCTAAAAACTATTTCTATTAACAGATGAACCATGGATCTTTCTTGTAGGCTTCTAAAACGCAAGTGAAATGAAACCATCATTAATGAGAGAAACTGGACTTCGCTGATTTGGGGAAGACTATGACATCATATCAACAATTGCAGGATTTTTTACGTAGTAAATTGCATCCAGATAATGCGTCACGAAGTCATGTCCCAACTTCATCTTGAAGAGCGCTGACGATTGTAGAGGTACGTGTGAATGAGGTAAAAGCTAAACGGATGTTAAATATAAAAGATCCCATGCGCTAAAGGTTGTCATCTGAAACCTCTTTAACCCTCATCCGCACAAGCTAAAATGCAACTTAATTTGAACAAGGGGGGGTCGTTTTGATGTGGGTTTTTCATAGGAAATAGTAATTTTTATGTGCCAATTTTGTAAGATGATATCAGAGTAACTCAAAACAACAATGTATCAGTCTCTTTATGCAATATAAATAAGTTTTATGATGAATTTGAAATTAAATGTTTAGTTACATTAATTGTCACGGTTTGTCATACATGTTCATCGTCGCAATAGTTGTCTATCTATAAAATTTGGAAATCAAAATAAAGAAACCATATTCTTAGTAAAATTAGTACTGAATGCTCTTATGATCAGAGTCAGCATGACTGTTTTCTAGAAAATATCTATAACAAATAATGGAATAGGACTAAACCTAAAATGTAAACATGTAGCCTAAGCTTATCATACATAGTCCGTTAGCTGTTGCTTTCGGGTTTGTATGTCGAATGATGATGTCTTTCATCTCGGCTGTTATAAAACTGTCAAGACTATCTTGAATATTCTCAATGTATCCGTATTATTTTATTCAGGATCTTCTTTTACTGCATTGTGCAACAGAGTACGTCCTCTTGGCATTGCTTTTGACTACAAAAAATTATGCGGAACTTTAGGCCTACTTGTATTTAGGTCTCTCGGCTTCAATGGTATAGACAATTTCGTCATCATTATCTTCACTATCAGGTCCAGTCTCATCATCATGTTTATCATCATCTTCAATTTCAACATTGTCTTCATCATAAGAAACATCTGAATGTTGTTCTTCAGGCATTGGCATCTCTTCGTATTCACATTCTTTATTATAGCTCTACTGTCCAAACTGACATATCATTGTAGTCTCGGCCAGTATTATCTTCAGAACTTCCATATAACTAAATCGATTTGGTCGTTTAAATGTTCTAATTGTAGCTCATTAATATAGGAACAAAGTCATAAAAGCAATCTGACAAAATATCACTCCTAAAAAAGTTATGCAGCAAATATATGGAGGGGGGTCTGGCCAGACCCCCCCTTGTGCGGATGAGGGTTAAAGAGCCTGTACTGTAGAAATCAGTTATACAATCGATTTTGTGAGTAATCTGATTGCAAATAAGAGAACATTATATGCAGTGCAACTGCAAGATGTCGGAAAACATTTGCTCACGACAGATTTCTGAAAATGCGCATGCTTTACTCGAGAAAAAACAGTACTGGTGCAAGCTATGTGAGAAATCTTTTAGTGCAAGTAGTGCTCTGAAAAAGCACGTAAGAATCCATACTGGCGAAAAACCATACAGGTGCCAGCTATGTCAGAAATCATTTAGTGAAAATAGTACTCTGAAAATACACATGAGAACCCATACTGGAGAAAAACCATATATGTGCCAGCTATGTCAGAAATCATTTAGTCAAAATGGTGATTTGAAAAAGCACATGAGAATCCATACTTGCGAAAAACCATGCAAGTGCCATCTATGTGAGAAATCATTTAGTGTAAGTAGTGCTCTGAAAAAGCATGTAAGAATCCATACTGGCGAAAAACCATATATGTGCCAGCTATGTCAGAAATCATTTAGTCAAAGTGGTGATTTGAAAAAGCACATGAGAATCCATACTTGCGAAAAACCATACAGGTGCCATCTATGTGAGAAGGCATTTAATAAAAATTATAATTTGAAATTGCACATGAGAGTCCATGCTGAAGAGAAACCATTCAAGTGCCATGTATGTGAGAAATCATTTAGTCAATGCGGTAATTTGAAAATGCACATGAGAATCCACACTGGAGAAAAACCATACATGTGCCATCTATGTGAGAAATCATTTAATCAATGTGGTAGTCTAAAAATACACATGAAAATCCACACTGGAGAAAAACCATACAGGTGCCATCTATGTGAGAAGTCATTTAGTCAACGTGACAATTTGAAAATACACATGAGAATCCATACTGAAGAAAATCCATACAGGTGTAATCTATGTGAGAAATCATTTAGTTTAGATAGTACTCTGAAAAAGCACACGAGAAACCATTCTTGTGAAAAACCATATACGAATGAGGTTTCCTATAAAGAATTCACACAATGTGGAAATCTAAAGGCGCACCAAAGAACTCATGTAATCGGGAAGCAACTCTCATGCAAGAGATTTTATAGCCGGAAGTTTTCTTCAATGAAAAAGTTGATACTCCTCACAAGAACACAGATACAAGATCTTCCAATTCGAATTGAAGTCATTAATAGTGTTATTGAGAATCCAAATAACGGTTTTCCGAGCAACATTTGTCCAGATTCTGGTGGAATTGCATGTCCTTTACAGAGAATTAAAGATGAGGACTGTCCGACTATTAGCAAATTCAAATGTTCTGTGGATACAAAAACGAATTGGTCAAAATCGTTTGGATGTTGCATATGTGACGAATTGCTTGAAACAGAGAATGAATTTCTGGATCATTGTTACAGCCATCGATTTTCTCCACCGCAGGATTTAGTTGCCGACAAGTGCTGAATTGTGATTGCATATACTTTTAAAATCATTGACAATGATTCATTGTTATTCGAGACAAGTTGAGAGTCCCAAATATACACATGCCATGCATACTTTGTGCTACTTTAATTCCAAATAATGCTATACTTTTGTTGCCAATGAAGACACTAAAACTGTAGGTCTTTTTTCTCTGCTGTTAAATATCAAATTCATTTAGCTGCATAAATAATTCTCTACTGTACACAAGACATTCGATTGATGTACATCATGTGGACTGTTTTAGTCAGTTGATATATAGCTGTCATTGCAATAAATAGATGCATTAATCGTTGGTTTAACTTGATATGTAATCATTTGGCGATGTTAGCACATAATACGTAGATTAGAGACCAGTAACCAAGTACTGGCGTATTAGTGGCGCGCCGAAGTGGCAACGAAATATTGGGTCGGTATGGAAGTTACGTCAATAAACTTCGTCGTGAAAGAAAAACCAATGGAATCGCGTAGAAGCGAAATAACGGATTTAGCCAACGTCAGAAGCCGTTGAAGGAGATTTTGATTCCTGTGCTGAACGCTAATGGAGAGGGACGTGTAGTTGTGACAAACGATTCCTAATTTGAATTTAGCGGCCAGGATGAGAGGAGTTGTATGCATTGGTTAATAAAAGAAGTAGGCCCTATTGCAACTTGGACGATAAATAATACCGGACAGGGTATTCGTCTGATGAAACTCTGGGAGCTCGTGGAGAATTTTCGTCGATCGTTTGGTGTGTTGGGTATTTGAACTGTTGGTGATTCGTTATTGGTCGTGTATCACGCTGGTTGATTTTGGAGACGAGTGTGTTCGCTTACATTGCGACATATCTCACTGCATCAAGTAAGAAGCCTGGTGGTGGTGTTGTGAAATATAGAATCATCGACGATGACTTGGTTCATCCTGGAACAAGATCTTCGCTGGTGAATTATCATCCTCGTCATCTTCGAGGGCACGTGGTTGCAAATTCACGTAACAATCCGAAGTTACAAGATAGTTTACAAGTTGCTGAACTTCATTCTGAAGGAGAAAAATTCAGCTGTTGAGTGAAGCTAAGGAATAATACTAATTTTAAATAATCAACGCCAAATAAGTAGTTGGTTATTGATTGTGGTACGATAATAATATTGCTTGAATACAATTTTACATTTATAGATATTGGTTCTCTTTAGTCAGGATATTTAAGTGTCCAGTAATTCTTCAAACCCGTTAACAAAAGCATAAAGCTTCTATAGTAGCGACAGTCGGGAACGCCTTTCAGGAGAGGGCTTAAGGGTCGATGTAGCAAATGGGAGAAATAGATAGAAATATTTCAAATATATAATAGCCTATATCTATGATCCGGAATGAAGTCTTAATTGGGACAGCACGTTAAACTGTAACTACACTACTAGTTGCATTCTGCAAGCGCCAGTCCCAAGCCTGGATAAAAGAGGGGGGCGACGCTAATTGTCTTTTTTTAAATAGCACATCATCGTTAAACCGATACTACTACGTTCAAGTGTATTCGCTAGATGACAGGACTTCATTTGAAAGCTAATGATCTCACGTCTTTGCAACGAGTCACTTTCATCGTTCGCCATTTTGTGTCGAAGACAGTTCGAACCAGATCGTGGAGAAAATCATTCCGACGAAAAAAAGACGTTGTTAGATGTTAGTTTCTTATGATGCACTATTTGTTTTGTAATAGCTTCTTGTTAGTGTTTTTTTTCGAACAACAGAGGCTTGCTTCATTTTTCCAAAGTTATCTTCACAAATTCGGTCTCAACTTCAACTTCAACTTGTTTATTGATCCCAAAAATATAAAACAGACAATTATGCATTCATAACAGTAGACAAAGTGATTAATTGCTGTCAACAATTATGCATTCATAATAGTACACAAAGATTAATTGCAGTTAATAATTTCGAATGGTATAGCTTAGTGTACAATCATTACAGTGAAATGTAGGGAGCAATAGGCTACCCGAAGGGAGTGATCCCGCTAGTGGGGTCTATTTACCAAAGGAAAAAATTCATCACTATAATATGATTTATGATGATAGATTAGGAAACAAATAGAGATGGCAGTATTTTTGGAATCAATTAAATAACAGCAGTGGGATACCTTCCCTCTGCTCAACTTAAAAACGAATGGGAAAAAAACACAGAATAAATGGGTTCATTTTATATTTTTTAATGTGTGTGCACGGATTTGGGATTTAAATCGATCGAGACTCCTGGATGCACGAATATTTTCCGGTATATTATTCCATAAAAGAGAACCCTGATACTTAATAGAAAACTTTCTAGTGTTCGTTTTTAGCAAAAACACTTATGTAGATTCTATTATTTCTAATGCCTTTAGTATATAAGTTAGGTCTAAAATAGGATGAGAATGCAAGTGGAAGAAGGTTGTTATCATATTTATACATAAATGTACTAGTTTGGATAAATTTAATTTGGGATATTTTTAGCACGTTCAACTGATGATATAAGGGGCTAGTGTGAGCATTAAATGGAGATTTAGTAATAATTCTTATGGCTTTTTTCTGCAGTCTATTTAGCTTAGTTAGGTGAGTGTCATATGTAGATGTCTCTATTCGTGCAAGCATTTTACAAATCATTCCTGCTTCTATTTAAGAGACAACATTTTAATCAATCCACCTGCATATATATTTATTTATTTATTCATTTCTATAGCACCCAGTGGCGGCGCCAGGATTTCAGTTTCGGGGGGCTGAGCCCCGCGGCGATAATTTTTCATTTTCGCCGCCAAAATTTCTGACGACCTTTTTTTTTTGTCGTCGACCGAAATCTCATGAAAATTTTCCATTTTCGCCGCCAAAATTCAAAATTTCTGACGACTTTTTTTTTTAGTCCTCGACCGAAATCTTATGAAAATTTTCAATTTTCGCCGCCAAAATTTCTGACGACCTTTTTTTTTAGTCATCGACCGAAAATCTTGGATGTTTTAATGTAAAAAATTCGGATGGCCCTTTTTTTAGGGGAGGCTGAAACTCTTGTAGGGGGGCTTAGCCCCCAGCCCCCCTAGCGCCGCCACTGATAGCACCCTTCCCTAATCAGAGGCGCTCCCGACTACAGCGCGGACAGTGCATTGGAGTTTGAAGCCGATGCGCCAGAGAAATAATTGCTCCAGGGCACCTACACCACCACTACACCACCGCCCTCCACGAAAAAAATTATTTCGTTATTAACTTATGAGCTTTAATTCATATCTTTTATTGCATAATATTGTGCTCCAATAGCTTATTTAGCAGTTCTTAACTGGATGCTACATTTCGAACTGCTATGATGACTTTGGATAGCATGGTTTGAAATTGTCAATTTTTCAGTTTGCTTTTGGTAGATTATAGTGTCCGTCTGAGTCTGGGGTCATAACGTTTAGACAGGCAAACAAGCAAGCAGAAAATACTGTGTGAAATTGTCTTTGTTACTAACTAAACGCTCGGTACTTGTTTTTTTTTATCCGACCACCAAGACACCAAAAACTAACGTTGCAGCGTTGTTATCTTTAATAAATCCAAGTTCTCGTGGTTTGCCGGGAATCCTTTTAATCGATCCATCTTCTGTTTAGGCAAGAATTTGTTCGATAAATCCAGCTTTTACTTCGTCAGCAAATATTTTTCATCAATTTTTTATTGGAAATTATTGATCATCAATCCAGCTTCAATTTCAGCACAATGACTGCAGTAACTCTAAAACTAACCCTAACCAACACTCACGACGCCTAACCTGAGCACTAACCGACCATCACTCGATAAATCCCACTTCTATTTAATATAAAATATTTTTCATCGAGTTTCTAAATTTTGGTGGTCGGATAAAAAAAACAAGAACCAAACGCTCAGCTTACTCAACTATGAACTGAAGACACTCATTCTGAGTTATGAGCAGTAATGAAGTACTTTTTTTTAATTTATTTCAGAACTGAAATGTTACTGACCCTTCATTTACAAAGTGCATGTGGAGACAAACAGCTTCATGTCAAATCTTCAATTCTCAGTTCAAACATTGATCTTCATCAAGTACATTTCACTGGGTTTTTTGTCTACAACTTTTGTGAAGGTCAACTAATTCATCTTCGATTAAAAGTGTGATAAGCAATAACGTGTTGAAGTGCTGGAATACAAAGTTTGACTGGCTTCAGATTTTCGTCATTGTGTCTTTCCGTGTGACCAATTCTTTACTTTACTGGAAAAATGATTTCTATAAACAGCATGGATCCTTCTTCTGGACTTTTTAAGTGCAAGTGAAATGTGGAATAATCATTAATGTACGAAACTGGATTGGCGTGTTTTGGGAAGGCTGCATAAATTATTGTAAAAGTAAATTGTATTCAGAAAAAACCGAGTTAATGCTAACAAAGTCATGTCCCGACTTCGTCATGCAGAGCTCTGTCAATTGGAGATACATGTGACAATCAAGTAAAAACCAAACTGATGTTAATTATAATAAAAGTCATCTGACTGGAGAAAAGCAGTGATAGCCTACAATCTATTGTATCAGTAACCTGATGGCGAATACAAGAACTGATATGGGGGAAGAACTGTGGAAATGCCAGATATGTCTGAAATCATTTGCTAATCACAGACTTCTGAAAATCCACATCAGAGAACATACTGGAGAAACTCCACACTGTTGTCATCTATGTGAGAAATCATTCGGTCAAGGTAGTAATCTGAAAATGCACATGAGAATCCATACTGGAGAAAAACCGTACAGATGTCAGGTATGTGAGAAATCGTTTAGTCAAGGTGGTCAATTGAAAAGCCACATGAGAATCCACACTGGAGATCTACTATACAAGTGTCATCTATGTGAGAAATCATTTAGTCAAAGTGATAGTCTGAAAAAGCACTTGAGCATACATGTGCAAGAGAAACCATACAGATGCCAGGTATGTGAGAAATCTTTTAGTGCATATAATATTATGAAAAGGCATATGAGAACCCATAGTGCAGAAAAGCCATACAGGTGCCATATATGTCAGAAAACATTTAGTCAAGATAGCAATTTGAAAATGCACGTGAGAATCCACACTGGGGAAAAACCACATAGGTGCCATCTATGTGAGAAATCATTTAGTCAAAATAGCAATTTGAAAATGCACTGGAGAATCCACACTGGGGAAAAACCAAATAGGTGCCATCTATGTGAGAAATCATTTAGACACGGTGGTAATTTGAGAAAGCACATGAAAATCCATACTGAAGAAAAACCATACAGGAGCCATCTATGTGAGAAATCATTTCGTCTAGGTGGTAGTTTGAAAATGCACATGAGCGCCCATAGTGGAGAAAAGCATTACAGGTGCCATCTATGTGAGAAATCATTTAGTCAAGATAGCAATTTGAAAATGCACGTGAGAATCCATACTGGAGAAAAACCATACAGGTGCCAGATATGTGAGAAATCATTTAGTCAAGGTGGTAATTTGAAAACGCACATGAGAATCCATACTGGAGAAAAACCATACAGGTGTCATCTATGTGAGAAATCATTTAGTGTAGATTGTGCTCTGAAAATGCACATGAGAACCCATACTGGAGAAAAACCATACATGTGCGATCTGTGTGAGAAGTCATTTAGTCAACTTGGTTATTTGAAAATGCACATGAGAAGCCATAATGGAGAAAAACCGTACCAGTGTCAGCTATGTCAGAAATCATTTAGTGCAAGTGATAGTCTGAAAAGGCACATGAGCATACATGTTCAAGAGAAACCATACAGATGCCAGGTATGTGAGAAATCTGTTAGTGCATATAATATGAAAAGGCATATGAGAGCCCATAGTGCAGAAAAGCCATACAGGTGCCATATATGTCAGAAAACATTTAGTCAAGATAGCAATTTGAAAAGGCACATGAAAATCCATACTCAAGAAAAATCATACAGATGCCAGGTATGTCAGAAATCATTTAGTCAAGGTGGTAATCTGAAAATGCACATGAGAATCCATACTGGAGAAAATCCATATATGAATGAGGTTTGGCATAAGGGATTCAGACAGTGTGAAAATCTAACTGAAGAGCAGGAAAGAACACATATAACCGGGAAGCAGCTCTCATGCGAGAAATTTGATTCCAGTATGCTTTCTTCAGTGCAACAGTTTATACTCTACACAAGAACACAGGGACAAGATCTTCCAATTGGAACTGAAGTCATTAATAATGTTATAAACATTTGTCCAGATTCTGGTGGAGTTGCATGCTCTTTACAGAAAATAAAAGATGGAGACTGTCCGACTATTAGCAAATTCAAATGTTCTGTGGATACAAAAGTGAATTTGTCAAAATCGTTTGGATGTGGCATATGTGACGAATTGCTTGAAACAGAGAATGGATTTCTTGAGCATTGTTATGGCCATCGATTTTCTCCACCGCATGAATTAGTTGCCGACATGTTCTGAATTGTGACTGCGTAATGCATATACTTTAAAAAATCATTGTTATTCGAGACAAGTTGGGAGTCTCAGATATACACATACCATTCATACATGTGTCGTAACTTTGCACTACATTAATTCCAAATAATGTTATGCTATTGTTGCCAATGAGACACTAAAACTTTGTGTTATTTTCCTCTGTTGCTAAATATCAGTTTTATTTAGCTGCATAAACGCTTATCTACTAGACACAAGACATTTATTTGCTGTACATCATCTGGACTATTTAGGCAGTTGTTATATATTATACCCTTTTGTCATTGCATTACATCATCTATAAAGTAATTAAAATTAATTGGCTTTTTCAAAATAGATTTAGTATCGGGCGTTATGTTTTGGTCATTACAATACATAAATGTGTCATCACAGATTGTCATGCTGCGACGCTTCACCAGACCCCATCAGCCCACCCATCCTTCCACCCACTCACCAATCCACCCATCCACCCACCCATTCTTCCATCCATCCATTCACCATTCATCTATCTATCCAGTCACTATTTAAACTCATATTTTGTTCGCTTTAGTTTAATAATTATAATTCAACCTGGTGTTTGATTTCTCCTGTTCAATCTTTTGCGAGATGTGGGCTAGTCATAGAAAGTCACTGAATTCTGTCAAAGGCCTAACCATTGAAATCTGAATTTAAAAGTGGTAGAAAACATTCAGATTGCGGCAGCAATTATATGTTTTGGTTGACTGTTGGTTATCCATTGTTGTTGCTAAGTGAAACAATTTTCCTTTGTCGAACTCTACTATTATATATCTGGCAAGAATGTTTTATGGCATTTGTAGACCGTCACAGAATGAATGAACTGTAATGAAGATATATTGCACTGTCGATGGCATTTTATCTAAATCAGTTTGATGCGAAAACCTAAATAATCATGTCAGTTCTGTACAAGACAGTGTTTGGTGTAAGCCTACCTAACACCTGTTGCTGCATGCATCGGACATTACTGACCACCTGTAGCTTAGAAGGTGTGGCAGTTCGCGTTAGAACTTTGGACTACTTATGATGACTATAAATACGACTAGCTCGCTTGATAGATAAGGCCACCGTTTGACTTCGTTTGGTGGAGAGGGCGCCGTTTGACTTCGTTTGGTGTAGAGGGCACCGTTTGACTTCGTTTGGTGTAGAGGGCACCGTTTGACTTCGTTTGGACTTGTACGTTTGTGATATGCGGTTCGCCTCGTTGGTGACTTTGATGCTGTCGTCTATAATAACAGTCGTGTTTTGATTTTCTATTTTTGTCTTGACGTTTGAGGTCTTCGTTAGACCTGCTTCGTGTCTTGACGTGTGGTGATCTGGAAAGAGTGAGAGGTCTTTGCGTTTGTCGTATGAGTTATTTTCTGTTTGACTTTTTGCCTGTACATAGTTGCTTATTGTTATTAAATTCATATTTTGTAAAACTCGAGACCACGTACGTTCATACTTTCTCCCTAGACAACTTGCTACAGACAGACAACGTGCAAATAACGAGAGACAATTGGATGCTCCCAGTGGCGTCTACCAATGGGGGGGGTTGGGAGAACGTTCTCCCACGGTTTCTGAAAGTGGGGGGTTTGACGTTTTTCGGGTGTAAATTGGGGGCGTTGGTGAATTTCTATTAAATAAAGGCCTGGAATACGAAAATTATTATTTGTGCATCATTTATTATCGAAAAACATTATTACCTTGGACTAGCGAACCCACGGTTCGCTTGATGTCACTTATATTTGGTAGGGAGCAGGACAACTCATAGACATTAGTGTCAGTCAGGTCTCTGGCATACAAGGGTGGAACACACGGCACACACCCATTCGGGGTTGACCTCTTATCGCTAATCACGTTTACTGACGGAGCCAAGCCGAAGCCCCACCCTTGGCAGGTGATGTCATCATCGTCGTGACCAACCTCATTGCTGTGATGAAGGCAACAAAATTAATGATTGCGACGGTCGCGCAGCAAGAATCAAACGACCCGTTTGACACTAAGTCTTGCTGTGCACGTGTAGCCTACCCCAGTCATCGGACAGTGGTCCCTTAAAAGTAGCCTAAGCGTAGGCTAATGAATCTAATAACAGATGTTTCGCATTTTATTCCCAGCCAGCATATCGCTGAAATGGATAAGAGCAGCTCTGATGTAAAGCAAAGTCTTTCCATGCTATAGAGATGCAGCCATAAGTGCAGGAAGCTAGATGGTAGTCATTTTACATGTAGGTCTGCCATAGACAACCGAATTTGACTGTTTCTGTGTTATAAGTTTTTCTTATTTCGCGAAGAGTTGCATCGACATCAGCAGGAGTTGTCAACAGCTATACGGTGTGCCTACACATGCAGAGAGTTTATGTGGAGAATTCGAATTATTAGCTTTCAGCTTCTAAGCGCATGGACGGAGATTTAAAGGGGTGGCGGAGATGCCTATATATATATATATATATCGCCCCAATGTTTCAGAAATATTTCATAAATATCATTATAATTTACTACAGTGTTATTCATTGAGCTTATTTATCTATAATGAAAATTCGTCTAAGATGGCAACTTAAAAGCCGCCATCACAGTCTGCAAATAAAAAAAATAAGCATTGCATTGGGAGCGACATTTTATTGAAGTCTTGAACCACAACTCTGAGCACTGGTATCATGACAGCTTAAAATGCTACGTACGGCAGCAATGTGCAAATCCAAAAATTGTATGCAATTGGGAGGCGACACTCTAAGGTCTCAAACCATGGCTAGGCTAGTATCAGCATGGAAAATGAGTACCGGTAATTTTTATTAAGACGACACCTTAAAATGCTGCCATTGCATTGTGGAAATTCAAAAAGTTTCTAATGGGCCACTGAAAAAGTACAGCTATTTTGTTAAGACGGCACCTTAAAATGCTGCCATTGCAATGTGCAAATTCAAAAAGTTGCTAATGGGCCACTGAAAAAGTACAGCTATTTTGTTAAGACGGCACCTTAAAATGCTGCCATTGCAATGTGCAAATTAAAAAAGTTTCTAATGGGTCACTGAAAAAGTACAGTTTTGTTTGTTAAGATGGCCCCTTAAAATGCTGCAATTGCATTGTGGAAATTCAAAAAGTTTCTAATGGGCAACTGAAAAAGTACAGCTATTTTGTTAAGAAGACACCTTAAAATGCTGCCACTGCAATGTGCAAATTCAACAAGTTTCTGATGGGGAGGGGTGCATCCCCTCCCCATACCCCTGCCCCTCACAGTGCAACGCACATCACGAGCGTCCTTCGGACGCTCAATTGTCTCCCCCCAGAAACCTCAATTTCCCCCCCCAGAGGAGGGGACTAGATTAAACACTGTGCGTACGTAACATATGAACAGATTTCCATACAATTGTTTTAAGTCGGCGAAAATGGGGGGGGGTTTGTTCTCCCACTCCAAGTGGGGGGGTTAGACGCCACTGGATGCTCCTTCTTCCACACACTGACTGGTTAATAAGTTTAGGTTACAAATATTATTTATGAATTGATTTTATGAACTGAAGGACCTAGGCGAACCCCAAGATTTAAATGTCCACCGTCTGCAGACTAATTATTTTATAATAGACCAAATAAGCAATTTCATAGAGCCTATGTTGGATCTTGAAAGCACAAATCCGAATATGATCACATGCTGATCGTTTCAATCGACCTGAAAGACAAAAATATAATAGATCCACATAGGAAGTGTTACAAGTAAGAATAATTAGACTAGGCCTAAGTAAGTGTCATCCTGCAGATGTCAGTTCCTGGAGACCATAATCCAAATAATCCCTATAGCAGTGGTTCCCAACCTTTTTTTAAACTTTAGGGCCACTTTCTAAGTGTGAGGGCACTAGGACCATTTTTTATAGTTCGAATGACATTAAGGGGCTACAAGGCTAAAATTCAATTAACTAGAAGCATATGATCGAGATTGTTGCAATTGTGCCACGGATTGGGAACCACTGCTTTATAGTGTCTGAAGGTTCTTTGACTTGAAACGTGCCTGTTCATATTAAGTCTCGATATTGACTTATCTTGTCGGTTATAAATTATAGATTTATCAATGCCATTCGGAATTCAGACGACTAAGTTCGATGGTTGGGTTCATGGCTGAAATTATAATTATTTTTTTGTGGAACAGATTTCGTGTTGAATAATTATGAATGAAGTTTTTCTATGATTTTAATGTGCGACCAAAAATAGGTTCCTACCATTCGACCAGTACCAGTCCCAAGCCAGGATAAAAAGGAGGGCGACGGTAATGGTATTCGTTACCACAGTGTCTTACTTACAAAGCTGTCTGTTCAGTTAGTAGTTAAGTTTAATTAATTAAGATTACTGCATAGCTTGTAAAATTAATGTAAAGCGCAGTGCGTCTTGCAGGCGTTTAATTAAATAAAAGATATAATTATTATTATTGTTATTATTATTATTATTAGGACTATTGTTATTATTATTATTATTAATTAAGCTGAAACTAAAACGCTACAGTGTATTCGCTAGATGACAGGACATCATTTGAAAAACTAATGCCGTCGCGTCGTTGCAGCAAGTAACTTTCATCGTTCGCCATTTTGTGTCGAAGACAGTACGAACCATATCGTGGAGAAATTCATTGCGACGAATAATTGATCACCAGATGTGGTTTGTCGTGCACTATTTGTAATTGTAATCGTGCATTTATATAGCGCCACTTCAAAGAGAACTCCTCAGAGGCGCCCCGACCTGACACCAAACCACAATCAAAGAGAATGATTTTCAAACGCTTGCGGAAAAGGGGCAAAAAAAGACAAAGAAGTTCAATACGGAGACTAATAGGTAAGTTATTCCACAAAGACCGACCATAGAAAGCTTCTATGCGGCACTGTGGAAGATCGAGCCATAGGAACAACCAGGTCGCCATGCGTAGCAGAGCGAAGGAATCTACGGTGTGGAATGGATAACACAGGTACACAGAGTTCCTTAAGATAGATCGGAGCCTGACCTGCTAGGCAATTGCACATGAGCATTAGAATCTTAAACTCAATACGTTTTTGCATAGGCAACCAGTGCAGTTCTTCCCGTATACAACTAGATATTATGTCCAAACTTTGGTATATGCCGCCAATCCGGCGAGCTGCAGCATTAAGGACAGATTGTAACTTATTAACGCGTTAGAGGGTTAAGCCCGCATAGATGGCTCTACCATAGTCAACTCTCGTGCATATAAATGCATGCAGCAGAGTAGTGGCGGCTTTGGTTGTAAGCGAGCGACGCACCGAGCGAATCTGACGAAGATGGTAGAAGCAAGTGCGACATACATTCCTCACGTGGTCTGAAAGGGTCAATTCCCAGTCCAAGTTCACACCCAAATCACGCGCAGTGGTAGAAAAAGTCATGTCAGTAAAGCAATGTTGCAGATTTTGCATAATTATCAACTTTAGAAGCTTGCATGTGACTTCCAACCCAAATAAATTGTGCTTTTCCAGGATTTAACCTGAGGCGTTTGGATGACATCTAGGCGCCAATCGTTTCCGACGTCATGAGTATTTTTTTCACTAGAGAGATAGCCTCTAAAGCTGGACCCTGCTATTTTTTAAAAATAGCTTCTTTTTAGTGTTATTTCAAATAACGTAGGCTTGCTTTATATTTTTGATAATTATCTTCACCAAAATTCGGCGTTTATTTGGGCAAACAGTTTTTAAAATCAATCCAACTTCTATTTAAGAGAAAACTATTTTAATCAGTCAACCTGTTTAATTATTTCTCCATTTCCAGAGCGCCCTTGAATCTCGCTACTCAGAGGCGCTCCCGACAGTAGCGCGGACACTGCACATCGTAATTTCACGCCGAGACTCCTGAGCAATTGTGAGTGAAGAACTTGCTCACGGTCCATGTGTGGTGGCTTGATGGGGATTCGAACCTGGACTCCTTCGACTTGAAGGCACCTACCCCACCACTACACCACCGCCCCCTCGAACAAATTATTTTATTATTAACTGTTGTAGCCAAAACTATTATTTCGGTGTAAAATTTCGCTCTTTGCTATTCATCATGCAGTGGGTCTAGTTTAATTCATATTTTTGTGACATATTATTATGTTCTATTAACATATTTAAAAATTCTTAACTGTGATACGTTTCAAACTACTATGAAGACTTGGGACAGCGTGATTTAAAATTGTAAATTTTTTCAGTTTACTTTTGGTCGTATAGTGTCTTTCCAAGTCTGGGGTCTGCAGTCTGTTTTGACACAAAGATGGACCACAAGAATTTCAGGCAGACGAACATGCAGAAAATTAGATTTAAAGAAGATTGAACTGTGTCTTGCCATTGTTACTAACTAGACGCTCAACTAAATCAACTGTTAACTGAGGACACTCATTCTGCAGTTATGTTGTTTTTTAATTTTAGAATTAAAATGTTACTGACCTTGTTTTTAGAAAGTTCATGTAGAGAGAAACACTATTTTGTCGAATCTTCACTTCTCGGTTGAATCATTGGTCTTCATCAAGAACATTTTACCGCACGTTTCTGTTTACAACTTTTATGAAGGTCGACTAATTTATCTTCGATTAACCCTCATCCGAACAAGGGGGGGATCTGGCCAGACCCCCTCCATATATTTGCAGCATAACTTTTTTAGGAGTGATATTTTCTCAGATTGCTTTTATGACTTTGTTCCTATATTAATGAGCTACAATTAGCACATCTAAACGACCAAATCGATTTAGTGATATGGAAGTTATGAAGATAATACTGGCCGAGACTACAATGATGACAGTTTGGACAGCGAGAGCAACAATAAAGAATGTGAATATGAAGAGATGCCAATGTCTGAAGAACAACATTCAGATGTTTCTTATGATGAAGACAATGTTGAAATTGAAGATGATGATAGATACGATGATGAGACTGGACCTGATCTAGTGAAGATAATGATGACGAAATTGTCTATACTATTGAAGCCGAGAGACCTAAATACAAGCAAAGATCCGCATAATTTTTGGCGGTCAAAAGCAATTCCAATAGAACGTGCTGTGTTGCACAATGCAGTAAAAGAAGATGCGGAATAAAATAATACGGATACATTGAGAATAGACTCTATTCAAGATAGCTTTGACAGTTTTATAACAGCCGAGATGAAAGACATCATCATTCGACATACAAACCCGAAAGCAACAGCTAACGGACTATATATGATAGGCTTACGGGTTTACATTTTAGGTTTAGTCCTATTCCATTATTTGTTATAGATATTTTCTAGAAAACAGTCATGCTGACTCTGATCATAAGAGCATTCAGTAGGCCTACTAATTTCACTAAAATTATGGTTTCTTTATTTTGATTTCCAAATTTGTACATAGACTATTATTGCGACGATGAACATGTATGACAAACCGTGATAATTAATGTAACTAAACATTTAATTTCAAATTCATCATAAAACTTATTTATCTTGCATAAAGAGACTGATACATTGTTGTTTTGAGTTACTCTGATATCATCTTACAAAATTGGCACATAAAAATTACTATATCCTATGAAAAACCCACATCAAAACGGGGGGTCTGGCCAGACCCCCCCTTGTTCAAATTAAGTTGAATTTTAGCTTGTTCGGATGAGGGTTAAAAGCGTAGCAAGCAATAACGTAAAGGTGTGCTAGTATACAAAGGTTGACTAGCTTCGGGTTTCGTCAACTGGTGTCTTTCTGAGTGACTAACTCTTTACTTTACACGAAATTGATTTCTATTAGCAGATGAAACATGGATACTTCCTGTAAGCTTCTGAAGTGCAAGTGATGTGGAGCCTTCATTAATGTGAGAAACTGGACTTGGCTGGTTTGGGAAACGCAATGACATCAAAAATTGCAGGTCATTTTATGAAGTAATTGGCATCCAGAAAGTACCCTGGTCAGCATGTTGTACAAAGTCAATGTCTCAACTTCGACTTGAAAAGCTCTGACGATTGGAGAGGTACGTGTGAATCAAGTAAACACCAAACGGATCTTAATCATAGCCTATCAGAACCCGTATGCTAAACTGCCGTGCTAAGCAAGAAGTCAGTAACTGACTTTTTCCGTTTTTGAGTTAGCACTTGTTTTTACATCCTGACAGCATTATTCTATCATATCTAGAAGTGCTCAGGAAACGGTAGGCTATCTGTCCGGGAACTTGGGTAAAAATCAGAAACGTAATTCGCAGTACTTATCTCCACCGAGGTATCATCGTGCTAAGCAAAAACGCAGTAATTGTAGTTACTGTCTTCTTGCTTAGCATTCAATTTATATTAATAGCCGATCGATTTACAGATATTTCAATATCTCAGCTTCCAATTCACTCAGAATTGTCATCTCGGTGTCAAAATATACACATTTAAGGCCATGGAGTCCAGAATTATGGTGATCGCAAAGTTACCCATCTGTCTCAGTGACGGCCATTTTCCAAAATGGCGTTCAAAAAAAATAATTTTTCAATATAGGCTATCAGTTTATAAATTCACTTAGAATCGTCATCTTGGTGTCAATCCATACGCATTTAAGGTCAATGAATCCAACGGAACCATCCAAAATATCCCCGTGGTCTCAATGGAGGCCTTTTTCCTAAATGGCCGATCCAAAAATAGGGATTTGCCAATATATCGGCTTTTAGATCACATGGAATCGTCATCTACAATGTTGTCTTGTCTAAACATACGCATTTAAGAGCAAGAATTCCAATGGCACTATAAGAAAGTTCCCAATGATCTCAATGGCAGCCATTTTACAAACTGGCGACCACAATTTGAATATCTTTCTATCTTGGCTTCCAATTCACGTTTAATGCTTCGATAGGCTACTAAGCAAAAAAGCAGCATCACATTTTTATGTTGGCTTTGCACAAATTTCACTAAAAGCGAGTTTAGTTCCAAAATTCACTTCTTCACATATAACTTTTTTTGGTACTTGTTTTTTATACGACCACCAAAAATTTATAAATTCGATGAAAAATATTTCTTCACGAAATAGAAGCGGGATTTAGCGCGTGAGGGTCGGTTAGGGCTCAGGTTAGGCGTCGTGAGGGTCGGTTAGGGTTAGTTTTAGGGTTAGTGCAGTCATATTCTGCTGAAATTGAAGCTGGATTGATGAAAAATAATTTTCAATGAAAAACTGATGAAAATATTTGCTGACGAAATAGAAACGGGATTTATCGAACAAATTCTTGCCTGTAAACAGAAGCTGGATCGATTAAAAGGATTCTCGGCAAACTAGAAGTTGGATTTATGAAAGATAACAACGCTGCAACGTTAGTTCTTGGTGTCTTGGTGGTCGTATAAAAAACATGTACCCTTTTTTAAAATTTAGAATGAGCATAGCCTTAATTCTGGTCGAATTGAACAGATTTCTTCTTTATCGCTTTACACGAAATCAACTTTTTGCAGTTACTGTCTTTTTGCTTAGCACAGCAGTAAATGTTGTGATCGAAGACATCTTCAAAGATCCTGTACTGGAGAAAGCAGTGATACGATCGTTGTGTGAGTTACCTGATAGCATATACGAGAACAGATAAACATGGGGAAAGAACTGTTCAAGTGCCAGATATGTCTGAAATCATTTGCTTATCACAGTCTTCTGAAAATACACATGAGAACCCATACTGGAGAAAAACCATACAACTGTGAGCTATGTAAGAAATCATTTAGTGTAGGTAGTGCTCTGAAAAGGCACATGAGAGTCCACACTGGTGAAAGGCCATACTGGTGCCATCTTTGTGGGAAATCATTTAGTCAACATTTTCATTTGAAAATGCACATGAGATCCCATACTGGAGAAAAACCATACAGCTGTGAGCTATGTAAGAAATCATTTAGTGTAGGTAGTGCTCTGAAAAAGCACATGAGTATCCATATTGGAGAGAAATCATACAGATGTCAGCTATGTGAGAAATCATTTAATCAGCATGGTAATCTGAAAACGCACATGAAAGCACATACTGGAGAAAAATCATTCAGGTGCCAGCTTTGTGAGAAATCATTTAGAATAGGTAGTGCTCTGAAAATGCACATGAATGCACATACTGGAGAAAAGCCATACAGGTGTCAGCTATGTGGGAAATCATTTAGTCAACATGGTAATTTGAAAATGCACATGAATGCACATACTGTAGAAAAATCATACAGCTGTCAGCTATGCCAGAAATCATTTAGTCAATGCGATCGTGTGAAAACGCACATGAGAACCCTTACTGGGGAAAAATCATACAGGTGCCAGCTATGTGGGAAATCATTTAGTCAAGGTTGTAATCTGAAAATGCACATGAGAATCCACACTAAAGAAAAGCCATACTGGTGTCATATATGTGAGAAATCATTTAGTCTAGGTGGTAATTTGAAAATACACATGAGAATCCATACTGGGGAAAAACCATACAGGTGTCAGCTATGTGAGAAATCATTTAATCAACGTGGTACTCTGAAAATACACATGAGAATCCATACTGGAGAAAAATCATACAGGTGTCAGCTATGTGAGAAATCATTTATTCAACGTGGTAATCTGAAAATACACATGAGAATCCATACTGGAGAAAAATCATACAGGTGTCAGCTATGTGAGAAATCATTTAATCAACGTGGTAATCTGAAAATACACATGAGAATCCATACTGGAGAAAAATCATACAGGTGTCAGCTATGTCAGAAACTATTTTGTGTAGTTAGTGCTGTGAAAATGCACATGAAAGCACATACTGGAGAAAAGCCATACATTTGCCAGGTATGTCAGAAATCATTTAGTCAAGGTGGTAGTCTGAAAATGCACATGAGAATCCATACTGGTGAAAAACCATATGCATGTGAGGTTTGCCATAAAGAATTCACTCGTTTTGGTGATCTAAAGACTCACCAAAGAACTCACAAAACCGAAATACGCTTCTCAGAAAATAAATTATATACCAGGAAGTTTTCTTCAATGAAACAGTTCATACTCCACAAAGGAACTCAGAGACAAGATCTTCGAATTTCAACTGAAGTCATTAGTAATGTTAATGTGAAACCAAATAACAGTTTCTCAAAATACATTTGTCCAGATTCTGGTGGAATTGCAAGTCATTTGCGGAAAATTAAAGATGAGAACTGTCCGAATATTAGCAAATTCAAATGTTCTGTGGATAGAGAAGCGAATTTGTCAAAATCTTTTGGATGTGGTATATGTGATGAATTGCTTGAAACAGAGAATGAGTTTCTGGAGCATTGCTACAACCATCGACTTTCTCCACCGCATGACTTACTTTCCGACTGTGCTGAATTGAGATTGCATATACTTACAAACAATCCATTGTAATTTGAGACAATTTTCCATAGTCCCAGATATATAGATATCGTGCATACGTGTGTCGGAACTTTGAACTACTTTCGTTTCAGATGATGTTACCAATGATACACTAAAACTGTAGGTTTGTTTTCTCTGCTGTTAAATATCAAGTTTAGCTAGCTATGTAAACAGTCTTCTCTAGTAGACTCAGGACATACGTATGATGTAGGCTACATCATCTGGACTCTTTAGGCAGTTGATATTTAGCGGGGTTTTTTCATTGCATCAGATCATTAAGTAATTGAAATTAAATTAATTGGCTTATTCGAAATAGATTTAGTATCGGACGTTATGTTTTGGTCATTACGGGACATAAATTTTTGATCAAATATTGTCATGTTGTCCTGATTAGTGGTCCTAACAATGATTAATCATAAAACTTTTACCAATAAGAGTGACTAAGAAATGCTTATCAATATGATCCTGACGATGCTTCATCATAGATGTTTATAAAAATAATTTTCATTCAAATGAAAAAGCATATTTCTATTGACAGATGAAGCAAGGATCCTTCTCGTAGGCTTCTGAAATGCAAGTGAAATCAAGCCGTCATTATTGTAAAAAAACTGGACCATGCTGGTTTTGGGAAGGCTATAACATCAACATTGGCAGGGCATTTTATGAAGTAAATTGCATCCAGAAAACACACCAGTTAATGCTTCACGAAGTCATGTTCCAACTTCGTCATGAAGAACGCTGACGATTGGAGAGGTATGTGTGAATGAGGTAAAATCCAAACGGGTGTTAATTATACCAGATCCCGTGTGCTAAAGGGTTCCACGACAACTGGTCTACCGACAACTCGTCTACCGACAACTCGTCTACCGACAACTCGTCTCCGGACAATTGGTCTAACGACAACTGGTCTACAGACGAATAGTATTGATGAAATAGAAGCTGGATTTATGAAAATGGTTTCTTAGCTTAAATGGAAGCTGGATCGATGATTTTATTCATGTATTTCGACATGCATCCAGCTTCAACTTCAGATCTAAAAATACCTTCAACCAGCTTCTATTTCTCACCAGTTATTTTCGTCAATCCAGCTTCTATTTCGGGTGTAAAACAATACCCTTATCCAGCTACCATTACTTAAGCCTTTTTCATCAATCCAGCTTGTGTTTCAGATCAAGAAATGCTTTCATCCAGCTTTTATTTCTCATACGTTATTTTCGTCAATCCAGCTTCTATTTCACCTGTAAAAGAGCCATCATCCAGATTTAATTTCTCTTGTGTGTTTTCATCAATCCAGCCTCCATTTCACCTGTAAAAACTGTCATCCAGCTTCCATTATTTTCTCAAGTGCTGGATCAGTTGTCTGTAGACCAGTTGTCGTAGACGAATTGTCCGGAGACCACTTGTCGTTAGACGAGTTGTCGGTAGACGAGTTGTCATGACACCGTGCTAAAGCTAGTCATCTGAGAGCTTTTCAAAGAACCTGTACTGGAGAAATCGGTGATACAATCGATTTTGTGAGTAACCTGATTGCGATTACGAGAACATTATATTATATGGGAAGAACAGTGCAACTGGAAGATAAGTATGAAAACATTTGTTCATCACAGATTTCTGAAAATGCGCATGAAATACTCGAGAAAAACCATGCAGCTGTAAGCTATGTCCGAAATCATTTAATGCAGGTAGTGCTCTGAAAAAGCACACGAGGATCCATAGGCCTACTGGAGAAAAAATCATACAGGTGCCAGCTATGTCAGAAATCATTTAGTCATGCTAACACACTTATAATCCACAGGAGAACTTATGCTGGAGAAAAACCATCGAGGTGCCAGCTATGTGAGAAATCATTTATGTCATGTTATGTCATTCCACCATCGTCGCGCTGGACGAATGGATGAGCATTTTCCACAGTTGTCTATCTCCTGCCATGTTCATTAGCCTCCTCCCCGAAAGTCCAGTCCATTTTAAGATGTTGTCTATCCATGCCGTTCCAGGTCTTCCTCTTTCTCCCTCCCTCAATCCTGTCAACAGGCTGCTTTCTATGCTGTTTCTTTTGCTGTCTCATGAAGTGTCCAAAGTATCTTAACTTTCTTGTTTTTACGTGAGTCATCAGTTCTTGCAAGAAATTCTATTCCAAGATGGTTTCTTCAGTGAAACATTTCATACTCCACAAAAGAACAAAGGGACAAGATCTTGCAATTGGAATTGAAGTCATAATTTTTTTTATTTATAGGCTAAACCATATGACGGTTTCTCAAAAAACATTTGTCCAGATTATGGTGGAATTGCATGCTCTTTGCGGAAAGTTAAAGATGTGGACTGTCCGACTATTAGCAAATTCAACTGTTCTGCGGATACAAAATCGAATTTATCAAAATCTTTTGGATGTGGTATGTGTGACGAATAAATTATTGCTTGAAACAGAGAATGGATTTCTGGAGCATTGCTACGCCATCGATTTTCTCCACCGCATGACTTTATTTCTGACTGTGCTTAATTGTGATTGCATATTATACTTGCAAAAAGCCTTTGTAATTCAATACAAGTTTGGAGTCCCAGGTACATACATGTACATGCCGTGCATGCGTGTGTCGTATCTTTGTAGCACTTTTATTCTTAATAATTATTATTGGAGTAGCACGTTAAACTGTAACCCCACCAGTGCCAGTCCCAAGCCTAGATAAAGGAGGAGGGCAACGCTTATGATCTCTGTTACGGTCCCACGACAGCTGGTTCACCGACAAATTATTGGTTCAACTACAACTGGTTCACGGACAATTCGTTCACCGACACTGGTTCACGACAGTCGTTACACATATCACTGGAGCTGGATTGATTAAAATATTCTTGGTCAAATTGGAGCTGGATTGATGAAAACGTTCTTGCTTAAATTGGATCTGGATTGATGAAAATGTTCTTGCTTAAATTGGAACTGGATTGATGAAAAACGCTCATGAAGTGGAAGCTAGATATTGATGAATAGGGTGCTTGATAAATGGAAGCTGGTTTGGTGATTTAATTTTCATTCATTTTTTTAAAACATGCATCCAGTTTCCATTTGGAATTTTTTTTCTTAAATAGAAGCTGTATTAATGAATAGAGTGCTTGATAAATGGAAGCTGGTTTGATGATTTAATTTTATTCATTTATTTCAACATGCATCCAGTTTCCATTTCTCAAGCGCTATTTTTGTCAATCCAGCTTTTATTTCACCTATAAGGAACCTTCATCCAGCTTCCATTTACTATTCGTTGGTGAGCCAATAACATTGTCGTGTACCATTGTCATGAACCAATGGTCGGTGAACGAATTGTTCGTCAACCAGTTGTCGGTGAACCAGCTGTCGTGACACACTGTTAGGCCTTCCACGCAGCGTCGATAAACAGGAAGCATATACCCGAATCCCAAGCCGTATAGCATCGTAAAATTATTTAAAACATGTTTTAGTAATTTTTTCATCGCTCATCCAACTTCCAATTCTACCATATCAAAGTTCCGTCATTCGTCCAACTTCTACTTCAACTAAAAATATTTTGATCGTTCATCTAGCCTCTAGTTTTATGGTAACAATTTAGCATAGACTAAAACCATGATTTTCTCGCTCATCCAACTTCTGCTTCTGTTAATTAATATGCTCATCCAGCTTCTAATAATACTGCAATACGTCAGCATTAATATAATGTTTTCATCGTTCATCCAGCTTCCAGTTCACGGAAATAAAATAACTCTGAAGTGCTATAAGGCTTGGGATTCGGGTATAACAAATTATGCAAACAGGAACTACTATTCGCCAGATGACAGGACTTCCGTTGTAAATCTAATAACCTCACGTCTTTGCAGCGAGTCACTTTCATCGCTCGCCATTTTGTGTCGAAGATCGTGGAGAAACCATTCCGACGAATAATAATATTGTCTCCAGATGTTGTTACACGTTAGTTCCTTGTGATGCACTCTTTGTTTCGTAATAGCTCATCGTTAGTGTTATTTCAAATAAATACAGGCTTGCTTCATTTTTTGAGAATTATCTTCACAAATTTGGTTTCTGTTTGTGCTAGTATTTTTAAAATCAGGTTAAACCGTAGTTTAGGCTGATAAAATTATTGCCGTTTTCGATATCCCGTAGTTTAGGCTGATAAATTAAGAAACACCACCAATCATGAATATAGCGCGCCATACAACGCGCTATTCCAATTTCCGAGCATTCGCAACCGGAAGTAGCAATATAGACTGAAAATGCGAGAAGAAAAATTGCAGTATATAAATGGAAGCTGGATTGACGAAAAAACGTTTAGGTAACGTACAGGTGAAATAGAAGCTGGCTAGACGAAAAAACGGTTGAGAAATGGGAGCTGGATGAAAACCTTCTACAGGTGATATGGAGGCTGGATTGACGAAAAAACGTTTAAGTAACGGAAGCTGGATGAAGACCTTTTACAGGTGAAATAGAAGCTGGATTGACGAAAAAACGCTTGAGAAATGGGAGCTGGATGAAGACCTTCTACAGGTGAAATAGAAGCTGAATTGACGGAAAAAACGCTTGAGAATGGGAGCTGGATGAAGACCCTCTACAGGTGAAATAGAAGCTGGATTGACGAAAAACGCAAGAGAAATGGAAGCTGGATAAAGGCATTTTTATAGTTAAAATGGAAGCTGGATTGAACCTGGCGATCCAGAAATTACTTGTACATTTGGCAGCCTCGGATAATGTCCAAATAATTTATCAGCCTAAAATACGGTGCAAAGAATTTATCAGCCTAAACTACGGTTTAACCTAAAATCATTCCTGCTTCTAATTTTAAAAAAAACATTTGGTAATCCCGCAGTTTAGCGTCGTTAATTTCTTTTCTTCTAAGGACAGCAGAAACGTGTTATTATGCATATTATCAAAGAAACTGTCATTAGGCGAAATGTTTGGCATAACTCCGAACGGCGGTCCCAAATTAAAATTGCGGTAAACGTGTATTTTAGCGTCGTAAATTATTTTCACGCATATAAAACCGCCGTTGACAGGATTGCCGAATATTGACAGAAACTAGGTTTTTAAAATGTCACATTTCCCATGCGAAATCGCCGTTCGAATCGCCATTGAACCACAACATTTGCCCGGAAGTTGAGGTACGCGCACAAACCATCGACGTATATTGGTCCATGTGACTATAAATAACGTGTACGTCAAGACTTCGGCCTAAGTTCAAAATGTAAAATGGAAGCTGGATGAAGGTATTTCTAGATCTGAAATAGAAGTCGGATTGATGAAACAACGCTTAAGTAGTGGAAACTGGATGATGGTATTCTTATTTCTGAAATAGAAGCTGGGTTGACGAAAATAACGGGCGAGAAATAGAAGATGGTTTAATAAAAAATATTCTAGATTAAATTGGAGCTGGATTGATGAAAAATAATCATAATTGAAACAGAAGTTGGATTGGTAAACGTGTAGTTTAGCGTCGTAAATTATTTTCACTTTTAATAACAGAAAAAGCGCCGCAAATTATTTCTAATAGCGTAGATTTCACCAACTGAGGTAACAGCACACTTAAAATTTGGTAACGACAAGAGTATTGACAGAAAATGTGTTTTTAAAATGTCACATTTCCCATGCGAAATCGCCGTTCGAATCGCCATTGAACCACAACATTTGCCCGAAAGTTGGGGTATACGCGCACAAACCATCGACGTATATTGGTCCATGTGACTATAAATAACGTGTACGTCAATACTTCGGTCCTAACTTCAAAATCAGAAATGGAAGCTGGATGAAGTTATTTCTATATCTGAAATAGAAGCCGGATTGATTAAAAAACGCTTAAGTAATGGAAGCTGGATGATGGTATTTTTATATATGAAATAGAAGCTGGGTTAATAAAAATATTCTAGCTTAAATTGGAGCTGGATTGATGAAAAAGAATCATAATTGAAACAGAAGTTGGATTCATAAAACAGCTGATGCAATTGAAAAAACTGGACTTTTATGGAAATGGAAGTTGGATGAAGGTTCTCTATAGTGAAATAGAAGTTGGATGAAGGTTCTCTATAGTGAAATAGAAGTTGAATGAAGGTTCTCCATAGGTGAAATGGAAGCTGGATGAAGGTTAGAGAAATAGAAGCTGGATGAATGTTACTTATTTATTTTTGCCTACTGTCTTATTGCACACTTGCCGCACGCAACTTCCGGAAAGGGTCAGAATTGAATAACAACTTCGATCGGCGGTTTGTTATGACAAAATATTACAATTTTTGGTACATGTTTTTTATACGACCACCAAGACACCAAGAACTAACGTTGCAGCGTTGTTATCTTTCATAAATCCAACTTCTAGTTTGCCCAGAATCCTTTTAATCGATCCAGCTTCTGTTTACAGGCAAGAGTTTGTTCGATAAATCCCGTTTCTATTTCGTCAGCAAGTATTTTCATCAGTTTTTCATTGAAAATTATTTTTCATCAATCCAGCTTCAATTTCAGCAGAATATGACTGCACCAACCCTAAAACTAACCCTAACCGACCCTCACGACGCGTAACCTGAGCCCTAACCGACCCTCACGCGCTAAATCCCGCTTCTATTTCGTGAGGAAATATTTTTCATAGAATTTATAAATTTTTGGTGGTCGTATAAAAAACAAGTACCCAATTTTTCAATCGATTTCCTTCTTTTTAACAAATTCTAAGTATAATAATACATCAGTTAGGCGACAGCACGTTGGCAGAAATATTTTAAGGAGCTTTTTGTGCCATTATAAGTGTGAAAATAATTTACGACGCTAAAATACACGTTTACCCATATTTCTATTGAAAAGTTACAGACAAAATTGAGTGATATTGAAAGTTGGATTGATGAAAAACTTCTTGGTGAAATAGAAGCTGAGAAAACGCTTGAGAAATGGAAGCAGAATTACTGTATCTAATGGCTGACATAGAAGCTACATATAGATTGCTTGATAAATGAAGTTAGACTGATGAAAAACGCTTTTTATAGATAAAAAAGAAGCTGTAGGTCTATGGACAAAAATAACACTTGAGAAATGGAAACTGAATTGATGAAAAAAATGCTTTAAATATAAAATTTGGATTGATACACATTTGTTTCCCTTAAATGGAAGCGGGTTGCTGAAAAAAGATTCTTAATTATATAGGAGTTGGATTGATGACAAATAAATGTTATTTAAATAGAATTTATATTGATGAAAAAATAATTGTTGCTCCAACAGAAGCTGGATTAACTAGAGTGATACATGCGAAAGTAGAAGTCGGATTGATGAAAATATCTCAATGAATTCGAAATACGCTATTGATTTTTAGCTTTGATGTTTGGAATAAAATACGCTAAAATACACTTTTACCGTTTAAAATTGTCAATTTTTCAGTTTACTTTTGGTATAATAGTGTCCGTGTGAGCCTGGGGTCAAGAAGTTTAGGCAGGCAAACATGCATGCAGAAAATGCTATTTTAAGAATCTTGAACTGTGAAATTGCCTTTGTTACTGTATAAACGCTCAACTTACTCAACTATGAACTGAAGACGCTCATCCTGAGTTATGAGCAGTAATTAAGTACTTTTTTAAGGTTATATTCTATAATGACTCGGTAGCGAGTAACTTTTTTTATAAATATGATGAAAAATATTTCCTGACGAAATTGAAGCGGGATTTATCGTGGCAGGGTCGGTTAGGGCTTAGGTTAGGCGTCGTGAGGGTCGGTTAGGGTTAGTTTTAGGGTTAGTGCAGTCATTCTGAAGCTGGACTGATGAACAATAATTTTCAATGAAAAATGGATGAAAAATATTTGCTGACGAAATAGAAGCGGGATTTATCTAACAAATTCTTGCCTAAAGAGAACCTGGATCGATTAAAAGTATTCTCGGCAAACTAGAAGTTGGATTTATTAAAGATAGCAACGCTGCAACGTTAGTTCTAGGTGTCTACCGAGTCATTCTAGAACGTCTCCCGAGTCATTATAGAACTCTACCCTTTTTTATTTCAGAATTTACATGTTACTGACCCTTATTTAACAAAGTGCACGTGGAGACAAACAACTTTGTGTCAAATCTTCACTTCTCAGTTGAAACATTGATCTTCGTCAAGTACATTTTGCTGGGTTTTCTGTATACAACTTCTATGAAGGTCAACAAATTCATCATCGATGAAAAGCATATTAAGCAATAACGTAAAGGTGTGCTGGAATACAAAGTGTGACTAGCTTCTGGATTTCGTCATTGTTTCTCTCTGAGTGACTAATTCTTTCCTCTTACCCGAAAAATGATTTCAATTAACAGATGAAGCAGGGATCCTTCTTGTGGACTTTTGAAACACAAGTGAATTTGAGCCATCATTAAAGTAAGAAAGTGGACCTGTTTTATGGAAGGACTTTTAATAAAGTAAATTGCATTCAGAAAAAAAACAGTTAATGCTTCGCAAAGTCATTTCCCAGCTTCGTCTTGTAGAGCTCTGACAATTGGAGATAGACACGAGAATCAATTAAAAACCAAACGGAGGATGTTAATCATAATACTAGAACATGTACGCTAAAGGATTTCATCTGACTGCAGAAAAGCAGTGATACAATCGATTGTGTGAGTAATCTGATGGCGAATACGAGAATAGATATGGAGGAAGAACTGTGCAATTGCCAGATATGTCTGAAATCATTTGCTAATCACAGACTTCTGAAAATCCACATGAGAGAACATACTGGAGAAAAACCATTCAGGTGCCAGCTATGCCAGAAATCATTTAGTCAAGGTTGTAATTTGAAAATGCACATGAGAATCCATACTGGAGAAAAACCATACCAGTGTCAGCTATGTCAGAAATCATTTAGTCAAAGTGGTCATTTGAAAATGCACTTGACTATACATGTTCAAAAGAAATACAGATGCCAGGTATGTGAGAAATCTTTTAGTGCAGATAGTATTATGAAAAAACATATGAGAGCCCATAGTGCAGAAAAACCGTACAGGTGCCATCTATGTCAGAAATCATTTAGTCAAGGTTGTAATTTGAAAATGCACATGAGAATCCATACTGGAGAAAAACCATACCAGTGTCAGCTATGTCAGAAATCATTTAGTCAAAGTGGTCATTTGAAAATGCACTTGACTATACATGTTCAAAAGAAATACAGATGCCAGGTATGTGAGAAATCTTTTAGTGCATATAGTATTATGAAAAAACATATGAGAGCCCATAGTGCAGAAAAGCCATACAGGTGCAATCTATGTGAGAAATCATTTAGTCATGGTGGTAATTTGAAAAATCACATGAGAATACATACTGGAGAAAAACCATACAGTTGCCAGCTATGTGAGAAATCATTCAGTCGAGGTAGTCATTTGAAAAGCCACATGAGAATCCATACTGGAGAAAAACCATACAGTTGCCATCTATGTGAGAAATCGTTTTGTCGAAGTGGTAGTTTGAAAATGCACATGAGAATCCATACTGGAGAAAAACCATACCAGTGTCAGCTATGTCAGAAATCATTTAGTCAAGGTGGTCATCTTAAAAAGCACATGAGAATCCATTATAATGGAAATCCATATATGAGTCAGGTTTGCCATAAGGGATGCATACAGTGTGAAAACCTAACCGAAGAGCACCAAAAAACACATATAGTCGGGAAACAACTCTCGTGCAGGAAATTTTATTCTTCAGTGAAACAGTTTATACGCCACACAAAAACACAGGGACAAGATCTTCCAATTCGAATTGAAGTTATTAATGATGTTATTGAGAAACCAAATAACGGTTTTTCAAGAACGATATGTCCAGATTCTGTTGGAGTTGCATGCTCTTTGCGGAAAATTAACGATGATGACTGTCCGACTATTAGCAAATTCAAATGTTCTGTGGATACAAAAGCGAATTGGTCAAAATCATTTGGATGTGGTATATGTGACGAATTGCTTGAAACAGAGAATGGATTTCAGGAGCATTGTTACAGCCATCGGTTTTCTGCATCGCATGACTTATTGTCTGTCTTGCACTGAATTTTGATTGCATATACTTTAAGACAATCATTGTTTATTGAGACAAGTTGGGAGTCCCAAATATACACATACCATGCATACATGTGTTGTAACTTTGAACTACTTTAATTCCAAATAATGCTATGCTATTGTTGCTAATGAGACACTAAAACTAGGTCCGTTTTCTCTGTTGTTAAAATATCAAATTTATTTAGCTGCATAAATACTTCGCTATTAGACACAAGACATTCGTTTGCTTTTCATCATCTGGACTATATATTAGGTAGTTGATATAATTTAACTTTTTGTCGTATTAGATTTTTAAGAAATTAAAATTAATTAACTTATCCCAATTAGATTAAGTATCGAATTTTCTGTTTAGTTCTTATTAAAAGAAATAAATGTGTAATCAAAATATTTTGTTTGGAATTTGAATGTTACGTAATATGAATTGAATTTGGAAGCAAAGGGGGGAATTGTCCGGGGGGTTAATGTTCTAGGCTAAATCAGGGGGTTTTGTCCGGGGGGGAGTTTGTCCAGGAAGGGAAATGTCCGCGCCCCAGTCGGGAGCGCCTTTCAGGAGAAGGCTTAAGGGTCGATATAAATTATAGCAAATGCGAGAAATAGATAGAAATAAAATGATACATCAGTGATCAGCAATAAAGTATTAATTGGAGCAGCACGTTAAACTGTAACTCCACAAGTGCCAGTCCCAAGCCTAGATAAAGGAGGAGGGCAACGCTTATGATCTCTGTTACCACGGCGTCGATAAACAGTAACTAATACGTTAAAATGTATTCGCTAGATGACAGGACTTCCTTTCTAAATCTAATGACCTCACGTCTTTGCAGCGAGTTACTTTCATCGTGCGCCATTTTGTGTCGAATACAGTAAGTACAAACCAGATCGTGGCAAAAAACCATTCCGATGAATAATAATATTGTCTCCATATGTTACACGTTAGTTCCTTGTGATGCGAAACATTGGGCTTCCGCGTCAGTCAGCGCTGTTGTGTGAAGTAAGAAAGTAAGGGTTAAACTGTATTTTAGCGTATTTTATTATCTCAAAATCGATATCATGTATTTTAGCGTATTTTATTATCTCAAAATCGATATCATGTATTTTAGCGTATTTTATTATTTAGCGTATGTATTTACACATTTCGTTGATGAAATCGTTATAACGTGACAAACAGACAAAATTGAGTGATATTGGAAGCTGGATTGATGAAAACTTATGGATGAAATAGAATCTGAATTGATGAAAAAACACTTGAGAAATGGAATGTGGATTAAGGTATCTAATGGCTGACGTGGCAGCTGGATGGACAAAAATAACGCTCGAGAAATGGAAACGGAATTGATGAAAAGATTGCTTGAAAAATAGAAGTTGGATTGATGAAAATTATTTCCCTTCAATAGAAGCGGGTTGCTGAAACGATACTTAATTAAATGAGAGCTTGATTGATGGGAAATACTTGTTATTTAAATAGAATTTGGATTGATGAAAAAATAATTCTTGCTGCAAAAGAAGCTGGATTAACGAATGATACATTCCAAGGTAGAAGTCGGATTGATGAAAATACCTGCAGAAGTTCGAAAGCGCATCCAAATAATGGTAGCGTTCTACAATGACTCGGTAGCAAGTAAGTGTATTTTTATAAATTCGATGAAAAATATTTCCTCACGAAATTGAAGCGGGATTTTGCGCGTGAGGGTCGGTTAGGGCTCAGGTTAGGCGCCGTGAGGGTCGGTTAGGGTTAGTTTTAGGGTTAGTGCAGTCATATATGCTGAAATTGAAGCTGGATTGATAAACAATAATTTTCAATGAAAAATGGCTGAAAAATTTTTGCTGACGAAATAGAAGCGGGATTTATCGAACAAATTATTGCCTAAAGAGAAGCTGGATCGATTAAAATTATTCTCGGCAAACTAGAAGTTGGATTTATTAAAGATAACAACGCTGCAACGATATCTACCGAGTCATTGTAGAACGATTTACCGAGTCATTGTAGAACGCTACCCAAATAATAAAATACGCTATTTATTTTGAGCTAACCTGCCTTGAATAAAATACGCTAAAATACAGTTTTACCGTAAGTAAGTAATAGAGTACACTACACAATTATTTTAACGGAGTATTTTACAATCTAGCTTGATTCTACACGAAGATACAATGGAAAAGTGATTAAATTTAATTAATTAATTAATTAAAATAATTTTTTTACATTTGCATAGCAAGTGCATTAAAATATCTTGGCTACTTGTCTTTTTTTTAAATTAAAAAATTTTTACAAAAAAATTTAATTAATTTTTTTACAAAAAATTTAAAAATCGCGAATATACTATTTCTCTAATATATCTGATGTGTAATCTCCGACTTAATGCTGATTACGGTGTGCGGCGCCACATATAATATCGGATGCTACCATTGAAACCATTGAAATAATTTCGGACGCTAGAGGCAAACAATTCCATTTTGTTCTCTATTTGTTCAAGTATTTTTAAAATGGTAAACGTGTATTTTAGCGTCATAAATTATTCACTCATTGCCACAGTTTTATTTTTAATCCATCCAACTTCTAGTTTGGCAAGATTCCTTCTCATTGATCCAGCTTCTGCTTAGGCAAGAATTCGTTTCATTATTCCCTGTTCTATTTAGGTAGCAAATATACATGTTTCATTAATAAAACTTCTATTTAATTAAAAACACAATTTTTCATCAATCCAGCTTCGATTTTAGTCAGATTGTTTTAATAAATACCATTTCTATTTAACTTTAAGTAAAAACAATTGCGTCGATCCAGCTACTAATTTGAATAACGCTGAAACTCATGCAATTATGGATAATTTACGAAGCTAAAATACACGTTTACCATTTATTCATAGGTATTCAGTTATCGCTATTCAGAGGTGCTCCCGACTACAGTGCATCGGAGTGTCACGCAGATGCGCCAGAGGAATAATTGGGAGTGAAAGTGTGGCTCAATTTCCTACATGGCAGCTTGATATTTGAACCTAGTACCTCCCGGTTCGGAGACTCCTACACCACCACTGCGCCTTGCGCCCACACGAAAACAGTTATTTTGGTATTAACTTATGAGCTTTAATTCATATCTTTTATTACATAATAACGTAATCCAATAGCATAATTACGGTGACTCGACAAAATGGTGCGAACAAAATGGTCCTGACAAAATTGTATGAATGAAATGAAGCTGGATTATGGAATCTTTATATGAAATAGAAGCTGGATTAATGAGAAGACGCATGTGAAATGGAAGCTGGATGAAGGTTCTACATAAATATTTTTATATATGAAATGGAAGCTGGATTGATGAAAATAACGCTTTAGATATAGAAGCTGTATCAGGGTATTGTGATAGCTGAAATAGAAGCTGTATTAATGAAGGATGCATTACAAATGGAGGTTGGTTTAAGGAATTTTATGGCTTAAATTGAAACTGAATACATCATGAAAAACATGAATGAAACACATCAATCCAGCTTCCATTTCTCAAGCTTTTTTTCGCCAATTCGGCTTCCTTTTCTCAAGTTTTTTCTTAACTAGAGCTGTATTTCAGACACAAAAAAGCCATCCACCCTCTATTTCAGCAATAAGATAGCAATAAAATAAGCAATAACGTAATGATGTGATGGAGTACAAAGTTTGACTAGCTTCTGGATTTCGTCATTGCTTCTTTCAGAGTGATTAATGATTATTCTTTACTTTACTGGAAATATGATTTCTATTTACAGATGAAGCATGGATCCTTCTTGTGGGCTTTTGAAATGCAAGTGAAATGGAACCATCATTAATGTACGAAACAGGACCATGCATTTTTGGGAAGAATATGACATCAATTATTGTTGGACTTTTAATAAAGTAATTTGCATTCAGAAAAAAAGTTAATCATTTCACGAGGTCATGTACCAACTTCGAATTGAAGAGCTCTGACAATTGGAGATGCACGTGAGACTTAAGTAGAAACCAAATTGATGTTAAATATCTTAGAACCTGTGCTATTAAGATTGCCATATTAATGGAGAAAGCAGTAATACAATCGATTGTATCAGTAACCTGATGGCGAATACGAGAACAGATATAGCGGAAGAACTGTGCAACTGCCAGATATGTCTGAAATCATTTGCTTATCACAGACTTCTGAAAATTCACATGAGAACCCATACTGGAGAAAAGCCATACAGGTGTCATCTATGTGAGAAATCATTCAGTCAAGGTAGTAATATGAAAATGCACATGAGAATCCATACTGGAGAAAAACCATACAAGTGTCAGGTATGTGAGAAATCATTTAGTCAACGTGGTAGTCTGAATAATCACATGAGAATCCTCTCTGGAGATCTCCCATACAAGTGTCGTCTATGTGAGAAATCATTTCGTCAAGGTAGTATTCTCAAAGTGCACATGGGTGTGCATACTGGAAAAAAAACCATACAGCTGCCAGTTATGCCAGAAATCATTTAGAATAGCTATTGCTCTGAAAATCCACATGACAGAACATACTGGAGAAACACCATACACGTGTAATCTATGTGATAAATCATTTAGTCAATGTGGTAATTTGAAAATCCACATGAGAAGCCATACTGGAGAAAAACCATACAAGTGCCAGCTTTGTCAGAAATCATTTAGTCTCAGTGGTACTCTGAAAAACCACATGAGAATCCACACTGGAGAAAAACCATACAATTGCCATCTATGTGAGAAATCATTTAGTCAATGTGGTAGTTTGAAAATGCACATGAGAAACCATACTGAAGAAAAAAGATACAAGTGCCAGCTATGTCAGAAATCATTTAGTCAAGGTGGTCTTTTGAAAAAGCACATGAGAATCCACACTGGAGAAAAGCCATATAGTTGCCATCTATGTGAGAAATCATTTAGTCAAGATGGTAATTTTAAAATGCACATGAGAAACCATAGTGGAGAAACACCATACAGTTGCCAGTTTTGTAAAAAATCATTCAGTGCAGGTAGTACTCTGAAAAGGCACTTGAGAATCCATGCTGAAGAAAAACCATACAGGTGCCATCTATGTGAGAAGTCATTTAGTCAACGTGGTAGTCTGAAAAAGCACATAAGAATCCATAATGGGGAAAAACCATATACGAGTGAGGATTGCAATAAAGGATTCACACATTGTGGAAATCTAAAGGCGCACCAAAGAACTCATATAATCAGGAAGCAACTCTCATGCAAGAACTTGTGTGGCGGGAAGTTTTCTTCAACAAAACAGTTGATACTCCACACAAGAACACAGGGACAAGATCTTTCAATTCGAATTGAAGTTATTAATGATGTTATTGATAAACCAAATGATGTTTTCTCAATAAACATATGTCCAGATTCTGTTGGAATTGCTTGTCCTTTGCGGAAAATTAAAGATGAGGACTGTCCGACTATTAGCAATTTCAAATGTTCTGTGGATAAAAAAGCGAATTGGTCAAAATCTTTTGGATGTGGTATAGCCTAATTATGTGACGAATTGCTTGAAACAGAGAATGGATTTCTGCAGCATTGTAACAGCCATCGATTTTCTCCACCGCACGACTTATTTTCTGTCTTGCAATGAATTGTGATTGTGTATACTTTAAAAAATCATTGTTTCTCGAGAAAAGTTGGGACTCCCGAATGTACACATACCATGCGTACGTGTGTCGTAACTTTGAACTAATTTAATTCGAAAATAATAATGTTATGGTATTGTTGCTAATGAGACTCTAAAACTGTAGGTCTCTTTCTCTGTTGTTAAATATCAAATTTATTTAGCTGCATAAATTCTTCTGTACTAGACACAAGACATTCGTTTGCTCTGATCATCTGGGACATTTAGGCAGTTGATATTTAGCTGTCATTGCATTAGATGTATTAAGCAATTAAATTTCTATTAATTAACTTATTCGAAATAGATTTTTCCTGGTCATTACAGACCTAATGGCTAAAGGACCCCTAAGCGGCTTAGGGGTCCTTTCTGCCCACACTGTATATAATGGATAGTCACGTCGGGTGGCCAGCTATACACGCGCTTCATGTCAGAAACTTAATTTCCTTCATTTTCACCGGCTCCTTTGAGATGCCAATCTTCTTTTTCAGCAGGAAACTCTTCCTCAAGCTGGTGAGTGTATTCGATTATTCAAACATCTTTCTCGATGGTTTTATTTCTGAAATAAGCCTCTAGCCTTTTCCTCAATCCGAGTGTAGGGCATTTCCCCCCCTGGACAAACCCCCCCCGGACAAAACCCCCTCCGGACAAAACCCCCCGGACAATTCCCTTCCCAGGGTAGGACAATTCCCCCCGTGTCGAACATATTGCGTGTAAGTGGTATTACTATAAAACGGCGGTCCTAAGTGTCCTAATTTGGATTGATAAAAAGATATCTTGCTAAATAGAAGCCGGATTGATAAAAATAAATTTTACTTAAATGGAAGCTGGATTGATGAAAATATTCTTGCCTAAATTGGAGCTGGATTGATGAAAATATTCTTGCTTAAATTGGAGCTGGATTGATGAAAATATTCTTGCTTAAATTGGAGCTGGATTGATGAAAATATTCTTGCTTAAATTGGAGCTGGATAGATCAAAATAATTGTTATTTAAACAGAAGTTGGATTAAACGCATTTTTGCCTAAATGGAAGCAAAAGGGGGGAATTGTCCGGGGGGTTAATGTCCTAGGCTAAATCAGGGGGGATTTGTCCGAAGGGGTTTTGTCCGGGGGGATTTTGTCCAGGGGGGCGAAATGTCCGCGCCCCCTGAATCCATCTGTATTTCAAATTCTTTGTCCCAGCTGTCATTAATCTCTGGGTGCAATCATCATCTTTCGTCCTACGAGTCAATGCATTCACAAACGTTCCTCATCATCCTTTCCGTCTTCTGCCTTACCCTGCACTCAATTATTCTTCCTAATTCCTCATCCGTGCTAAGACCGTCCAAGAACAACGGCCGAACATTGTAACCACACGGACATTATTTCAAAACATCGCCCCGTATTATAGGCTAGCCTATAATTATCTAAAAAGTACGTTATCTAAAAAGTAGGTTTTGTCTAGATAGAAGATGAAAGTGTGAAACCGATTCCTGCCTAAATGGAAGTTGGATCTATGAAGAATAGGTCGGTGCCAAAACGTCCGCATATTATGACTACAGGTTCGCTCACTGGTTTTGGGAAGAATATGACATTAATTATTGTAGGACTTTTAATAAAGTATATTGCATTCAGAAAAAGTTAATGATTTCACGATGTCATGTACCAACTTCGTCTTGAAGAGCTCTGACAATATTATTGGAGATATAGACGTGAGAATCAAGTAAAAACCAAATTGATGTTAATTGTCTTAGAACCTGTGCTCTAAAGATTGTCATCTGACTGGAGAAAAGCAGTGATGCAATCGATTGTATCAGTAACCTGATGGCGAATACGAGAACACAAGAGATATGGGAGAAGAATGGCTAAACTCCCAGATATGTCTGAAATCATTTGCTAATCACAGACTTCTGAAAATCCACATGACATAACATATTGGCGAAAAACTATACAGGTGACATCTATGTGATAGGTCATTTAGTAAGTTTATTTATCTGAAAAAGCCATGAAAATCCATACTGGTGGGGAAACCATGCAGGTGTCATCTATGTGAAAAATCATTTAGTCGGGTTAGTTGTCTGGAAATGCACATGAGAATCCATACTGGAGAAAAACCATACAGTTGCCATCTATGTGAGAAATCATTTTGTCAAGATGGTAATATGAAAAAGCACATGAGAATCCATGCTGAAGAAAAACAGTACAGCTGTCAGTTTTAGCCAGAAATCATTTAGAGTAGCTAAGGCTCTGAGAATGTATATAGGAACCCATACCGGAGAAAAACCATACAGGTGTCAGCTCTGTGAGAAATCATTTACTGTAAATGGTACTCTGAAAAGGCACATGAAAATCCATACTGGTGAGAAACCATACAGATGCCATCTATGTGAGAAATCATTTAGTTTAGATAGTACTCTGAAAAAGCACTCAAGAGACCATTCTTGTGAAAAACCTCATACATGTGAGGTTTGCTATAAAGAATTCACACCATTTGGAAATCTAACGGCGCACCAAAGAACTCCTGTAATCGGGAAGCAACTCTCATGCAATAAATTTTATAACCGGAAGTTTTCTTCAACGAAACAGTTGATACTCCACACAAGAACACATGGACAAGATCTTCCTATTCGAATTGAAGTTATTAATAACTAGCTGAATTACCCGGCGTTGCCCGGGAAATATAAGTTTTTGTCCCCAGCCACGCCTGACCCCGTTCCGACTTCACCATTCTGACCCCGCCTTCCATCGACCCCCGCGTTAAGGAGAAGTAACGAACCTCTCCGCTAGGTGTACAGGTCTGGTCGATAATCGAAGAGCAAAACCCGTTAAGTCCACTCGACACGTAACTGAGAAAAACGACTTTTTCTGAAAAGATACTACCATTCAGCGCAACGTGCTTTTTTCATAAATTGTTCTTTGCCACTTAGACAAAGGAAGTTTTTTAAATCTACGCTTTTTTATTCCGATTATTTGCAGTTATATTCGCATTATTTACGTCCACAACATTTTTGCTACGCGGTTTGGCGAGATGTGACGTTAAGATTTGAGCTCAAAATAATGACGTCACGAGTTTAGTGAACATAATTATGCCGTGTCTAATATATCGTTTTTATAACAGCGAAATTTAAAATATGGAAAGATTTTTGGATCGCGATCTTTATGATTTTCTCGTGTGGATCAGAAGAAAAAAGTCGAGAATAATCCTCGCAAATATTTTCGATAGAAGTAAATATCACGTGACCTCAAACCGTCATGCCATTGGCTGTAGTTCTCTGGTAGGCAATGGAGGCCTTATCAACGTGAATGGATTTTGAATCGCTTATCGCGTGCAAGTTTAAATGTTGACATCTCGGGACTTATAAAGTGAATTGGCAGCCGAAAATAGTGGCGTTTAACTCCAAATGTGGGTAAGAATCGATTGCAAATTTTTTTTTAAACGAATCGCTGTAATTTCCGAGTAGGCCTCCGGACAAAATTGGTGCATCCCACACACAGAAGGACAAACTTTGAGTTTTATACTTAAAGATGTTGCTGAGAAAGCAAATAACGATTTTTCAAGAAACATTTGGTCAGTTTCTGTTGGAATTCCTTTTCGGAAAATTAAAGACGAGGTCTGTGCGACTATTAGCAAATCCGAATTTTCTGTGGATACAAAAGCGAATTGGTCAAAATCTTTTGGATGTGGTTTATGTGACGAATTGCTTGAAACAGAGAATGGATTTCTGGAGCATTGTTACAGCCATCGATTTTCTCCACCACAAGACTTATTTTCTGTCTTGCACTGAGATTTAATTGTGTGTGCATAATAATTAAACTTTAATCATTGTTTATCAAGACAAGTTGGGAGTCCCAAATATACGCAAACCATGCATACATGTGTCGTAACTTTGAACTACTTTAATTCCAAATAATTATTATACTATTGTTGCTAATGAGACACTAAAACTGTAATTTATTTCTTTGTTGTTAAATATCAAATTTATCTAGCTTCATAAATACTTCTCTGCTGGACACTAGACATTCGTTTGCTGTACATCATCTGGAGATTAAATATCGAATGTTCTGTTTTTGTCATAACGGGAAATAAATATGTAGTCAAAATATTTTGTTTGAAATTAGTTTTGGCTGTGTTATGTAATGTGAATTGACTTTAAGCCTAACTGTGAAACTTGATATAAAAATATATTCTTTCTTCTGGTCATTATAGAGACCTATTTGTAAAATTCCTTAGGGATCCTTTTTGCCCACCCTGTATAATTATGATGGATAGTCACGTAGGGTTACCATAAGAGCTCAGATGAAAAAGAGGACACTCAAAATGTTCGTCAGCTCCTCAGTCATAACGACCTGCACGAAAACCTCTGTATTGGGCTTTCAGGGCGGCTCTGTAAATAACCACTTACGTTTCGGCATTTTTTATGTCAAATTTTTCCGTGAAATTGAAAAATTTATTATTTTATCTACAATTGTCATTATGTAACTAGCGTTATAGTTATACGTTTGGTTTACAAAAACCGCATCATGAACCGGAAGTCCGATGGCAACCATACTATTGAGCTAAATACTGCTGGGACGCGTGTTTAGTTCACGGAAAGGAACAGTAGGCTATATAACACGGAAAAGTAAGTAAAATCGATTGATCGGGCACGGACGGAGAAAACCCGGACAAAATCCGTATTTCTGGGAAGCCGCCCGGACGCCCGGACAGGAGTCAAAAAAGAGGACGTGTCCGGGGAAACCCGGACGTATGGTAATGTGAAGAAGTAGGCATTGTCTTATTATTATTAATATTAGGCTATATTATCCATTAATAAGACCTTGCAACGTTGGCCCGATTATATAGAGCTGTATGTAGGAACTTAGGAAGCTGCCAATGGTCTGCTTTTCTGGTCCAGTTCCTGATAACTGTAGGGCATGCACGTGATAGATACGTGATCAGCATCGTCCTAGGTCAACTTGACCTGACCGACTGTACTCGAGGCCGAAATGCAGCGTCCTCGTGCTCTGGACTCGTGCCAAGCGTGCTGCTGACGTCATCCGCGTCCCTACGAGCGAAAGGCCTATAAAACGGACCCGCAACACAAAACGCCGCCCTTCGCCTGGATCGTGGAAGAGAGAACCTGCGCCGGATCGTAAGCCGCAATTCATCTTGGAGATCGGGAATGCGCCCGGAGGTATACTGCCTTCGTGAAGCCTGGAGATTGTTCGTGAAGTCGAAATTATTGTGTTTTCAGCGACAGAGATGAAGTATAGTTAGGCCTTCGTCTGAAATCGTTGAGTTTTATATATTGTGAAATTAAGTCTGTAAGTTAGGCATTCGATCGAATCGTGAAGTGCAGCTTAGTGCGAAATTAGTGAGTTATTATCGAGAAGAATTAGTCTGTAGTTAGGGCTTTCGATTGAACCGTGATTGTGAGATTATTGAGAATAAGGAAGTGCATTTAGGCTGTAGTTTAGGCCTTCGTGTGAAACGTGATCGAAGCGAATAACGTCGGACAGGAGCGAAGTACTGCACGGAATTCTTCTTCAAGGTGTACGTGAACGACGGACCTGATGCGGAATCCACGACGGAAAGCACGGAATTCCTAAGAGTCGTATAGAGGCAAATCGGGAGCGTAATTTCTGTTCTGTTAGCGGCCACGTCAGCTGTTTTTGTGAGGACATTGTGGTGAGTAAGGGAATTTCCCCGGGCGTGAAATTTACCCAATTTATACGGCCGCCGCGCCTTGCAACAGCCAGACCGATAGCGAAAGCAGAATAACTTAGTGACCTGACGACTGTGTAGACCGAACGTTAATTCTACCATTATTATTATAGGCGTGTGATTATTCTTGTTAGACTAGTGCAATCCATATATCCGCTTGGTTAATACAAAAGGATTTATTCCACAATGTCAGTCTCTTCATTGCTGCAAATGGGTGTAACTGATGATGATGTTGATGATGATGTGAATGCGTGTATAGATAGGCCCAATGTGACTGTGGCATCGCCCATGACCCAGACTGAGATTATGTTGATGCGACTGACACAGACATTGAATGGAATGGACGAGAGACAGAAAATTATGGGAGAGAGACAGAAAACTATGGACGAACGACAGAAGCACATGGATGTGAGAATGGAAGAAACAAGGGACGGAATAAGTGAAGTAATGGGACGAATGAGAGAAGTGGTGTATGACCAGGAAGAGTTGAGGAGGCAGATTTCCGGGAGAGATATCGGAGATAGGCCCATGCCTGGCCCACACCTGGAAATGGAAATGGATGGATTGGGTGAACTGAATGAAGTGAGGGGGGTGAGTTTACAGAATCGACGATCGCACACGAACTCAGGTCCTGAAACAAATAGGATTGCAGATAATTTTTCTGCCGGCCAAATAACCACTCGGGCCCTCGTCACAGAAGAAGAAACCCGGCCTAGCAGAAGCAGGGTAAGGTGTAGTGAGCGACTTCGAGGAAGGAGTCGCCGAGACTATGCCACGCTAGACCGGGTAGGCTTCCGCTCACCCCCTGAAGACGATCGTCGACCCCCGGAATTCGGATTGGGGGCGGTATCCAAACGGGTCGGAGTAGCGCCCTTCCCGGCCGCTCCCAGGAAGACGTGGATCCCTAACGGGGGAGGGGCCCTCACTGAAGAAGCGCCAGTCCCAAGGGACGAGGAGCGACTTCACAGGGGGGTGGTATCAACAGTAACCCTATAGTCACGTAGGGTGGTCAGCTATGCACGACGCTTCATCTCAGAGAATTTATTTCCCTCATTTTCACCGGTTCATATGAGACTTCAATCCTGTTTTCAGCATGAAACTCTTCATCTGACAACGCTCCACACCATGACTTGGCGGATGCTTAACTTTTTCCTTAACTTTTTCCACGAAAAGACATTATCCGCCCTGTAGTTGGGAGCGCCTCTGAGTGGAAAACTGTCGCTATGTTAGGAGGAAGCCGGGCGAGGAATTCCTACCGCAATGCCTCGTGGAAAAAGTTAAGCATCCGCCAAAAGTCATGGTGTGGAGCGTTGTCTCTGTGAGGGGGGTGTAAAGGTTTCAAATTACCCCTTCCTAAACATTACCCCCCCCCGGTAACTTGAAACCGGTTTCAGATTACCCCCCGGAAACTAGATTTGCATAAATCATCGCATTTATTGAACTAAAAAAATCAGAAAAATCATCCCGCTTCTTGTTTTGGTCTGAAGATTTTCATCTCTCATCCCACTTCGTGGTTTGCTATCAATATTTTGATCCGAAAAAAATAATAGCCTCGAAGCCATTTTCATTTTCTCCATGTAAACTTCAGCGGCGAATAGTATTTTAGTTACAGATGAAAATATTGATAACAAACCACGAAGTGGGATGACGGATGAAAATCTTCCGATCAAGACAAGAAGCGGGATGAATTTTTTGATATTTTTAGTGCAATAAATGCGATGATTGATGCAATTTACAGTCTGCAGGGGGGTGATGTTTAGGAGGGGGTAATCTGAAACCTGTGTATGTCTGCTCCACATCATGACACCGGCCAGTCAGGAAAGACCAGTGGAGAGAGTCGGGGGAGAGAGCGTGGGACACATACGGGCATTGACCCAGGTTGTCCTTCATGCCTCTCTCCCAATATTCTCTTCAATCAGACAAGGTGGTCTAGCTGCTCCAAGATGTTATTGGTATGGAGCTGACCTGCTGACCGGACCGGTTGAAGCTGGGCAACATGACGCGAGACAGACTCAGACAGAGAGTGGCGTCGGACTCCTACGGGCATTGAGCCTAAGGATATTGATGATGATGATGATGAATCAGAAACCTTTACACCGGTCGACTCTTCGTTGTCAATGGCATGATGAACGCAGAACAAGACAAAAGTAACAAAACTGTCTTCTGCCCCAGCTAAACGATTGGTTTCTAGATGGGAACTGTGTCTTCATGCAGGACAGTGCACCTTGCCACGCAGCGAACCTTATAAAGAATTTCTTCAATGACGTTTTTTAAGAGGTTCTTCCGTGGCCGGGTATTATAGTCCGGATACAGGGGCGGATCCAGGGGGGCCAATCCAGCCATGGCCCCCCATTTAGAAATTTCTTTATTTTTGACCAGCTATTTTGCTCGGAAAGTAGACGTGGCCCCCTCCCCCATGAGTGGTTTCGTAGGACTTTGCCCCCCCCTCGAAAATTTCTGTATCCGCCCTTGTCCGGATATGAACCCAATAGAAGGAATCTGGCACAACTTGAAGGACAAACGGCAACTAATCGAACGAATTGTTGAAGTGTGGCATCGCAATCAGGAAATTCCGCAACTTATCGCAAATTACTATAAGACTATGCCAAAGCGTATAAAGGCCAGTGCCGGCGCCAGGATTTCAGTTTTGGAGGGGCTGAAGTCCGCGGCCAAATTTTCTATGTTCGCCGCCAAAATTTCTGACGACTTTTTTTTAGTTATCGACCAAAATCTCATGAAATATTTACTATGTTCGCCGCCAAAATTTCTGACGACTTTTTTTTTTTAGTCGTCGACCAAAATCGTGGATATTTCAATGTAAAATAATTCAGATGGTCATTTTTTTAGGGGGGCTGAGCCTCTTGTAGGGGGGCTTGGCCCCCCATCCCCCCCCTAGCGCCGCCACTGATAAAGGCTCTAATAAACGCCCAAGGTCGTTCAACTAAGTAGGCTAGGCTACTAGGGACACTGCACTATATCGGCTGGGTAATTTGGTATGTTATAATTATTATGGTGTTCTCAGTCCTTTTGATTGCATAAAATAAGTGCGAAATGTGAAAATAACTGGTTTTAAGCCTTGACCATAATAAAATGGCCACTACAGTATAACCACAAGTGACTGTTTTTCGGACACCACAATAATGGCTGAGCGAAAAATTAGTAGGAATGAAGAAGAAGGATCGAGAAGAAGAGAGGAGAAAAGGTGAAGCACCGACAGTACTTCCCTCCTGAAGGTTCTTCAGCTAAAGAAGTGTTTATGACTAGATTGATCCCAATTCTAGAAGACTTAGGCCTATCTGGTTCTAGGACAAAATGGTGCGGACAAAATGGTGCGGACAAAACGGTATGTTTAAATGGAAGCTCGTCACTGAAATTCGAAAACCGCTCCTTGGCCATTGCCGTTCCACCTCTTTGGAACAAACTTCCGCCAGCACTTCGGCAAACTTCCGACCCATCATACGAGCTCACCAAAACTCCACCTCTCGTTATCTCCCCACAGGTCTTTCACTCAAAACTGAAAACATTGCTCTTTCACAAATTCTATCCTGATTCCTCCTCTTCTCATCACATCCCTCGTCATTTCAACTCTAAACGTCACCCACCTTATCCTTATTGTGATTTTCATATTATGTTTATCACTAGTACTTTCGTCAGTTATGTTCTAGTTAAGTGAAGTAATAGTATGCAAAAAAATAGTCAAGAAAGAAGGGTTCGGGTAGTATAAGCTAATAGATTTTCCGGGTTCCTATTGCACTGTACTTTATTGACTGATCACATTAGTACGTTTGACTTTGTGTGCAATAAACAAATTCATTCATTCATTCATTACGTCATGTTATTGTTTCCAATCAGACACTAAGACTTAAGGTTCTTGCAGTAAACAAATTCATTCATTCATTCATTACGTCATGTTATTGTTTCCAATCAGACACTAAAACTTCAGGTTCTTGGAATAAACAAATTCATTCATTCATTCATTACGTCATGTTATTGTTTCCAATCAGACACTAAAACTTCGGGTTCTTTTTTCTTTGTTGCTAAATATCAAATTTATTTAGCTGCATTATTGCTTGTCTTTTCGACACAAGACATTCGAATCGTTTGCTGTAGGCAGTTGATATTTAGCATTTGCTGTTGCATTAGATGTAATAATTAATTAAAGTATATTGGCTTATTCAAAATAGATTATGTATCCGACGTAATGTGTGGTCATTAAAAGAAATACATTTTTGATCAAGGATTGTCATATTACGATGCTCCTGAGACCTAGGGTGTCGGTATTGGTTTCGTGCCTTGGACACTTGGAGCTCCGCGACTTCGGCCCTTGCAATAAATTAAATGATGATGACGACGACGACAATGATAATGGTGATGGTGATGGTAATCACGGAAAATGTTCTAGTTGCACCACTGGGCTGGAGGAAGGTACTTGGGTTTCGACCCCAAACCTGAAGCCTGGCCCCGCCACTCGAGTTTTGTTGATCAGCATTAATTTATGCGGACTTAAATTTTTTTAAATTTTAATTTGAAAAGATTTCAATTCCTTCAAATTCTTTTAAAATCAAAGCAGTAAGATTATAATAGACTAACTGTTGTAGATTATTCTCAATGGTAGAAGTTTTCATATAGGCCTAGAACCTTTTTGCCGAATCCTTAAAAGTATTTAACATTAGTTTTACCCGCTGTTATTAATCTTACAGACCAACAAGACTTTCTAATCCCCTCACCCGCACCAAAGTGGAAGTTGGATCTATGAAGAATAGTTCTTGCTCAAATAGATGGAGTCACGCTAATTGACTTTGTTAACACACTGTCGCTTAACTGAAACTACCACGTTAAAGTGTATTCGCTAGATGGCAGGACATCCGTTGAAAACTAATGCTCTCACGTTGTTCATCGTTCGCCATTTTGTGTCGAAGACAGTAAGAACCGGGGCGCGGACATTTCCCCCCCGGACAAAACCCCTCCCGGACAAAAAGCCCCCCCGGACAAAACCACCCCGGACAATTCCCCCTAGGGTAGGACAATTCTCCCTCTGGTAGAACATACTGGTTGAAAATCCCAGAGCGAATTCACTACAAAGTTCTCTCCTTAACATACAACTCCTTACAATGCTCCCAGCCCAGATATCTTCGCGAACTGTTCACCATCCAGCCTATCCGTTCAACTTCTACCCGATCATCCGCCTGCCTTACACTCTCTCGAACGCCGGTCACAAGTCATCTCAAGTTCTCCAACCGAGCCATATCCAACTCAGCACCACGCCTTTGGAATGATCTGCCTGCTGAGTTCCGATCCTTTTCAGTTCCTACTCCATCATTACTAATCACACACCATCACCTTCCTCAGGCTCCTCTATCCATCACACCTCGGGCCTTTCACTCGAAACTAAAGACACTCCTGTTCAAGAACTCTTATCCTGTTTCACCAGACCCCCACCCTCCAATTCCCGGCTCAGACGACACCCACCTTAGTAGCTGTTCCACACCTCTGATCATACGGTACCTCGACCCGGACCACCATGGACTACTCTCACGGACAACCCTTCTAACGCAACGCAGCGCTCGTGAATAAGCCGGTGCCCCGCGCTTGGCTTTCCAGTGGCGCTTTAGAAATTAGGAGATTACGATTACGATACTGCGTATAAGTGGTTGTACTGTAAAACGTCGGTGCTAAGTACGCAAGTTAAATTGATGAAAAGAATTCTCGCTAAATAGTAGCCGGATTGGTACAAAATAAATTTTACTTAGGCCTAAATGGAAGCTGGATTGATGAAAATATTCTTTCTTAAATTGGAGCTGGATTGATGAAAATATTCTTGCTTAAATTGGAGCTGGATTGATGAAAATAAACTTGCTTAAATTGGAGCTGGATTGATAAAAATATTCTTGTTTAAATTGGAGTTGGATTGATGAAAATATTCTTGCTTAAATTGAAGCTGGATTGGTGAAAATATTCTTGCTTAAATTGGAGCTGGATTGATGAAAATATTCTTGCTTAAATTGAAGCTGGATTGATGAAAATTTTCTTGCTTAAATTGAAGCTGGATTGATAAAAAAAATTGTTATTTAAATAGAAGTTGGATGAAACGAATTTATACCTACAGAAATAGGCTATTTTCGCAGCAAGAGGTAATTGTCCGGGGGGTTAATGTCCTAGGCAAAACCGGGGGGGGAATTGTCCGGGGGGGTTTTGTCCGGGGGGTTTTGTCCAGGGGGGAAATGTCCTACACTCGTAAGAACCAGATCGTGGAGAAAATCATTCGGACAATTCATATCTACACATGATGATCAGAATTCAGCAAAGTATTTCAAGCAGAATAAAAGGTTTTCAGCAAAAAGTAGCAAACACACGATTTTATTATGTCTCATCTAAAATAATTGTTATCAAATAGGCTTTGATAATGCCAGATGATCATTATTATTACTATTTAAAAAAGGAACAGGGTACCAGCGTAGCTGCACGTCACTGAGAAGTCACTTAGCAAGATGACAATCAAATTGGTAAATAAGAAATCTGTCAGATTAATCAAATAGTCCATCAAAAACTTTGCAAAGAGACTCAAAAGAAGTTTTGGCACAGGCAGGAACAGAAGGAATTTGATTAAAAATCATACACAGATTATGCAAGATGGCGTGGGAAAGTGAACAGTGGCCATCAAACTGGAAACGATCCATCATAATCCCGATACATAAGAAAAAGGACAGGTTAGACTGTTCAAATTACAGAGGGATTAGTCTTCTATGTCACTGTGGCAAAGTCTTTTCAACAATCATACTGCAGAGAATAAGGAAAAGAACAGAGGAGATTTTGTCAGAGGCACAAGCGGGGTTCAGGGTGAACAGAAGTACAATCGACCAGATATTCACCTTAAGACAGATAGCGGAAAAGTACGACGAATTTGGGAAAGACCTTTATGTGTGCTACATAGATTTCAGGAAGGCTTTTGATAGCGTGTGGCGGAAGGGGTTGAGGAGAGTAATGAGACATTACGGATACCCGGAGAAGATAGTGAGACTGCTGGAGGGCGCGTACAGAGATACTTTTAGCGCCGTGAGAGTAGACGGGGACCTGTCAGAATGGTTCAGGACTATTGTAGGGGTACTGCATGGATGTGTTCTGTCGCCACTTTTGTTCAACATCTTCTTGGAGCTGATAATGGCTATGGCATTGGAGGGGACAGAGGAGGGAGCGATGATAGGAGGAGAACTGATTAGCGATCTGAGATTTGCAGATGACATTGCACTACTGGGGGAGAAGGAGGAGGGACTACAGGATTCGCTAACGAGAGTTGTGCAGGTAAGCAAAAGAATGGGTATGTGCATCAATGTGCAAAAAACGGAATGTCAGTACATTGGGAGAGAAGGGACACGGCTTGGATTTAATGTGGATGGTCAGATACTGGAGCAAAAGGAGAGTTTCGTGTATCTTGGAGGTCTTATCGATGCGCACGGGGATCAGAAAAGGACGTTGAAAGAAGAATTGGGCTCGCTAGAGGAATGTTGCAGAGTTTGCATAGGATCTGGAGATCAAAGGAAATTAGCAAGACCACCAAGGTGTGAATATACGAGACCTTGGTGCTGAGCGTACTGTTATACAACTCAGAGACGTGGACGCTGAAGGAGACTCAGAAAAGACGGTTGAGGGTATTCGAAATGACGTGCTTGCGAAGCATAGAAGGGGTCACAAGGAGGGAAAGGATACGAAACACGGAAATACGCAGCAGACTGAAGATGCAACGAGACATTGTGGACAGGATTCAGATCAAAAGAATGCGGTACTTTGGACATGTCGTCAGAATGCAAAGTGGAAGATATCCAAAGGTGGCACTGCAAGGATATGTGCATGGAAAGAGGAAAAGAGGCAGACCCAGGAAGCGATGGATGGATGCTGCAGAGGAGGACTGCCTGAGGATGGGACTAACCGTGGGAGAGGCGACGCGGAGAGCACAGGACAGAGACGACTGGAGGCTATCCATATAGGAGCGGCTGATGCGGGCGGAAGCTTCGCCGGGGCCATAAACGGTGGGCACATTGAACACAAGTTGTGAATCACTATCAACTTCATTTTAAAACAGTTATTTGAGATGAGAGTTAATAAGATCGTGTTGTTGTTGTTACTTTTTGTTGCGTTGCGGTTTTTAATCGTGAAAAAACGGTGGGTGGCCTCACTAAATGTGATATAACTTTTATTCTGTTAGAAATATTTTGATGAAATCTAACCACCATGTGTTAATATGAATTGTCTCTAAACCTGTAAAGATTCATATCGAAATTCTTACTTCTGGCCATGCTATTATCAAAAAACCTATTTTTGCGTTTCGCTTTTGAATCGTCAAAAACAGTGGGTGACCTCACTAAAAGTGATATAACTTCTGTTATGTTTTTAATATTTTGTTGAAATGCGTACGTAAATATGAGTTGTTTTTAAGACTGTAAAATTTCACTTAAAAATTCTTATGTTTGGCCAAGATATGGGCTAAAAACAGTAGGGGTTTACTTTTTTGGCGTACCATAATTATAGAGCCTTTTTTGCCGAATCTCTACATGTGTTTAATATGGTTCCACGACAACTGGTCTACCGACAACTCGTCTCCGGACAATTGGTCTAACGACAACTGGTCTACAGACGAATAGTATTGATGAAATAGAAGTTGGATTTATGAAAACAGTTTCATAGCCTAAATGGAAGCTGTATTGATTATTTTATTCGTGTATTTCGACATGCATCCAGCTTCTACTTCAGATCTAAAAATACCTTCATCCAGCTTCTATTTCTCACCCGTTATTTTCATCAATCCAGCTTCCATTTCAGATATATAAAATACTCTCATCCAGCTTCCATTACTTAAGCGTTTTTCTATCAATCCAGCTTCTATTTCAGATCAAGAAATACTTTCATCCAGCTTTTATTTCTCATACGCTATTATCGTCAATCCAGCTTCTATTTCACCTGTAAAAGAGACATCATCCGGATTCCATTTCTCTTGCGTTTTTTCATCAATCCAACCTCCATTTCACCTGTAAAAACATTCAGCCAGCTTCCATTTCTCAAGCGCTGGATCAGTTATCTGTAGACCAGTTGTCGTAGACGAATAATTGTCCGGGGACCACTTGTCGTTAGACGAGTTGTCGGTAGACGAGTTGTCGTGACACCGTTTAACATTATAGGCTTACCCGCTGTCATTACTCTTACAGACCAGTAAGACTTTCAAATCCCCTCACTCACACCAAAATGGAAGTTGGATCTATGAGGAAAAGTTCTTGCTCAAATAGATGGAGCGATGGAACGAACGAACGAATACGCATCTAATCGAAAGCTTGATTGTTCAAATTATTCCACTTGTCCGTAGCTGACGAAACGTCCGCATGCAGGTTCGTCAAATTGGAGCATGAGAGTTCCAGTTTCGAATCTTCCTCAAGCCATCTCGTATCGATCTTGATCAAGTCCTTCAATCGCAATTGCTGATGCGCATCGGCGTGAAACTCCGTTGCACTGTCCGCGCTGTAGTCGGGAGCACGTCATGAGCGAGCTTGAAAAGCAATATAGCAAATGAAAGAAGAAAATAGATCTAATTAACTAATAAATAAATGATCCAGAATAAAGTCCTAATTACGGTACATCGTTAATATGTAACTTCACCACTGGTTGCATCCTGTGGTTTCTGCCAGTGCCAGTCTCAAGACTGAGTAAAGAAGGAGGGCGACTCTTATGTACAGAAACTAGGGGGGCGGTAGAGTAGTGGTTTACACGCTGGCCAAGAGTGCGAGAGGTAGTGAGTTCGAGCCCCCGTTGGGCGGATTTGCTTTGTAGGCTGCCATTGGCGCCGTGTAATTACAAAGCTGTCTGTTCAGTTAGTAGTTAAGTCTAATTAAGATTACTGCATAACTTGTAAATGTAAAGCGCAGTGCGTCTTGCAGGCGTTTAATTAAAGAAAATATATTATTATATTATTATTACTACGTTAAAGTTTATTCGCTAGATGACAGGGCATCATTTGAAAAACTAATGCTCTCGCGTCGTTGCAGCGAATTACTTTCATCGCTCGCCATTTTGTGTCGGAGACAGGAACCAGATCGTGTAGAAATACATTGCGACGAATAATAGATCACTAATTGTTTTATAACAGCTCCTTTTAAATGTTATTTAAAATAAAAGAGGCTTCATTTTCTCGAGAATTATCTGAAGTCGCAAATTCGGTCTATAGCCTATGTGTGCCTGCATTTTAAAAATCGTTCGGTAAAACTATTTTAGCGTATTTTATTCGAAACCGCTCAGCTAAAAATAAATAGCGTATTTTATTGTTTGGGTACGTTTTCGAACTTTCGCAGGTATTTTCATCAATCCGACTTCTACCTTGGCATGTATCACTTTTGTCAATCCAGCTTATGTTGCAGCAACAATTTTTTCATCAATCCTGATTCTACTTAAATAACAATTATTTGTCATCAATCAAGCTCTCATTTAATTAAATATCTTTTCAGCAACCTAACTTCTATTTACGGGAAATAATTTTCATCAATCCAACTTCTATTTCTCAAGCAATCTTTTCATCAATTCCGTTTGCATTTCTCGAGCGTTATTTTGTCCATCCAGCTGCTACGTCAGCCATTAGATACCTTAATCAAACTTCCATTTCTCAAGTGTTTTCTCATCAATTCAGCTTCTATTTCACCAAGAATTTTTCACCAATCCAGCTTCCAATAATTATCACTCAATTTTGTCTGTTTGTAATTTTTTTTCATCAACGAACTATGTAAATACACACGCTAAATAATAAAATACGCTAAAATAGATGATATCGATTTTGAGATAATAAAATACGCTAAAATAATAAAATACGCTAAAATACGTTTTACCAATCGTTCCTGATTCTATTTAAGAAAAAACATTTTATTCAAACACTCCTGCATATTTATGGGTAAATACGCACTCTGCATGCCCTATATTTATTTATTTCTTCATTTCTATAGCGATATTTGAACTGGCGCTATAATAGCGCCCATTAAAGTATCGCTACTCAGAGGCGCTCCCGACTACAGCGCGGACAGAGAGCATCGGAGTTTCACGCCGATGCGCCAGAAGAATATTTGCGAGTGAAAGACTTGCTCAATATCCCTACATGGCCGCCTGATGGGGATTCGAACTTGGAACCTCCCGAATCCGAGGCACCTACACCACCACTACACCGCCCCACCCACGAATAAAGTTATTTCGTTATTAAACTACTAGCTTTAATTAATCTTTTATGACAACATGTTATACTTCAATGGCCGGTGACCGGATAAAATGGTAGCGGACAAAATGGTACGGACAAAATTGTATTGATGAAATGAAATCTGGATTAGTGAATTTATATATATGAATTAGAAGCTGGATTAATGAAAAGACGCATGTGAAATGGAAGCTGGATGAAGGCTTTGCATGGATATTTTTATATATGAAATGGTAGCTGATTGATGAAAATAACGCGTTAAATTAATTAATGAAAGATGCATTACAAATAGAGGTTGGTTTAAGAAATCTTATGGCTGAAATTGAAGCTGGATACATCATGAAGCACATGCATGAAAAACATTAATCCAGCTTCCATTTACCAGTTCTTAACTGGATCCTACATTTCTCATTTATTTATTTATTTTATAATAATAATCTTTTCTTTAATGAAGGGCCTGCAAGACAAACGGCACTTTACTTTTACAAGTTATGCAGTAATCTTAATTACACTTAACTACTTACAGAACAGACAGCTTTGGAATTACACGGCGCTAATAGCAACCCACAAAGCAGTGTCACCACAACTGGTTCACCGACAACATTGTTGGCTCAGCAGCAGATGGTGAATTGAAGCTGGATGATGGTTCATTATAGGTGAAATAAAAGCTGGATTGACAAAAATGACGCTTGTGAAATGGAAGCCGAATTGTGACAAAGCGCTTGAGAAATGGAAGCTGTATGGATGTTGAAATACATGAATGAAAGTCATCAATCCAGCTTCCATTTATCAAGCATTCTATTCATTAATCCAGCTTCTATTTCAGATATAAGAATACCATTACGCAGTTTTCATTTCACGTGCGTTTTTGTCATCAATCCAGTTCCAATTTGAGCAAGAATATTTTCATCATTTCAGCTCCAGTTTAGACAAGAATATTTTCATTAATCCAGCTCCAGTTTGAGCAAGAATATTTTCATCAATCCAGCTCCAATAATATTGTCGTGTATTATTGTCGTGAACCAGCTGTTGGTGAACGAATTGTCTGTGAACCAGTTGTCCTGGAACCCTACAAAGCATGTCTGCCCAACGGACCTCGAAATCGCTACCTATTGCACTCTACGCCAGCGTGTTATCCATTGGGCAACCGGGCCCCATTTCGAGTTACTATGAAAACTTGGTATAGCGTGATTTAAAATTGTCAATTTTTTACTTTAATGTTTTTGTCTACGACTTTTATGAAGGTCAACTGATACATCTTCGATTAAAAGTGTATAAGGCAATAACGTAATGAAGTGCTGCAATACAAAGTTTGACTAGCTTCTGGATTTCGTCGTTGTTCTTTCTGAGTGACTAATTCTTTACTTTATCCGAAAAATTATTTCAATTAACAGATGAAATGCATGTGAAATGTGGAACAATCATTAATGTAAGAAACTGGACCATGCTGGTTTTGGGAAGGCTATGATATCAATTATTGTAGAACTTTTAATAAAGAAAATTCATTCAAAAAAAGTTAATGATTTCACGGTGTCATGTACCAACTTCGTCTTGAAGAGCTCTGACAAATTTTGGAGATACACGTGAGAATCAACCATAAACCAATTTGATGTTAATTATCTTAGAACCTCTGCTTTATAGATTGTCATATGACTGGAGAAAGAAGTGATACAATCGATTGTATCAGTAACCTGATGGCGAATACGGGAATAAATATGGATGAAGAACTGTGCAACTGCCAGATATGTCTGAAATCATTTGCTAATCACAGACTTCTGAAAATACACATGACAGAACATACTGGAGAAAAACCATACGGATGCAATCTGTGTGAGAAATCATTTAGTCGAGGTAGTGATCTGCTAATGCACATGAGAATCCATACTGGAAAAAATATATACAGTTGCCACCTATGTGAGAAATCATATAGTCATGGTGGTACTCTGAAATATCACATGAAAATCCATACTGGTGAGAAACCATATAAGTGCCAGCTGTGTCGGAAATCATTTTGTAAAGGTGATGATTTGAAAAACCATATGAGAATCCACACTGGAGAAAAACCATACAGTTGCCATCTATGTGAGAAATCATATAGTCAAGCCGGTACTCTGAAAAATCACAAGAAAATCCATACTGTTGAGAATCCATACAGATGTCATCTGTGTGAGAAATCATTTAGTCAAGGTACTGATCTGCAAATGCACATGAGAATCCACACTGGAGAAAAACCATACAGTTGCCATCAATGTGATAAATCATTTAGTCAAGCCGGTACTTTGAAAAGGCATATGAGAATCCATACTTGTGAAAAACCATATACGAATGAGGTTTGCTATGAAGAATTCACACAATGTGGAAATCTAAAGGCGCACCAAAGAATTTCTGTAATCGGGAAGCAACTCTCATGCAAGAAATTTTATAGCACAAAGTTTTCTTCAACGAAACAGTTTATACTCCACACAAGAACACAGGGACAAGTTCTTCCAATTCGAAATGAAGTTATTAATAATGTTATTGATAAACCAAATGGCGTTTTCTCAAAAAACATATGTCCAGATTCTGTTGGAATTGCATTTCATTTGCGGAAAATTAAAGATGAGGACTGTCTGAATAGAAGCAAATTCAAATGTTCTGTGGATACAAAAGCGAATAGATCAAGATCTTTTGGGTGTGGTATATGTGACGAATTGCTTGAAACAGAGAATGGATTTCTGGAGCATTGTTACAGCCATCGATTTTCTCCACCACACGACTTAGTTGCCGACATGTGCTGAATTGTGATTGCGTATACTTTAAGACAATCATTGTTTATCGAGACAAGTTTGGAGTCCCAAATATACACATACCATGCACACATGTGTCGTAACTTTGTACTAATTTAATTCCAAAATAATAATGTTATTCTACTGTTGCTAATCAGATTCTAAAACTGTAGGTCTTTTTCTCTGTTGCTAAATATAAAATTTATTTAGCTGCATAAATTCTTCTGTACTAGATACAAGACATTCGTTTGCATCATCTGGGACATTTAGGCATTTGATATTTTGCTGTCATTGCATTAGATGTATTAAGCAATAAAAATACTATTAATGAACTTTTTCGAAATTGATTAAGTATCGAATGTTCTGTTTTGGTCATAACGATAAATAAATATGTGATCAAAATATTTTGTCTGAAATTAGTTTTGGCTGTATTATGTAATATGAAATGACTGTAGGCCTAACTCTGTGAAACTTGATCAAAAATATATTCTTTCTCCTGGCACTATAGACCTTATGGCTTAGGGATCCTTTTTGCCCACGCTGAATATAATGGATAGTGACGTCGGGTGGCCAGCTATGCACGCGCTTCATGTCAGAAACTTCATTCCTCTCATTTTCCCCGACTCCTCTGTTTCCTCTGTTTTTCAGCATGAAAACTCTTCTGCAATCCGTTGAGTGTATTCAATTATTCAAACATCTTTCTCGATGGTTTGATTTCTTAAATGGGCCTATAGCCTTTTGCCGAATCCATTTGCATTTCGAATTCTTTGTCCCGTCTGTCGTTAATCTCTTAGTGCAATCATCTTTCATCCTATGAGTAAATGCATTTACTAACTTTCCTCCTTTCCCTCCCCTACCTTATCCAGCACACAATTATTCTTCCTAGTAATCCTTCAACGGGCTAAGGCCTTCCAAGAACAAAGGCCGTAACCACGCTGACATTATTTCAATACACCGCCTCGCATCATAGGCTAGCCTATATTCTTAAAAAGTAGGTTTCCTTTAAATAGAAGATGAAATGGTGAAACCGATTCCTGCCTAAGTGGAAGTTGAATCTATGAAGAGTAGTTCGCTGCCGAAACGTCCGACGTCTGCATATTATGACTGAGTGAAGGACATTTCCCCCCCTGGACAAACCCCCCCGGACAAAACCCCCCGGACAATTCCCCCCGGACAATTCCCCCCCCTGTCGAACATATTGTGTGTAAGTGGTATTACTATAAAACGGTGGTCCTAAGTGTCCTAAGTTGGATTGATGAAAAGATTTCTTCCTAAATAGAAGCCGGATTGATGCAAAGTAATTTTTACTTAAATGGAAGCTGGATTGATGAAAAATTCTTGCTTGAATGGAAGCTGGATTGATGAAAAATTCTTGTTTTAATTGGAGCTGGATTGATGAAAATATTCTTGCTTAAATGGAAGCTGGATTGATGCAAATATTCTTGCTTAAATGGAAGCTGGATTGGTGAAAATATTCATGCCTAAATGGAAGCTGGATTGATGAAAATATTCTTGCTTAATATTCTTGCTTGGAGCTGGATGAAAAAAATAATTGTTATTTATATAGAAGTTGGATTAAACGCATTTTTGCCTAAATGGAAGCAAAGAGGGGAATTGTCCGGGGGGGTTAATGTCCTAGGCTAAATCAGGGGGGGAAATTGTCCGGGGGGGGTTTGTCCGGGGGGTTTTGTCCAGGGGGGAAATGTCCGCGCCCCTCCAACTTCTACTTCTGTAAATTAATATGCTCATCCAGCTTCTAATGATACTACAATACGTCAGCAGTAATATCATGTTTTCATCGTTCATCCAGCTTCCAGTTTACGGAAATAAAATACCTCTGAAGTGCTATAAGGCTTGGGATTCGGGTATATGCAAACAGGAACTACTATTCGCCAGATGACAGGACTTCCGTTGTAAATCTTATGACCTCACGTCTTTGCAGCGAGTCACTTTCATCGCTCGCCATTTTGTGTCGAAGATCGTGGAAAAACCATTCCGACGAATAATAATATTGTCACCAGATGTTGTTACACGTTAGTTCCTTGTGATGCACTATTTGTTTCCTAATAGCTCATCGTTAGTGTTATTTCAAATAAATACAGGCTTGCTTCATTTTTTGAGAATTATCTTCACAAAGTTGGTCTCTGTTTGTGCTAGTATTTTTAAAATCATTCCTGCTTCTAATTTAGAAAAAAACATTTGGTGGTAATTGGGTAGGGTAATTGGGTAGTTTAGCGTCCCAAATTATTCAGGTTATTGCTGAGACTTGAAATTTCTCGTTAATCCAGCTTCTCTTTCATCAAAACTGGAACCTTCATCCAGCTTCCATTTCTCGTTAATCCAGCTTCTATTTTATCAAAACTGGAACCTTCATCCAGCTTCCATTTCTTTATCGTTCTTTTCATAAATCCAGCTTCTATTTTTTAGACCTATGAAAACATTCATCCAGCTTCCACTTCTTTATCGTGGTATTCTTGAATCCAGCTTCTATTTCAGATCGATGAAAACTTGTATCCAGCTTCTGTTTCAACTACTATTACAGAACCTTGATCCAGCTTCCATCTTTGAAGCATTCTTTTCATCATTTTAGCCATAAGAAATCCTCATCCAGCTTCCATTTCTACGCGATAGTTACCCCGTTTGGGACTTCCTTGAGGTTTCAAGCACACATTTTGTGATTTCCTCAATTAAATATGTGTTATTGTATATGTCTTTCAGTTATTATTGGAAAGAAATGGTCAAAATAATTTGGGACGCTAAACTACCCAAGGTAATCCCGCAGTTTAGTCAATTTTTGTACTTTAAGGATATCCAGAATGTATTCAAACCTACTTGAACAGCGTACACAGTACGCACTAAATAATTTTTCCGGTTTACTTGGAAATTGTATACTTTTTAATTCTCGTACGGCACTCTCTTTCTGTCCCCCAAGTTATGCCTATGTTTTATTTAAGTGGCGCTGCTAAGCGTCAAGCACAAGAACAACGTGTAAAGAAGACCGCCAAAATTCAAAAATATCCGGATTTATGCGTGCGGAGAGCGTTCTTGTACCGATGACTACATCAGAATAGTTCACTTCACATAAACATGATCTCTTCATTCCCCATGGAATTGTTTTCCCATCTCCTATGAAAATTATATTATTTGGCATACACTGTTGATCATTATTTCATCTAGGCATATCTTAACAGACAATCAAAGACACGAGATATAAATAAAACACAGATGGGCATGGAGCAATGGAGACCACAAAACGGACCAGGACATCGCTTTTCCTTGCATATAGAGCGACAATAAAGGGACAGATTAGATTCGAGCACAAATATTACCAAAATAACTTTACAGGTATGTAGTGCAGACGCATCAATCTAATTTTAGGCCATCGGACTTTGAGAAAGCCTCCTTCTGTTTTAACTTTAACGCTGACTACTGTACTCTGGAAAATGGTCTATACACAAAACTTTCATTCGCGCTTTATATATAGCTTCCATGAACCTTAATTCAAGGTGTTGGGTTAAAGATTAAGTTGGCCTAAACAGATTTGCGACATTTGAATAGTAACAATAACATTAAACTAATAACGTGCGAAAGAATGAGTGTAGCTAAAATAATAATAATAATAAGTATTACTATATTAGTAACAAACTTGCTATTATTGTAACCAAAGTAGATGATAATATTCATTTAAAGAAATTATAACGATGCCTATTATTCAGCGATGTCCTGGTTGAAGTCCAGCACATGTGCGATCAGCACATGACGTCCTGCAATTCTCGATTTGAGTTCGTCCGTGAGGAGGAAATTTCACAGGTTACTCCTTTCCAAACTTAAGCCGATAGCAACGGATGACATTCTACAGCTGACGGAAGAAACTTGCCAATCGGTCGTGCAGTTACTCATTAAAATAATTACTATAGCGCCATTGTCATGCGCACAATGCAACAAATGTCTATAGGCGCCGTGTTGACCGAAAAGGTAGACCTGTCCTATGAGTGCCGAGACGATTGCGAAATTTTCTGTGACTTTTATCAGAAAAGTTATTGAAATTACCTGTGTGACAGTAACATCTGTAGTCTGGCAAAAAATAATGTAGAACTGAGAGAAACAAGGATAATCATAATCAATGCCTAACATAACCATCAGGTAATACATGTAGGTCAACAAACTCAAATTTTGCACTAAGCTTAGATATCAAACAATAAATCCTGTCTCCACTATAATTACAGACACTATTTCATGGTCCAAATTTAAAATTGCTGATAGTGAAAAGCAAAAACAATTTAAGCGAAAAGACAGAACTTGAAATTAATTGAGAAAGTTACTGAAATGATTTCTTTCAATCGGTTTTGCCAGACATTTTTTTCAAGGTTGACTTTTTGACGCAGACAAAACAGCACCCCGCTTTTGTGATGCTTGGAAGTGACCCGAACGAGTGAAGGAACCTAATGAGCATGTACAATAAAAAAAGGGCAATCAAAACGACGGTAATAAAAAAAGGCGGAAGCGGATCGAGTTTGCAGGATTTCTAGCTGGTAGAGCTAACGAGTATTGGTGTCCAAACGAAGTCCAGACACCCAGATGGAATAAAACTACAGTGATTGAAAGATGGGCAAACTAAGATTAAAATATAACAAGGTGGCAATGCTATTTTATAGGTAAGTAAATGTAAAAAGAAAAAATCTCTGAAAATAATTTCGTGCTGTCCGATTTCTGGTGGATCCGATGCATTATGGGGCTATGGGCCTCGCATGGCCAGTTATTTCGATAGTGATTTGGGCTCACAGGATATGGATAATTATTTGTGAAGATGCAATTATTCCGTCGGACGGACACGATTGGTTATAGCGGTGTTCTTAAACACCTTCGAAATGGTATCAGCTGAAGTTATATAACTAAAAGATACTACAATGAGAATATTCATATTACACAGATCCGTTGTAAAATGCGACATTTCGAAGGTGTTGATTTAGATGACTTTTCTCCGAAACCGAATCTAAATGAATGAAGTCGCTAACATTCAATAGTCATCGCATTGTCTGCTGTCGGAATTGACCTAAAGGAATGATCTTGGTCCGTTGGTCAATGCTGTTTAGCTATTTGCTATAATAACGACACTGTGGAATTGCAAAGCTCTTTGCGTTGCCCTCCTCGGTTATATCGATTTGCGACTGGCACTGTCAGTGTAGACCTACGATCTGCGGCGCATAACATCGTCACTTATAAGGTGGAGTGAAAAACCTTTTTGCAGAATTTCAAAATGCCCTGGTGCGGGAAAGTTGCATTATGATCTAAGAAGTTCATGTGAAAAATATTTTAAATTTATTCCTTCTTTAAGTGGTGCTCCCACGATATAATAAATTTGCTATAATTTGAAAAATATCGAAATTTCTTGTTTTTCCTAGTAATGTTTGTCAACCTCTTAACCATATTGCAAAGCAAGTATTTAACTTAGAATAACGCTTTTAAAGAGAATCCCTGCCTAGACTCTTTTTATTGCCATATTTAAGCGATTACAGACTGGTCATAAAAATCTACACTTACATTATGAATATTTTGGAAAATGGCCGCCATTGAAGCCGTGGGGAACATTTACAATGGCTCTGATGGAAATAAACACAGGTAGGCTTAATAGTTTCATAACAGTTGCTCTGAAGCAATACATTGCTATTATAGATGAAGATAATGTACCCCTATGCGAACTGCGCGCAATTCTTCTTGTATTAGATATATTCAAATAGATTTAACTGAGAACTAATGTAATACTTCACAATCATTTATTTCCAGTATTAGCTAGGCCATATTATTTCACTATATAGAGGCCTATATAGTCTATATGTAGACCTTATTTCCCATATTTAAGCGATTACAGACTGGTCATAAAAATCTACACTTACATTATGAATATTTTGGAAAATGGCCGCCATTGAAGCCGTGGGGAACATTTACAATGGCTCTGATGGAAATAAACACAGGTAGGCTTAATAGTTTCATAACAGTTGCTCTGAAGCAATACATTGCTATTATAGATGAAGATAATGTACCCCTATGCGAACTGCGCGCAATTCTTCTTGTATTAGATATATTCAAATAGATTTAACTGAGAACTAATGTAATACTTCACAATCATTTATTTCCAGTATTAGCTAGGCCATATTATTTCACTATATAGAGGCCTATATAGTCTATATGTAGACCTGCACTGGTTATTATGGCAAAGTACTCCTAATTGGTCTGCAGGCAGAGGCTATGCCAGTCATATATTATTCAGTTGATTTCAGCTACTGCAATTGTGCATTGATATTTTTAACTGTATGGTTAGACACTAAGAGGTTTGAAGCGTTTCCCTTGTTTTTTGGGTAAAATTACCTGTTAAAAAGTCTTTAAAATATTGTGTCCCATTCAGGGCAAATGGTCCAATCAAGGACACCATGCGGTCCATTCAAGGAAACAGGTTGCCTTGATTGGACTTTTTAGGGGTACCTATTTGTTTATTTATTTATCATAAATCCACGAATATTTTTTGTCTTTTGCTTATTAATAACATAGATGAACAATCAACCAAGCATATGGCGTGCTTTCCTTTTAGAAATTTAGTAGCATTTATGCAGCACACCTAAGTTTGCCTTAGGTGGTCCATTCATGGCAACTCTCCCCTAATTGTCCTGTCGCCACACGCGCGTTATGGGTATATGTGACATTGTGTGTGGTGGTTGTGGGGTGGTGGTGATGGTTCCACGACAACTGGTCTACCGACAACTCGTCTCCGGACAATTGGTCTAACGACAACTGGTCTACAGACGAATAGTATTGATGAAATAGAAGCTGGATTTATGAAAAGGATTGTTTAGCTTAAATAGAAGCTGGATCGATGATTTTATTAATGTATTTCGACATGCATCCAGCTTCTACTTGAGATCTAAGATACCTTCGTCCAGCTTCTATTTCTTACCCGTTATTTTCGTCAACCCAGCTTCTATTTCAGATATAAAAAATTCCCTCGTCCAGCTTCCATTATATTTAAGCGTTTTATCATCAATCCAGCTCCTATTTCAGATCAAGAAATACTTTCATCCAGCTTTTATTTCTAATACGTTATTTTCGTCAATCCAGCTTCTATTTCACCTGTAAAAGAACCATCATCCAGATTTCATTTCTCTTGCGATTTTTCATCAATCCAACCTCCATTTCACCTGTAAAAACTTTCATCCAGCTTCCATTTCTCAAGCGCTGGATCAGTTGTCTGTAGACCAGTTGTCGTAGACGAATTGTCCGGAGACCACTTGTCGTTAGACGAGTTGTCCGTAGACGAGTTGTCGTGACACCGGTGTAAATTAGGTTTCAAATTACTCCCTCCTAAACATTACCCCCCTGAAAACTGTATGTTGCATCAATCATCGCATATATTGCACTAAAAATAATAGAAAAATCATACCGCTTCTTATTTTTTTTATAAGATTTTCATCCGTCATCCCACTTCGTGGTTTGTTATAAATATTTTCATATGTAACTAAAATACTAATCGCCGCTGAAGTTACAGTGGAGAAATGGCTTCGAGGCTATTATTTTTTTTCGATCGAAAAATTGATAGCATACTACGAAGTGGGATGACGTATGAAATTCTTCAGACCAAAACAAGAGGCGGGATGATTTTTATGAATTTGTAGTGCAATAAATGCAATGATTGGCGCAAATCTAGTTTCCGGGGGGTAATCTGAAACCGGTTTCAAGTTACCGGGGAGTAATGTTTAGGAGGGGGTAATTTGAAACCTTTACACCGGTGGTGATGGTGGTGGGACAGGTGTCGTTCTCTTGGCGCCGCGTGTGGCTGCCTCTATAGAGTTCGTCAATTGCTTGTCTCTGAAAGTGTGTTTGTCGTTGTCAAGGGGCCCTTGTAGCAGCATGGCCGCGTTACGGCGCCATATAAATAATTGTCGTCATTATTATTATTATTATTATTATTATTATTATTATTATTATTATTATTATTATTATTATTATTTTTATTATTATTATTATTATTATTATTATTATTATTATTATTATTATTATTATTATGGCATCGTAAAATTATCTAAAACACGTTGTTGTCATTTTTTCATCGCTCATCCAGCTTCTAATTCTACTATATCACAGTTCCGTTATTCATCCAACTTATACTTCAACTAGAAATATTTTGATCGTTCATCTAGCCTCCAGTTTTACGGTCAGAATTTTGCATAAAACCATGGGTACTATAATTTTAATTCACCCTTTTTTCGATTAATGAAATAGAAATTCGATGAAAAAAATTTCCTCTCGAAGTAGAAGCGGGATTTAGCGCGTGAGGGTCGGTGAGGGCTCAGGTTAGGCGTCGTGAGGGTCGGTTAGGGTTAGTTTTAGGGTTAGTGCAGTCATTCTGCTGAAATTGAAGCTGGATTGATGAAGAATGATTTTCAATGTAAAATTGATGAAAAATATTTACTGACAAAATAGAAACGGGATTTATCGAACAAATTCTTGTCTAAGCAGAAGCTGGATCGATTAAAATGGTTCTGGACAAACTAGAAGTTGGATTTATTTGCTGTATTACGTCACGGAAATAAATTCGAAATTAAATCGAAAAAAAGGGTGAATTAAAATTATAGTACCAAACCATGATTTCATCGCTCATCCAACTTCTACTTGTTAATTAATATATGCTCATCCAGCTTCTAATGATACGTACTGCAGTACGTCAGCAGTAATATCATGTTTTCATCGTTCATCCAACTTCCAGTTTACGAAAATAAAATATCTCTGAAATGCTATGCGGCTTGGGATTCGGGTATAAGCCTACCGCAGGGTTCCAGGTTATTATTTCATTCATTCCGAGAACTTATATAGCTCCCCTTCAAGAACCCTACTCAGAGTAAAGAAAATACCGAATAAAATTTATAACAGTGATACAGAATAAAGGTTATAATCGATATCAAGCCGTAGGCCTATGGTTGGGAACTTGATCAAGTCCTTCAATCGCAATTCTCGTTCGCATCGGCGTAATTACTCTTATGCAGTGTCCGCGCTGTGGAACCGAAAAATTCGCTGCCGAAACGTTCGCAAATTATGACTACAGGCTCGTTCACTTCGCAGTCATGCTATAGGGACCTTGATCAAGTCCTTCACTCGCAATTGCTCGACGCGTGTGCATCGGCGTAAGACGCAGGGTCCGCGCTGTAGTCGGGAGTGCCTGTCAGGCGAGGGCTTGAATGGTCGATATAGCAAATGCGAGAAATAGATATAAATAAATAAATAATACATAAGTGATCCAGAAGAAAATGTTAATTGGGGCAGCACGTTATTCTGTAACTGCACCACTGGTTGCATTCTGCCAGTGCGTTAACAGTGTGGGGAAAACTCCTTCACTGGTTGCATGAATATTATGCCAGTGCCAGTACCAAGTCTGGATAAAGGAGGAGGGCGACGCTAATGGTCTTTGTTACCACACAGTGACGTTAAACAAAAGGTGCTACGTTCAAGTGTATTCGCTAGATGACAGAACATCCTTTGAAAACTAATGTTGTCACGTCTTTGCAGCGAGTTATTTTCATCGCCCGCCATTTTGTGTCGAAGGCAGTACGAAATGGATCGTGGAAAAAACCAAAAAATAATATTGTCACCAGATGTTGTTACACGTTAGTTGCTTGTGATGCAATAGCCAGGGATGCCACTCTGAATTTTGAAAAAAGTCATATCCGGTCGAAAAAAAGGCTAGAAAAAGCTAGATTGACAATTCCTGTCGAAAATGCATGGATTTTCTCTGGTAGCCTAATAGCTCATTGTTAGTGTTATTTCAGATAATACAGGATTGCTTCATTTTTTCCAGAGTTATCTTCACAACTTCGGTCTCTAGGCCTATTCGTACAAGCATTTTTTTTAAAAATCATCCCTGCTTCTATTTAAGAAACAACATTTTAATCAATCCACCTGCATATATATTTATTTATTACTTCATTTCTATAGCGCCCCTCCAAGTATCGCTAATCAGAGGAGCTCCCGACTACAGCGCGGACAATGCATCGGAGTTTCACTCCGATGCGCCACAGGAATAATTCCACGAAAAAGTTATTTTGTTATTAAATTATTAGCTTTAATTCATAATTATATTTTATTACATAATATTGTACTAAAATAGCATATTTACCAGTTCTTAACTGGATGTTTCATTTCGAACTACTATGATGAACTCGGATAGCATGGTTTAAAATTGTCAATTTTTCAGTTTGCTTTTGGTAGAATAGTTTCCGTCTGAGTCTGGGGTTAAGAAGTTTAGGCAGGCAAACATGCAAGCAGAAAATACTGTATGAAATTGCTTTGTTACTAAATAAACGCTCAACTTACTCAACTATGAACTAAAGACACTCAGTCTGAGTTATGAGCAGTAATGAAGTACTTTTTATTTATTTCAGAATTGAAATGTTACTGACCCTTCATTTACAAAGTGCATGTGGAGACAAACAACTTTGTTGTCAAATCTTCCACTTCTCGGTTGAAACATTGATCTTCATCAAGTACATTATACTGGGTTTATGTCTAGGCTACAACTTTTATGAAGGACAACTAATTCGTCTTTGATTAAAAGCGTAATAAACAATAACGTAAAGGTATGCTGGAGTACAAAGTTTGACTAGCTTCTGGATTTCGTCATTGTGTCTTTCAGAGTGACTAATTCTTTACTTTGTCCGAAAAATGATTTCAATTAACAAATGAAATCTGGAGCAATCATTAATGTACGAAACTGGGCCATGCTGGTTTTGGGAAGGCTATGTCATAAATTATTGTAGGACTTTTAATAAAGTAAATTGCATTGAGCAAAAAAAAACAGTTAATAATTTCACGCGATCATGTCCCAACTTCGTCTTGAAGAGCTCTGACAATTGAAGATAGACGTGAGAATCAAGTAAAAACCAAATGGTTGTTAATTATATTAGAATCTGTGCTATAAAGATTGTCGTCTGACTGGAGAAAGCAGTGATACAATCGATTGTTTCAGTAACCTGATGGTGAATACGAGAACAGATATGGGGAAAGAACTGTGCAACTGCCAGAAATGTCTGAAATCATTTGCTAATCACAGACTTCTGAAAATCCACATGACAGAACATACTGGACAAAAACCATACAGGTGTCATCTATGTGAGAAATCGTTTACTAAATGTAGTAATCTGAAAATACACATGAGAATCCATACTGGAGAAAAACCATACAGGTGCCATCTATGTGAGAAGTCATTTGGTGTAAGTGGTGCTCTGAAAATGCACATGAAAACACATGCTGGAGAAAAACCATTCATGTGTCATTTATGTGAGAAATCATTCAGTCGAGGTGATAATCTGAAAGTGCACTTGAGAATCCACACTGGAGAAAAACAACACAAGTGCCAGCTATGTGAGAAATCATTTTGTCAACATGGTCAACTGAAAATACACATTAAAGCACATACTGGAGAAAAATCATACAGGTGCCATCTATGTGAGAAATCATTTGGTCGAGGCAATACTCTACAAAAGCACATGAGAATCCATACTGGTGAAAAACCATACATTTGCCAGGTATGTCAGAAAATATTTAATCAAGGTGGTAGTCTGAAAAGGCATATGAAAATCCACACCGGAGAAAAACAACACAGGTGCCAGCTATGTCATAAATTATTTAATCAAGGTGGTAATCTGAAAATGCACATGAGAATCCATACTAGTGAAAAACCATATGCATGTGAGGTGTGTCATAAAGGATTCACTCTAAAGACTCACCAAAATACTCATGAAACCGAGATGCGCTTCTCATACAATAAATTATGTACAAGAAAGTTTCCTTCAATTAAACAGTTCTTACTCCACACAAGAACACAGGGACAAGATCTTCCAATTCCAACTGAAGTCATTAGTAATGTTAATGTGAAACCAAATAACAGTTTCTCAAAATACATTTGTCCAGATTCTGGTGGAATTGCAAGTCATTTGCGGAAAAATAAAGATGAGAACTGTCCGATTATTAGCAAATTCACATGTTCTGTAGATAGAGAAGCGAATTTGTCAAAATCTTTTGGATGTGGTATATGTGACGAATTGCTTGAAACAGAGAATGAGTTTCTGGAGCATTGCTACAACCATCGACTTTCTCCACCGCATGACTTACTTTCCGACTGTGCTGAATTGAGATTGCATATACTTACAAACAAGCCATTGTAATTTGAGACAATTTTCCATAGTCCCAGATATATAGATATCGTGCATACGTGTGTCGGAACTTTGAACTACTTTCGTTTCAGATGATGTTACCAATGAGACACTAAAACTGTAGGTTTGTTTTCTCTGCTGTTAAATATCAAGTTTAGTTAGCTATGTGAACAGTCTTCTCTAGTAGACTCAGGAAATACGTATTATGTAGGCTACATCATCTGGACTCTTTAGGCAGTTGATATTTAGCTTTTTTTTCATTGCATCAGATCATTAAGTAATTGAAATTAATTGGCTTATTCGAAATAGATTTAGTATCGGACGTTATGTTTTGGTCATTACGGGACATAAATTTGTGATCAAAGATTGTCATGTTGTCCTGAATAGTGGTCCTAACAATGATTAATCATAAAACTTTTACCAATAAGAGTGACTAAGAAATGCTTACCAATATGATCCTGACGATGCTTCATCATAGATGTTTATAAAAATAATTTTCATTCAAATGAAAAAGCATATTTCTATTGACAGATGAAGCAAGGATCCTTCTCGTAGGCTTCTGAAATGCAAGTGAAATCAAGCCGTCATTATTGTAAAAAAACTGGGCCATGCTGGTTTTGGGAAGGCTATAACATCAACATTGGCAGGGCATTTTATGAAGTAAATTGCATCCAGAAAACACACCAGTTAATGCTTCACGAAGTCATGTTCCAACTTCGTCATGAAGAGCGCTGACGATTGGAGAGGTATGTGTGAATGAGGTAAAATCCAAACGGGTGTTAATTATACCAGATCCCGTGTGCTAAAGGGTTCCACGACAACTGGTCTACCGACAACTCGTCTACCGACAACTCGTCTACCGACAACTCGTCTCCGGACAATTGGTCTAACGACAACTGGTCTACAGACGAATAGTATTGATGAAATAGAAGCTGGATTTATGAAAATCGTTTCTTAGCTTAAATGGAAGCTGGATCGATGATTTTATTCATGTATTTCGACATGCATCCAGCTTCAACTTCAGATCTAAAAATACCTTCAACCAGCTTCTATTTCTCACCAGTTATTTTCGTCAATCCAGCTTCTATTTCGGGTGTAAAACAATACCCTTATCCAGCTTCCATTACTTAAGCCTTTTTCATCAATCCAGCTTGTGTTTCAGATCAAGAAATGCTTTCATCCAGCTTTTATTTCTCATACGTTATTTTCGTCAATCCAGCTTCTATTTCACCTGTAAAAGAGCCATCATCCAGATTTCATTTCTCTTGCGTGTTTTCATCAATCCAGCCTCCATTTCACCTGTAAAAACTTTCATCCAGCTTCCATTTCTGAAGCGCTGGATCAGTTGTCTGTAGACCAGTTGTCGTAGACGAATTGTCCGGAGACCACTTGTCGTTAGACGAGTTGTCGGTAGACGAGTTGTCATGACACCGTGCTAAAGCTAGTCATCTGAGAGCTTTTCAAAGAACCTGTACTGGAGAAATCGGTGATAAAGTAACCTGATTGCGATTACGAGAACATTATATTATATGGGAAGAACAGTGCAACTGGAAGATAAGTATGAAAACATTTGTTCATCACAGATTTCTGAAAATGCGCATGAAATACTCGAGAAAAACCATGCAGCTGTAAGCTATGTCCGAAATCATTTAATGCAGGTAGTGCTCTGAAAAAGCACACGAGGATCCATAGGCCTATTTGAGAAAAAATCATACAGGTGCCAGCTATGTGAGAAATCATTTATGTCATGTTATGTCATTCCACCATCGTCGCTCTGCGACGGTTGGCTGGACGAATGGATGAGCATTTTCCACAGTTGTCTGTCTCCTGCCATGTTCATTAGCCTCCTCCCCGAAAGTCCAGTCCATTTTAAGATGTTGTCTATCCATGCCGTTCCAGGTCTTCCTCTTTCTCCCTCCCTCAATCCTGTCAACAGGCTGCTTTCTATGCTGTCCTTTTGCTGTCTCATGAAGTGTCCAAAGTATCTTAACTTTCTTGTTTTTACGTGAGTCATCAGTTCTTGCAAGAAATTCTATTCCAAGATGGTTTCTTCAGTGAAACATTTCATACTCCACAAAAGAACAAAGGGACAAGATCTTGCAATTGGAATTGAAGTCATAATTTTTTTTATTTATAGGCTAAACCATATGACGGTTTCTCAAAAAAACATTTGTCCAGATTATGGTGGAATTGCATGCTCTTTGCGGAAAGTTAAAGATGTGGACTGTCCGACTATTAGCAAATTCAACTGTTCTGCGGATACAAAATCGAATTTATCAAAATCTTTTGGATGTGGTATGTGTGACGAATAAATTATTGCTTGAAACAGAGAATGGATTTCTGGAGCATTGCTACGCCATCGATTTTCTCCACCGCATGACTTTATTTCTGACTGTGCTTAATTGTGATTGCATAATTATTATACTTGCAAAAAGCCGTTGTAATTCAATACAAGTTTGGAGTCCCAGGTACATACATGTACATGCCGTGCATGCGTGTGTCGTATCTTTGTAGCACTTTTATTCTTAATAATTATTATTGGAGTAGCACGTTAAACTGTAACCCCACCAGTGCCAGTCCCAAGCCTAGATAAAGGAGGAGGGCAACGCTTATGATCTCTGTTACGGTCCCACGACAGCTGGTTCACCGACAAATTATTGGTTCAACTACAACTGGTTCACGGACAATTCGTTCACCGACACTGGTTCACGACAGTCGTTACACATATCACTGGAGCTGGATTGATTAAAATATTCTTGGTCAAATTGGAGCTGGATTGATGAAAATGTTCTTGCTTAAATTGGATCTGGATTGATGAAAATGTTCTTGCTTAAATTGGAACTGGATTGATGAAAAACGCTCATGAAGTGGAAGCTAGATATTGATGAATAGGGTGCTTGATAAATGGAAGCTGGTTTGGTGATTTAATTTTCATTCATTTTTTTAAAACATGCATCCAGTTTCCATTTGGAATTTTTTTTCTTAAATAGAAGCTGTATTAATGAATAGAGTGCTTGATAAATGGAAGCTGGTTTGATGATTTAATTTTATTCATTTATTTCAACATGCATCCAGTTTCCATTTCTCAAGCGCTATTTTTGTCAATCCAGCTTTTATTTCACCTATAGGGAACCTTCATCCAGCTTCCATTTACTATTCGTTGGTGAGCCAATAACATTGTCGTGTACCATTGTCATGAACCAATGGTCGGTGAACGAATTGTTCGTGAACCAGTTGTCGGTGAACCAGCTGTCGTGACACACTGTTAGGCCTTCCACGCAGCGTCGATAAACAGGAAGCATATACCCGAATCCCAAGCCGTATAGCATCGTAAAATTATTTAAAACATGTTTTAGTAATTTTTTCATCGCTCATCCAACTTCCAATTCTACCATATCAAAGTTCCGTCATTCGTCCAACTTCTACTTCAACTAAAAATATTTTGATCGTTCATCTAGCCTCTAGTTTTATGGTAACAATTTAGCATAGACTAAAACCATGATTTTCTCGCTCATCCAACTTCTGCTTCTGTTAATTAATATGCTCATCCAGCTTCTAATAATACTGCAATACGTCAGCATTAATATAATGTTTTCATCGTTCATCCAGCTTCCAGTTCACGGAAATAAAATAACTCTGAAGTGCTATAAGGCTTGGGATTCGGGTATAACAAATTATGCAAACAGGAACTACTATTCGCCAGATGACAGGACTTCCGTTGTAAATCTAATAACCTCACGTCTTTGCAGCGAGTCACTTTCATCGCTCGCCATTTTGTGTCGAAGATCGTGGAGAAACCATTCCGACGAATAATAATATTGTCTCCAGATGTTGTTACACGTTAGTTCCTTGTGATGCACTCTTTGTTTCGTAATAGCTCATCGTTAGTGTTATTTCAAATAAATACAGGCTTGCTTCATTTTTTGAGAATTATCTTCACAAATTTGGTTTCTGTTTGTGCTAGTATTTTTAAAATCAGGTTAAACCGTAGTTTAGGCTGATAAAATTATTGCCGTTTTCGATATCCCGTAGTTTAGGCTGATAAATTAAGAAACACCACCAATCATGAATATAGCGCGCCATACAACGCGCTATTCCAATTTCCGAGCATTCGCAACCGGAAGTAGCAATATAGACTGAAAATGCGAGAAGAAAAATTGCAGTATATAAATGGAAGCTGGATTGACGAAAAAACGTTTAGGTAACGTACAGGTGAAATAGAAGCTGGCTAGACGAAAAAACGGTTGAGAAATGGGAGCTGGATGAAAACCTTCTACAGGTGATATGGAGGCTGGATTGACGAAAAAACGTTTAAGTAACGGAAGCTGGATGAAGACCTTTTACAGGTGAAATAGAAGCTGGATTGACGAAAAAACGCTTGAGAAATGGGAGCTGGATGAAGACCTTCTACAGGTGAAATAGAAGCTGAATTGACGGAAAAAACGCTTGAGAATGGGAGCTGGATGAAGACCCTCTACAGGTGAAATAGAAGCTGGATTGACGAAAAACGCAAGAGAAATGGAAGCTGGATAAAGGCATTTTTATAGTTAAAATGGAAGCTGGATTGAACCTGGCGATCCAGAAATTACTTGTACATTTGGCAGCCTCGGATAATGTCCAAATAATTTATCAGCCTAAAATACGGTGCAAAGAATTTATCAGCCTAAACTACGGTTTAACCTAAAATCATTCCTGCTTCTAATTTTAAAAAAACATTTGGTAATCCCGCAGTTTAGCGTCGTTAATTTCTTTTCTTCTAAGGACAACAGAAACTTGTTATTATGCATATTATCAAAGAAACTGTCATTAGGCGAAATGTTTATGCTTAGTTTTCGCCCAGAGTAACTATATTATAAAAGGTTCTTATGAATATCGTCTGACCGAAAGCGATTACGGTAAACGAACTAAAATTACGACAATTGACCTTGATACAGCTTCCACTTCACATATAGAATTACCTTCATCCAGCTTCCATTTCTCAAGCGTTTTGTCATTAATCCAGCTTCTTTTTAACATAAAAATACCTTAATCCAGCTTCCATTTATCAAGCGATATTTTTTTATAAATCCAACCTCTGTTCAACCAAGTTATTTTTATCCATCAACTTCAATTTAAGCAAGGATCGACACTTGCATCAATGCAACTTCTATTGTATCTCAAATGGAAGCCGGATTAATGATAAAACACTTGAGTAATGGAAGCTGGATTAAGTTTTTTTATAAATTCATGGCGTCCGAAATTAACGACGCTAAACTGCAGGATTACCAAACATTTTAATCAATCCACCTCCATATATTTTTATTTAATTCTTCATTTCTATAGCGCTCCTTGAAGTATCGCTACTCAGAGGCGCTCCCGACTACAGCGCTGACAATGCATGGAATTTTCACGCCGATGCGTCAGAGGAATAATTGCGAGTGAAAGACTTGCTCAATGTGCCTACATGGCGGCTTGATGGCGATTCGAACCTGGAACCTGACGGCTCCGAGGAACTTAAACCACCACTACCCCAGCGCCCCGACTATAAAAGTTATTTCGTTATTAACGTATGAGCTTTAATTCATATCTCTAAAATTCTTAATACCTAATATTGTACTCCAGTAGCACATTTACCAGTCCTTAACTGGATGCTACTTTTCGACCTACTATGAAGACTTGAGATAGCATGGTTTAAAATTGTCAATTTTTAATTTTACTGTTGGTAGAATAGTGTCCGTCTGAGTCTGGGGTCAAGAAGTTTAGGCAGGCAAACATGCAAGTAGAAAATTATATTTAAAAAACTTGAACTGTGTTAAATTGCCTTTGTTGTCAAATCTTCACTTCTCGGTTGAAACATTGATCTTCATCATTTACATTTTACAGTGTTTTTGTCTATGACTTTTATGAAGGTCAACTAATTCATCTTCGATTAAAAGTGTAATAAGCAATAACATAATGAAGTGCTGGAATACAAAGTTTGACTAGCTTCAGATTTTCGTCATTGTGTCTTTCTGAGTGAGTAATTCTTTACTTTGCTCGAAATATGATTTCTATTTACAGATGAAGCATGGATCCTTCTTGTAGGTTTTTGAAATGCAAGTGAAATGGAACAGTCATTAATGTACGAAACTTGACCATGCTGAATTTGGAAAGAATATGTCATAAATTATTGTATGACTTGTAATAAAGTAAATAGCATTCATAAAAAAGTTAATGATTTCACGAGGTCATGTACCAACTTCGAATTCAGGAGCCTGGAGATACACGTGAGAATTAAGTAATAACCAAATTGATGTTAAATATCTTAGAACCTGTGCACTAAAGAATGTCATCTGACTGGAGAAAAGCAGTGATACAATCGATTGTATCAGTAACCTGATGGCCAATACGAGAAAAGATATGGGGGAAGAACTTTGCAATTGCCAGATATGTCTGATATCAATTGCTAATCACAGACTTCTGAAAATTCACATGACAGAACATATTGGAGAAAAACTATACAGGTGTCATCTGTGTGATAAATCATTTAGTGTACCTAGTGCTCTGAAAATGCACATGAAAATCCATACTGGTGAGAAACCATACAACTGCCAGCTATGTGAAAAGTCATTTAGTCGGGGTAGTAATCTGGAAATGCACATGAGAATCCATACTGGAGAAAAACCATACAGTTGCCAGCTCTGCCAGAAATCATTTAGAGTAGGTTATGTCCTGAAAATGCACATGAGAATCCATACTGGAGAAAAACCATACAGTTGCCATCTATGTGAGAAATCATTTAGTCAAAATGGTAATTTGAAAATGCACATTATGAGAATCCATACTGGAGAAAAACCATACAGTTGCCATCTATGTGAGAAATCATTTAGCCTAGATGGTGAATTGAAAATGCACATGAGAATCCATACTGGAGAAAAACCATACAGTTGCCATCTATGTGGGAAATCATTTAGTCGATATTTTAATTTGAAAATGCACATGAGAATCCATGCTGAAGAAAAACCATACAGTTGCCATCTATGTGAGAAATCATTTAATGAAGATCGTTCTCTGAAAAATCACATGAGAATCCACACTGGAGAAAAACCCTACAGGTGCCATCTATGTGAGAAATCATTTGGTCATGGCAATACTCTGAAAGAGCACATGAGAATCCACACTGGAGAAAAACCATATAGGTGTCAGTTCTGTGAAAAATCATTTACTGTAAATGGTACTCTGAAAAGGCACATGAAAATCCATACTAGTGAGAAACCATACAGATGCCGTCTATGTGAGAAATCATTTAATGAAAATGGTACTCTGAAAAGGCACATGAAAATCCATTCTGGTGAGAAACCACACAGCTGCCAGCAATGCCATAAATCGTTTAGAGAAGGTAATACTCTGAAAGAGCACATGAGAATCCATACTGGAGAAAAGCCATACTGGTGCCATCTATGTGATAAATCATTTAGTTTAGATAGTACTCTGAAAAAGCACTTGAGAAACCATTCTTGTGAAAAACCATATACGAGTGAGGTTTGCTATAAAGAATTCACACAATGTGGAAATCTACAGTCGCACCAAAGAACTCCTGTAATCGGGAAGCAACTCACATGCAATAAATTTTGTAGCCGGAAGTTTTCTTCAATGAAACAGATGATACTCCTCACAAGAACACAGGGACAAGATCTTCCAATTCGAATTGAGGTCATTGGTAGTGTTATGGAGAAACCAAATAGCGGTTTCTCGAGCAACATATGTCCAGATTCTGCTGGAATTTCATGTCCTTTGCGGAAAACTAAGGATGAGGACTGTCCGACTATTGGCAAATTCAAATGTTCTGCGGATACAAAATCGAATTGGTCAAAATCTTTTGGATGTGGTATATGTGATGAATTGCTTGAAACAGAGAATGGATTTCTGGAGCATTGTTACAGCCATCGATTTTCTCCACCGCATGACTTTCTTTCTGACTGTGCTTAATTGTGATTGCATATACTTACAAAAAAGCCATTTTAATTTGACACAAGTTTGGAGTCCCAAATACATACATGCCGTGCAAGCATGCTTTGTATCTTTGTAACACTTTTATTCCAAATTTGTTTGGACCACCTGTTGCTTCAATAGCTTCAAAATTATAGGTCCTCGTTTATGGAATTCACTATCAGATGATGTGAAGAGGGAAAATAGGTTATGTACCTTCAAGAAAACAGTCAAAAAGGCTTTGTTTTTAAACTATACTAATGTTGATGAACTATTAAATTTTGGTCTTTATACATGCATATCTCCACTTGCAGTATCTAGGCACTCTGTATGTCAGTATTCCTTGCAGACTACTGATAATGATGTTTTCTGGTGTCTTTAATATCAATGTGGTTTGAGTTGATATACTGCTGCACTAATATTTTCTTGGTATTATTATTATTATATTTATTATTAGTTTTATTATTATAATTTTCATATTATGTTTATCACTAGTACTTTCATCAGTTATGTTCTAGTTAAGTGAAATATTAGTATGCATGAAAATAGTCAAGGAAGAGGGCTCAGGGTAGTATAAGCTATTATCTTTTCCGGACTCTTATTGCACTCACATTTGTACCGTTTGACTTTTGTATGCAATAAACAAATTCATTCATTCATTTATTACGTCATGCTATTGTTTCCAATCAGACACTAAAACCTCAGGTTCTTTTTTTCTTTGTTGCTAAATCTCAGATTTATTTAGCTGCATTATTGCTTGTCTATTAGACACAAGACATTCGAATCTTTTGCTGTAGGCAGTTGATATTTAGCATTTGCTGTTGCATTAGATGTAATAATTAATTAAAATATATTAGCTTATTCAAAATAGATTATGCATCTGACGTAATGTTTGGTCATTACAAGAAATAAATTTGTGGCAAAAGATTGTAATTTTACGATGCTCCTCAGACCTAAGGAGTCGGTTTTGGTTTCGTGCATTGGGCACTTCGGCGCTTGCAATAATGATGATAATGATGATGGTGATGTTGATGAAGGAAAATGTTCTAGTTACTTACAACACTGGGCTGGAGTAAGGACCTAGCGTTTCGACCCCAAACCTGAAAGCCTGGCCCGCCACTGGAGTTTTGTCGATCAGCATTAATTTATGCGGTCTTATTTTTTTACAATTTAAATTTGAGAAGATTTCAATTCCTTCAATTTTTTTTCCAATTTCTTTTAAACTCAAAGCAGTTAGAATATAATAGACTAACTGTTGTAGATTATTCTCAATGGTGGCAGTTTTCATAGAACCTTTTGGCTGAATCCTTACATGTATTTAACATTAGTTTCACCCACTGTCATTAGCCTACTCTTACAGACCAATAAGACTTTCTAATCCCCTTGTAAAGGTTTCAAATTACCCCTCCTAAACATTACCACCCCCGTAACTTGAAACCGGTTTCAGATTACCCCCGGGAAGCTAGATTTGCATCAATCATCGCATTTATTAAACTAAAAAAATCAGAAAAATCATCCCGCTTCTTGTTTCGTGGTTTGCTATCAATATTTTGATTCGAAAAAAATAATAGCCTCGAAGCCATTTTCTCCATGTAAACTTCAGCGGCGAATAGTATTTTAGTTACATATGAAAATAATGATAACAAACCACGAAGTGGGATGACAAATGAAAATCTTCAGACCAAGACAAGAAGCGGGGTGAATTTTTTGATATTTTAGTGCAATAAATGCGATGATTGATGCAATTTACAGTTTGCAGGGCGGTAATGTTTAGGAGGGGGTTATCTGAAACCTTTACACCCTCACCCGCACCAAAGTGGAAGTTGGATCTATGAAGAATAGTTCTTGCTCAAATAGATGGAGCGATGGAACGAACGAACGAAAACGCATCTAATCGAAAGCTTGATTGTTCAAATTATTCCGCTTGTCCGTAGCTGACGAATCGTGTGCATGCAGGTTCGTTAACTTGGAGCCGGAGAGCTCCAGGTTCGAATCTACCCAAAGCCGACTCGTATGGATCGTTATCAAGTCCTTCACTTGCAATTGCTAATGCTCTTCGACGTTAAACTCCGATGAACTGTCCGCGCTGTTGTCGGGAGGAGCGAGCTTGAAAAGCGATGTAGGGAATAGAAGAAAAATAGATTTAAATAATAAATAAATTATCCAGAATATAGTCTTAATTATGGTACATCGTTAATATGTATCTCCGCCACTGGTTGCATCATGTGGTTTCTGCCAGTGCCAGTCCAAAGGCTATATAAAGGAGGATGGCGACGCTAATGGACAGACCACTACGTTAAAGTTTATTCGCTAGATGACAGGACATCATTTGAAAAACTAATGCTCTGAAGTTGTGGCAGCGAGTCATTTTCATCGCTCGCCATTTTGTGCCGAGATTAATTGCGACGAATAATAGATCACCAGATGTGGTTAGACTTTAGTTCTCTATCATGCACTATTTTTTTTTATAACAGCTCATTTTAAATTTATTTAAAATAAAAGAGGCTTCATTTTTTCGAGAATTATCTGAAGTCGCAAATTCGGTCTATAGCCTATGTGTGCCTGCATTTTAAAAATCGTTCCTGCTTCTATTTAAGAAAAAAACAATTTAATCAAACACTCCTGCATATTTATGGGTAAACACGCACACTGCATGCCCTATATTTATTTATTTCTTCATTTCTATAGCGATATTTGAACTGGCGCTATAATGGCGCCCATTAAAGTATCGCTACTCAGAGGTGCTCCCCACCAAAGCGCGGACAGAGAGCATCGGAGTTTCACGCCGATGCGCCAGAAGAATATTTGCGAGTGAAAGACTTGGTTAAACCGTAGTTTAGGCTGATAAATTATTTACGTTGTCGATATCCCGTAGTTTAGGCTGATAAATTAAGAAACACCACCAATCATGAATATAGCGCGTCATACAACGCGCTATTCCAATTTCCGAACATTCGCAACCGGAAGTAGCAATATAAACTGAAATCGCGAGAAGAAAAAGTGCAGTATATAAATGGAAGCTGGATTGACGCAAGAGAAATGGAAGCTGGATGAAGACATTTTACAGGTAAAATGGAGGCTGAATTAACGAAGAAACGTGTAAGTAATGGAAGCTAGATGATGGTTTCTTTATATATGAAATAGAAGCTGGATTGACGAAAAAACGTGTAAGTAATGGAAGCTGGATGAGGGTTTCTTTATATATGAAATAGAAGCTGGATTGACGAAAAAATGTAAGTAATGGAAGCTGGATGAAGGTTTCTTTATATATGAAATAGAAGCTGGATTGACGAAAAAACGTGTAAGTAATAGAAGCTGGATGAAGGTTCTTCTACAGGTGAAACAGAAGCTGGATTGACGAAAAACGCAAGAGAAATGGAAGCTGGATAAAGGCATTTTATAGTTGAAATGGAAGCTGGATAAAGACATTTTTATAGTTGAAATGGAAGCTGGATTGAACCTGGCGGTCCAGAAATTACATGTATATACTTTTTGCAGCCTCGGATAATGTCCAAATAATTTATCAGCTTAAACTTTTGTACAAGTAATTTATCAGCCTAAACTACGGTTTAACCAAAGACTTGCTCAATATCCCTACATGGCCGCCTGATGGGGATTCGAACCTGGAACCTCCCGAATCCGAGGCACCTACACCACTACTACACCGCCCAACCCACGATAAAGTTATTTCGTTATTAAACTACTAGCTTTAATCAATCTTTTATGACATAATGTTATACTCAAATGGTCGGTGACCGGACAAAATGGTAGCGGACAAAATGGAACGGACAAAATTGTATTGATGAAATGAAATCTGGATTAGTGAATTTTTATATATTGTTAGGTCCCACGACTCTCTACGACTGGGTCTTGGGATGGGCTTTAGTCACCAACGGTTGACTTTGGTAGCTCTGGAGGGTGACACCTGGTGACAGACTGGTTCTATATAAGGTCTGACTGCAGGGGGCGTCTCTTTTGTCTCTCTTGAGCGTGGTCTCTGGTGGAAGCTCTCTCTTGAGCCGATGTTAGTTAAGCTATGGTGAGCTTCTGATGTTCTCGACTGCGGGTGGACTGCATGGCAGTCTTCTTGTCAGAGTTCGTTTAGTTAAGTTTATTTAAGCTTTCGTTCATACACCTCGCCTTGGTGTCGTTAGTTAAGTTCGTTCTTCGCCAGCCTGTTGCTGTGTCAAGATGTTCGTCCGTTCGCCGCTGAATGACAATGCCGTCGACGACTTCCCTCTGGTCTACAGTGTGGTAACTGTATCAGTCCGCTTTCTATGTTAAATTATACCTTTAAACTAGACACGAGTTATTTTATGTGAGCTGAACCAAGTAGGGACCTTAAATTAGGGGCCACTGCTCACAACATATGGGGTCCCGCGGGATATTTTTTTTTCACGTTATTCAGAATTTTGCGTCGTAGGTGGGCGTTTTTCGTGAAATGTTGAATTTTTGAGGGGCGTGTCAGCTCTATTATACGGTAGACATTCCGTTTGACAGTGGTTAATTTTGGTTGGCCGTGAAGATAGGTCAATGGCTCTTGATTTTGGAGGAGTTTTGCGAGAATTTCGAATTTTGAGGGGCGTGTTTGCTCTCGTATACGGTATTCATTCCGTTTTGCATTTTTGACTTTCAAGTTTTGAGAGATGTGTTTGCTCTCGTATACGGTATTCATGCCGGTTTGCATTTTTGAATTTCGAATTTTGAGAGGCGTGTATGCTCTCGTTATGCGGTATTCATGCCGGTGTGCACTTTTGAATTTTGAATTTTTGAGAGATGTGTTTGCTCTCGTATACGGTATTCATTCCGTTTTGCATTTTTGAATTTCGAGTTTTGAGGGGCGTGTCTGCTCATTTATACGGTATTAATTCCGGTTCTATGCTCTATACGGTATTAATTCCGGTTGACATTTTTGCGGTGGAAGTTTTGACGTAGCACTCCGAGGAGTTTTTCGGGAGTTTTTCGGAAGTTTTTTCTGGAATGTTGTGAGTTGAGTTTTTCGAGAGTTTTTTCGGGAAGTTTTTCTTGAAAGTTGAGAGAATTTCGAGAGTTTAGAATTTTGGGGGCGTGGCAACCAAATTTTTTGTTTTCTCTTTCGGACTTTGTGAAATTGAGAATGTCTCCGTGGAAGACTTTAAAGGAGAAATTGGCCTCTGAGAATAAGCAGGTTTCTTTTGGGTTCAGTTCGTCGGAAACTGTTAAGGAAGGCGTGTCAGTTTATCGGAGTAATTCTGTTTGCATGGTCGATAAGAATTTAAGTATTCAGTCCGAAGGTGTGTTTCGAGCTGACCTACATCATGTCAGTGGCGATACGCAGACAAAGGAACAGATGCACGTGTACGACGATGCTGTTGATGATATGTCTGAGTGTAATTTATTTGAAGACAACGACGTACAGCATGATTCTGTATTGGGTTCGTTGGATGACACTGTGGATGATGTTGATTTTGTGCATGATTTGGTTTGTGCTTCTGATGTGTCGAATGCGTCTGTTGACTTAGACATTTCGTTGGAAGGTGTGTCTGTACTGGACTTAGATATGAGTACACGGTTGGATGAGCATGGTAGTTTAAGTGCTTTGCCTGATTCTTTTGTTGAAGTTGGCTGCCAGTCAGAGGCTAACGTGTTGTTGAATGTATGTTGTTACAAGTCCCGTGGCTCTATGGTTCAAACTCCTAGATACTCTAAGGGGAAAATGGATTCTCGCTAAATAAGTCATAAAAAGACAGTTTCGTAAAATATAAACGATATATTGAAACAAAAACATACACGATAAAATACAAGAATTGGAGAGAAGATTAACATACGTGACCCTGACAGTACAGTAGAACACGAACGCAACCCGGCAGAAGAAAACACGTCACCGAACACGACTGACAGGACCAGGCATGGTTCGAATTTGCAAACGTCTTCAAAAAGGAGAATTCGTCGTCACGAATTCGCCTCCACAATTTCCACAGCCCAAATGCGACGTTTCCAAAAAGGATCCATCCCTTTTCTAAGGTTCCTCATACAGCCACTCCTCCATCTCACATGATCTGGAGTAAATAGGTCTCATGACCTTTGCACGTGTTAGAGCTGCTATCAAATATATATAGTACAGTTACTGCATATAGCAGAATCTAACAAACCCCTAGACACGAGTGCACACACAAAAAAAGAAGCCTACTAGCTTAACTATTTAACTATCAATGCCTTTTACAAATCAGGTATCCAGAAATCAGACTGTTAGGATACGATACCGCAGTCCTAAAGCAACTAACCTATACACCAGCTCTTCTAAAACATCTCAATATGCTCTAACAAAAGCCTCTTACGCAAAAATACAAAATTACCCAACTGTACTACGATCCAATGCGAAAACAGAACTCTATATCAAAATTCATCTAATAATTTATGAATTTAGGCAATTTAGGCAATGAGTCCACTAAGTTCCAAACATACTATCCAAATGTTCAAACTACTATAGAAACTGTACAAGAAACTCGAACAATAATTTCACAAGTTTCAACAAAGGCACAAGTTATCAACAATCACAAAAACATCTCTACCAAACCGCAAAGACGAAAAAACGAGTCTAAACTAAGAGAACGGCCTTAGCCACGAATTCACGACGCACAACTCGCAACCGCCAATACGTCGTCGCAAAACAACTCAATCGAACGCAGGTCGACTCAACAAATCTGGAAGAACATTGGACTTCCCAGGCCTGTGTCGGATATCGAGGGAGTACAGCTGAAGTTCAAGACTCCATCGCAACAATTTGTGGTTTGAATTCCGCATTGAATTTATAAACTGAAGAGGACTGTGGTCTGTGTACACCAGCACCGTAGACGAGCCAAAGTACACACTGAACGCCTTGACAGCAACCACAAGAGACAACGCCTCTTTCTCTACAGTCGAGTAGCCAATCTCGTAAGGACGCAACTTCCGACTCAGATACGCGATCGGGTGCTCCAAACCATCCACAACCTGAAACAAGCAACTACCCACACACAAGTGAGAAGCATCCACACCCAAACAAAATTGCTTAGTGTAATCAGGTGGACGCAAGATAGGCCTAGAAGCCAACCTAGACTTCAGATCCACAAACGCTTTCTGACAATCAATTGTCCACACAAACTTTACATTCTTTTTCAACAACTGTGTTAAAGGTAAAGTTACATCAGCAAAATGAGGCAGAAATTTGCGATAATATCCTGCAAGACCTAACAAAGATTGCACCTGTTTCCTATGCTTCGGAACAGGAAAATTAAGCAAAACCTCAACCTTCTGCGTTTTAGGCCTAACACAATTTAAGCTTAGATGATGACCCAAAAAATCAATCTCAGCATTCGCAAATTCACACTTCTTGACATTCAAAGTCAAATTAGCATCGCGAACACGCTCCAACACCCTGCGCAAATGTACCGTGTGTGCATCCCAACTACCACTGAAAATAATGACGTCATCTAAATATGCGTCACAGAATTCTTCCAAACGAGCAAAAACCTTCTTAACTAAAGCACTGAATGAAGCCGGACTATTCCGAAGCCCAAAAGGTAGACGTAAATACTCATAATGACCACTAGGCGTCACAAAACCCGTCAAAGGAATGGAACCCTCATCCATGGCTATCTGATAATAACCTTTTGTCATATCTAATTTCGTCATGACACGTGCACCCCCTACTCTATCAATCAAAGTCTCAATCCGTGGCATCGGAAAAGGATTTGGCACCGTAACATCATTCAATTTCCTAAAATCCGTGCATAATCTATAAGTACCACCAGGCTTAGGGACCATTACGATAGGTGCAGCCCACGGACTATCACTTTCCCGAATTATTCCAGCTTCTAATAAAGACTGAATCTCTTCTTGTACCACCTGTGCTTTCTCTGGATGCAGACGAAACGGACGTTGTTGAATAGGCTTCACTCCCGCAACCAACTCGATCCTGTGTTTCACCAACGTTGTCACACCAGGCGTCTCACTGAAATTTGACTCAAAATCAGACAACAACTGAATTAATTCATTTGCCTGTTGTGAATCCAAATGTTCCAAGTTAACATGCTGTAACACTGAACCCTTCATCGTATCTTCAATCACTTTCACATGTAAAACATCTTTGACCTGAGACACAACATCATCAGACAACATCCTTTTGTTAAATTTCCTCATCAAATTTACATGTACTACTCTTTGAGACTTGCGTCTATCAGGAGTATTTACCAAGTAATCGACTGGACCCAATCTCTTAACCACCACATATGGACCACAAAACTTCGCCAGCAATGGTTTCCCAACCAAAGGTAATAACAACAAGACATGATCACCTTCCTGAAATTCAACTTGTTTTGCATCTTTATCATACAAAACTTTCGAATTCATCTTAGCAATATTTTCATTTTCATTTGCTATTTGCACCGAATCATGTATCTTAGTTCGTAAGTCCAACACAAAATCAATGATATTAGTCTTCTTTAAACCGTACACAATATCATCCTTCAACCAAGAATTCTTAATTAATTGTAAAGGACCTTTAACATTTCTGCCGAACATCAAGTCGAATGGAGAAAATCCTAAACCCTGAACTGGTACTTCTCGATAAGCGAACAAAACCAAAGGAAGTATTTCATCCCAATCATCCTCACTATCATCAAGTGCCGCTTTGATCATATTTTTCATACAACCATGAAATTTTTCTAAATTTCCATTAGTCTGAGGTCTGAATGGAGAACAATTTATGTGTTTTATCTGCAACTCGTGAAATAAAACTTGTTCTAAGTCTGAATTGAACTCTGAACCACAATCAGACAAAATCTCGTCAGGAAACCCAAACATACCAAACGCATGCAACAAACACTTTCCCACATCCATAGCAGTATGAGTTCTTAACGGATAAGCTAAAGGGTAATGTGTAGCTAAGTCCATCATTGTCAAGATAAATCTATTGCCCAAAACTTTACATCTGTTCAGTGGACCCACAATGTCAATCGCCACACGACTCCAAGGTACACCAATGACAGGTAGACTAATTAAAGGAGCTTTGCTCAACCTTGCACCCTTTCCCAATCGTTGACAAATACTGCAAGTTCTACAGAACTCTTTAACGTCCTTCTGTACACCAGGCCAATAGAAATGCCTACACAATCTATCATAAGTCTTTTTCATTCCCAAATGACCAGAGAGTGGGATATTATGTGCCACCTTTAACAATGTAAGCCGTAATACACTAGGGACAATTATCTGCGTAATGCCCATCCCTGTAGGCCTACTCTCTTCCTTCCATTTACGTATCAACACTCCATTTACAACATGAAATCCAACATCATTCGCTTCAACGTCAACCTTGACAACTGAGTCAAACATCTGTTTCAATGTTATGTCTTCATGTTGCAACTCAATCAAGCGTTTACGTGAAACAATACCATGACCAGAATCATTCGTATCAGCATCAAGATATAAATCAGACACGTCCACAACTTCATCCTCTGTATACAATGCATTGTCTTGTATATTTGTATCTGTATGTTCGTGTGTATCGTCTACAAATGTATCGTCAACAGAGTTCATCTCCGTACACACCTCATCACGTACACTATCCGCCGTCGGCAGATCTAGACCAATACTATCATCCGCCACGCTTGACTGAACCTCATTCCCTCTACGCTTCATTTGAGCGCGCGTCACAACATTAACAGCTTTAGGCACACAGACACAAAGATCGTTACCTAATAAAACTCCGACATGTGAAGGTATGCTATCTAACAATCCAAACAAACACACCCCATTCACAAGAGCACTTTCAATACACACCTCAACCAACGGTACGCGAAAAGCAGGACCAGATATACCCTGAATCAAACGTGTCTCGCCTGTATCAACAAACTCATTAGCATTCAAAACTTCCTTCGAAATTACTGATTGCAAACAAGCCGTATCTCTCAATAAAGACACTGCACGCTTCGAGTGATTCGGACCACAGACAAATCCTACGTGACAAAACTCTCCATACTGATCATGTACATCATCCAATACACTAGAACGCTCATGTACCACATCTGACACATTCGTACGCACACGTACACAACCATTATCCACCAACTGAATACTAGCAGGTTCATTGTATGCAGGATATGAGTGTCCATAAGAATTCGCACCTTGACCTGAATGACCTCCATTATGACCATATGACGGTGACTGACCATAAGACTTCTGACCCTGTGACTGACCCTGACCCCATTTGTGCCTTAACTTGAAACAATTCGACATGTGATGAGTACCATGACAATAAGCACAATTCAACGACGACGAAAAAATATTCGATCCACTCCCACGTTTAGACGACTTCTTCCCATTGCCATGTGAACCATTAAATTTTGAATTTTGAAAATTTCTTGTTTCAGAAATTTGCCCACCGAACGAATTTCCACGGCGCTCCAAGGTCGGACTTCCGTAAGTCTGCACCCGTTGCGTTTTATACAACACGGTGAATTCATCCGCCAACTTAGCACATTCCATGAGACTTCTTGGTCGACGGTCTATAACCCAACGATGTAACTCGGACGGAAGACTTTTAGTGAATTGTTCAATTTTGATCACCTCTAATAATCTCGGTAAATCTTCCAACGCCTCCTCGCCTTTTAACCAACTATTAAATGGAATTCCCAGCCGAAAAGCAAAATTGTAATAGGTTTCAAGGTCACCTTTTACCAAAGAACGAAACCTCTGTCGGTAGTGTTCAGGGACTTTCGAATAAGCGAGCAAAACAGCTTTCTTCAAAACTTCATAATCTTGACAATCCTCAATTGACAAGTCTGCAAAAACCTGACTAGCTTTCCCTTGCAATTTGGTAGACAATAAACTTGCCCATTTATCTTTTGGAAAATTATGTATCTCCGCTGACTTTTCAAACGAAATCAGAAAATTCTCAATATTCTTCTCATCAAACATTGGTATTAATTTCAAAGCTGTTGGAAAATGAAATTTCGATGTTTTCACTGTTTCTTCGATGTATGTATCACCTACGTTTAAACCTCTAAGACATAACTCATGCCTTCTCTGAGCCTCTCTTTCTTCCATATCCCAACGCATTTTACTCTCCTCCACCTCTCTTCGTTCTCTTTCCACCTCTCTTTCTCTACCTGTTTCTATCTGTAATTTCCGTTCCTCATACTCTCTTCTTTTCATTTCCGCTTCCAATTCCATAGCCACCTTCTTCTGTTCCGCCTCTATTTCAATCTTCTTCACTTCCGCGTCTAATCTCCGTTGTTCCGCCTCTCGTTCCATCTCCATCTTTTTAAGTTCATACTCCCTCTGTTCCTTCTTGTCCTCCAACTCCTTCAATGCTTTTAATTCTACAGATTTTGATTTAATTTTCAATTGTTCTTCTTTTGAGACGGACGGAGATACAGTTTTCAATAGAACTTTTTGCATTTGAATTTTCGTCAACGCTTTAGATTCGAAACCCAATTTATCCATTTCAACTCTCAAATCTTCTACCGACATTTCCACAATATCGTCTGACGTTAATGACACCGCCACTATCGAAGTTCCTGGTGAAGCCATTTTACAAAACGTTCAGAATTTTGCGCACCGCTTTTAACGCACGCGAGATTGACACACAAATTCCTACGCTGGCGCCTAGTTGTCTCTGGACAACGTTAAACCTTGAAACTCCTCAAAGATACAAAACTATCCACCATGCACTTACATACACACGTGACTAGTCCAATGACTTTCTCCGTGCACAAAATCAGAAAAACTCGATATCAAACTCTAAATACGCACTCCAACGAGTTAATCACTCCTCTCAGTGCACAAAACCCAACTAAGCAAAGGAAAAAACCGGAACGAGCCCTCATTTGTTACAAGTCCCGTGGCTCTATGGTTCAAACTCCTAGATACTCTAAGGGGAAAATGGATTCTCGCTAAATAAGTCATAAAAAGACAGTTTCGTAAAATATAAACGATATATTGAAACAAAAACATACACGATAAAATACAAGAATTGGAGAGAAGATTAACATACGTGACCCTGACAGTACAGTAGAACACGAACGCAACCCGGCAGAAGAAAACACGTCACCGAACACGACTGACAGGACCAGGCATGGTTCGAATTTGCAAACGTCTTCAAAAAGGAGAATTCGTCGTCACGAATTCGCCTCCACAATTTCCACAGCCCAAATGCGACGTTTCCAAAAAGGATCCATCCCTTTTCTAAGGTTCCTCATACAGCCACTCCTCCATCTCACATGATCTGGAGTAAATAGGTCTCATGACCTTTGCACGTGTTAGAGCTGCTATCAAATATATATAGTACAGTTACTGCATATAGCAGAATCTAACAATGTGATGAGTGTACGCAGGAGGTGAACATAATGTTTGATGATGTCTTGGATTTTGTGCATACGTATGAAGTTGGTGATGACGTTGGAAGTATTTGTTCTGTCTTTGACTTTGTGTCACACGGTGTAAAGTTCATGTGGACTAGGAGATTGCCTGTTCCAAGCTTGCATCAGACTTGTTTGAATGTTTTGCATGAGCGTGAAGATAACCGAAGTTGGCTTACAAGTGATGTGTCTAACAGATTGTTGGATGAAATAGGCCTATTGAGGATGAATGACTTCGTTAGCAATGTGATTGCATGTCGGTATAATGACTTGGAGTGTGAAGATGGTGCGAAATTGTTTGTGCGCAGTAAATTTGATTCGATGAACTGTTCTCGAGCGAAAGAGAATTCGGATTCACTGAATAATTTTGATGAGACTGTTGAGTTGGATTCAGGAATGAATTGTGTTGTGCATTCGCCGGGTTCGGTGGTTGATTCGTCGCATGGTAGCGTGAATGAATCTTTGGTGTTGCAATTGAGTGGGACAACTGTTGTGTGTGATTCGTCACCGTTGTCTGTTGTCTTGTTGTATGATTGTGCAAATGAGAATCTGGTTGTGCAGTCTATGATAACGACTGTTGTCTACGAGAAAAGATGGATGATGGGTTGGTGTTGTACGGTGTCTACGGTTGCACTGTTGTCAATGAATGTTGAGTTGTGTGGACGCATGACTAAGGTGAACAAGTGTGTCTTGTCTACGCATTGTTTCGTTTGTGAACATGGGTCGAATGAACTTGTGTTGACTGAGGTTATTGTTCATGTTGATAAGGATGTGAATTCTGCAGGAACGGGGCAGTTGCTTTTGGATGGCATTGTCCGTTTTCACATGTTTCTTGTTAGTGCAGTGAGAAATACTGTGACTGATTCTTTCGATGATTATCTGAATGAGCATGATGTTTCGTCAGAGGTATCTGCATGTCAGTTGTGTTGCGTTTACTCGACTGCTTCGAGAGTTATGTTTCAGCCGGTTGGTGTGATGGCATCTTCAGTTGATGAGGTCCTGTGTTGTGTTTCGGGGGATTTTTTCCAGACTCTTGACTCTGTGAGTTTGTCTGTGGGTATGAGTGTATCTTCTGTGCATGAAGATTTTGCAGATGTGTTCTGGTCGGTTGTGCCTGAGAGCAGTGATTGGTTCGCTGGTATTTCGTTGCCAGTAGTTGATTTGAATTGCCATGACGCTAATTCTTTTGTTTTGTCTTGTGAGAGCGGTTCTTTGCAGATGGATGGCATGGAATCGTTGGTCTTCAATGGCGGGAGTCTGCGCTACGACTGTGCGAGGCTTCGAAGAAGGAACGTGAGCGCCTTCGTGGGTCAATGGATGGTGACCACCATCTTGGCTTTGACGGGTTCTGGGACGACTTCGCGCGTTTCCTTCGCGAGTGACAAGTACGATGGCTTGTCGCTTGCGTCCCTTCTGTCGAGCGAGACAGTGTCTTCGCTCTTGGCTCTTTGCGAGGCGGCGTCTTCGATGTTCGCTATGGTGTGTCGGCTCACACTGTGGTTTGGCTGTGTGCCTGGGTTCTTCAGTTTCTGCCAGTCACTGAAAAGAAAGTTTGCGAACGATGCGTTGGAACTTGCGCATTGGATGGTTTCGAGAATGTGTTCTTGGAACATTCGGCTTCAATCGTTTCGTTCGATTTCGCTGATTGATGTAGTGTGCAGATTTTCGTTTGGCGATTGATGTGAAAAAATTGTAATGACTTTTCGAGTTTCCTAATCCATGTAAAATATTTATGGAAACTTCATTTTGATTTTGTTTCGAACTGTTTTTCTCGAAATCTTGAGTAGAATGTTTTAGGGGGAACGTACATGTACTTGAACGTTTCGCTTGTATAGTTAACTACATTTTTCTCTTCTCATGTATTTGTACTTGTCATAATGTCTGATTAGTTATACGATTCTTTTCTTTGAGTCGTGTAACCTTCTTTCGTGTGCATGCTAGTTAAGTCAGAAACCCTTCTGGTTTCTGCCTTTCGTGGTCGTTCGGGGGTATGTTAGGTCCCACGACTCTCTACGACTGGGTCTTGGGATGGGCTTTAGTCACGGACGGTTGACTTTGGTAGCTCTGGAGGGTGACACCTGGTGACAGACTGGTTCTATATAAGGTCTGACTGCAGGGGGCATCTCTTTTGTCTCTCTTGAGCGTGGTCTCTGGTGGAAGCTCTCTCTTGAGCCGATGTTAGTTAAGCTATGGTGAGCTTCTGATGTTCTCGACTGCGGGTGGACTGCATGGCAGTCTTCTTGTCAGAGTTCGTTTAGTTAAGTTTATTTAAGCTTTCGTTCATACACCTCGCCTTGGTGTCGTTAGTTAAGTTCGTTCTTCGCCAGCCTGTTGCTGTGTCAAGATGTTGTTCGTCCGTTCGCCGCTGAATGACAATGCCGTCGACGACTTCCCTCTGGTCTACAGTGTGGTAACTGTATCAGTCCGCTTTCTATGTTAAATTATACCTTTAAACTAGACACGAGTTATTTTATGTGAGCTGAACCAAGTAGGGACCTTAAATTAGGGGCCACTGCTCACAACAATATGAATTAGAAGCTGGGTTAAGGAAAAGACGCATGTGAAATGGAAGCTGGATGAGGGCTTTGCATGGATATTTTTATATATGAAATGGTAGCTGATTGATGAAAATAACGCGTTAAATTAATTAATGAAAGATGCATTACAAATGGAGGTTACCAAGTTTAAGAAATCTTATGGCTGAAATTGAAGCTGGATACATCATGAGGCACATGCATGAAAAACATTAATCCAGCTTCCATTTACCAGTTCTTAACTGGATCCTACATTTCTCATTTATTTATTTATTTTATAATAATAATCTTGTCTTTAATGAGCCGCCTACAAGACAAACGACGCTTTACATTTACACGTTATGCAGTAATCTTAATTAAACTTAACTACTTACAGAACAGACAGCTTTGGAATTACACGGCGCTATTAGCAACTCACAAAGTGGTGTCACCACAACTGGTTCACCGACAACATTGTTGGCAGATGTTGAATTGAAGCTGGATGACGGTTCCTTATAGGTGAAATAAAAGCTGGATTGACAAAAATGACGCTTGTGAAATGGAAGCCGAATTGTGACAAAGCGCTTGAGAAATGGAAGCTGTATGGATGTTGAAATACATAAATGAAAGTCATCAATCCAGCTTCGATTTATCAAGCATTCTATTCATTAATCCAGCTTCTATTTCAGATATAAGAATACCATTACCCAGTTTTCATTTCACATGCGTTTTTGTCATCAATCTAGTTCCAATTTGAGCAAGAATATTTTCATCATTTCAGTTCCAGTTTAGACAAGAATATTTTCATTAATCCAGCTCCAGTTTGAGCAAGAATATTTTCATCAATCCAGCTCCAATAATATTGTCGTGTAGCAATTGTCGTGAACCAGCTGTCGGTGAACGAATTGTCCGTGAACCAGCTGTCCTGGAACCCTACAAAGCATGTCCGCCCAACTGGCCTCGAAATTGCTACCTCTTGCACTCTACGCCAGCGTGTTATCCATTGCGCTACCGGGCCCTATTTCGAGTTACTATGAAAACTTGGGAAAGCATGATTTAAAATTGTCAAGTTTTTACTTTAATTTTGGTAGAATAGTGTCCGTCTGAGTCTGGGGTCAAGAAGTTTAGGCAGGCAAACATACCAGCAGAAAATTATATTATAAAAACTTGAACCGTTTTAAATTGCCACTGTTACTAAATAAAATGCTCAATTTACTCAAATATGAACTGAGGACACTCATTCTGAGTTATGAGCAGTGATTAAGTACTTTTTATTTATTTCAGAATTGAAATGTTATTGACCCTTCATTTACAAAATGCATGTGGTGACAAACAACTTTGTGTCAGATCTTCACTTCTCGGTTGAAACATTGATCTTCATCAAGTACATTTCACTGGGTTTTTTGTCTACAACTTTTATGAAGGTCAACTGATACATCTTCAATTAAAAGTGTAATAGGCAATAACGTTTATGAAGCGCTGGAGTACGAAGTTTGACTAGCTTCTGGATTTCGTCGTTGTTCTTTGTGAGTAACTAATTCTTTTCTTTACTCGAAATATGATTTCTGTTAGCAGATGAAGCATTGATCATTCTTGTGGACTTTTGAAATGCAAGTGAAATGTGGAACAATCATTAATGTACGAAACTGGACCATGCTGGTTTTGGGAAGGCTATGATATCAATTATTGTAGAACTTTTAATAAAGAAAATTCATTCAAAAAAAGTTAATGATTTCATGAGGTCATGTACCAACTTCGTCTTGAAGAGCTCTGACAATTGGAGATACACGTGACAATCGAACAAAAACCAATTTGATGTTAATTATCTTAGAACCTGTGCTGACTGGAGAAAGAAGTGATACAATCGATTGTATCAGTAACCTGATGGCGAATACGGGAATAAATATGGATGAAGAACTGTGCAACTGCCAGATATGTCTGAAATCATTTGCTAATCACAGACTTCTGAAAATACACATGGCAGAACATGCTGGAGAAAAACCATACGGATGCAATCTATGTGAGAAATCATTTAGTCGAGTTAGTGATCTGCAAATGCACATGAGAATCCATACTGGGAAAAAAATATACAGTTGCCACCTATGTGAGAAATCATATAGTCATGGCGGTACTCTGAATTATCACATGAAAATCCATACTGGTGAGAAACCATATAAGTGCCAGCTATGTCAGAAATCATTTTGTAAAGGTGATCATTTGAAAAACCACACGAGAATCCACACTGGAGAAAAACCATATAGTTGCCATCTATGTGAGAAATCATATAGTCAAGGCGGTACTCTGAAAAATCACATGAAAATCCATACTGTTGAGAATCCATACAGATGTCATCTATGTGAGAAATCATTTAGTCGAGGTACTGATCTGCAAATGCACATGAGAATCCATACTGGAGAAAAACCCTACAAGTGCCAGCTATGTCAGAAATCATTTTGTAAAGGTGATCATTTGAAAAACCACATAAGAATCCACACTGGAGAAAAACTATACAGTTGCCATCTATGTGAGAAATCATTTAGTCAAGCCGGTACTCTGAAAAATCACATGAAAATCCATACTGTTGAGAAACCATACAAGTGCCAGCTATGTCAGAAATCATTTTGTCAAGGTGAGCATTTGAAAAAGCACATGAGAATCCATACTTGTGAAAAACCATATACGAATGAGGTTTACTATGAAGAATTCACTCAATGTGGAAATCTAAAGGCGCAACAAAGAACTCGTATAATCGGGAAGGAACTCTCATGCAAGAAATTGTATTACCGGAAGTTTTCTGCAATGAAACAGTTGACACTCCACACAAGAACACTGGGACATGATTTTCCAATTCGAATTGACGTCATTAGTAGTGTTTTTGAGAAACCAAATAACGGTTTTTCAAGAAACATATGTCTAGATTCTGTTGGAATTGCATGTCCTTTGCGGAAAATTAAAGAAGAATGTCTGACTATTAGCAAGTTCAAATGTTCTGTGAATACAAAATCGAATTGGTCAAAATCTTTTGGATGTGGTATATGTGACGAATTGCTTGAAACAGAGAATGGATTTCTGGAGCATTGTTATAGCCATCGATTTTCTCCACCGCACGACTTAGTTGCCGAAATGTGCTGAATTGTGATTGCATATACTTTAAGACAATCGTTTATCGAGATAAGTTTGAAGTCCCAAATACGCATATACATGAACCTTGCATACATGTGTCGTAACTTTGAACTACTTTTATTCCAAATAATGTTGTGCCATTATTGCTAATGAAACACTAAAACTGTAGGTCTTTTTTCTGTTGTTAAATATCAAATTTATTTCCAATTTTTCCTCCATCAAGCGCATCCTGACGATGAGCCTTTACGAGACGTCTCCAAGTTGCTCTTTCTCTGGTTTTATCCACCGCTCTTCGTATGTCCATGCCCTGCGTTTCTAGGTCCTGCATCACGTTCTTCATCCATGTGTTTTTTGGTCTTCCTCAAATTATCAGATTTATTTAGCTGCATAAATTCTTCCGTACTAGACACAAGACATTCGTTTGCTGTACATCATCTAGGACATTTAGGCAGTTGATATTTAACTGTAATTGCATTAGATGTGAGCAATTAAAATTAATTAGCTTATTCGAAATAGATTAAGTATCGAATGTTCTGTTTTGGGCATAACAATAAACAAATCTGTTATCAAAATATTTTGTCTGAAATTAGTTTTGGCTGTATTACGTAATATGAATTGACTTTAGCCTAACTCTGTTAAACGTGATCTAAAAATATATTCTTTCTTTTGGTCACTATAGACCTATTGGCTTAGGGATCCTTTTTGCCCACACTGTATATGATGGATAGTGACGTCGGGTGGCCAGCTATGCACGACGCTTCATGTCAGAAACTTCATTTCCCTCGTTTTCCCCAACTCCTCTGTTTCCTCTGTTTTTCAGCATGAAAAACTCTTCCTCAATCGGTTGAGTGTATTCAATTATTCAAACATCTTTCTCGATGGTTTGATTTCTGAAATAGGCCTATAGCCTTTTGCCGAATCCATTTGTGTTGCAAATTCTTTGTCCCGTCTGTCGTTAATCTCTTAGTGCAATCATCTTTCATCCTATGAGTAAATGCATTCACTAACTTTCCTCCTCCTTTCCCTCCCCTACCTTATCCTGCACACAATTATTCCTCCTAATCCTTCAACCGTGCTAAGGCCTTCCAAGAACAAAGGCCGTAACCACGGGGACATTATTTCAATACACCGCGTCGCATCATAGGCTAGCCTATATTCTTAAAAAGTAGGTTTCGTTTAAATAGAAGATGAAATGGTGAAACCGATTCCTGCCTATATGGAAGTTGAATCTGTGAAGAATAGTTCGCTGCCGAAACGTCCGACGTCTGCGTATTATGACTACAGGTTCGTTCACTTAATTCGTAGCCTACCGGAGGGTTCCAGGTTAGAATCTGTATAAAGCCACATCGTATAGACCTTGATCAAGTCCTTCAATCGCAATTGCTCGTGCGCATCGGCGTAAAACTCTGTGTCTGCGCTGTAGTCGGGAGCGCCTTTCAGGAGAGGGCTTATATTATTATATAGCAAAATTAATGCGAGGAATAGATAGAAATAAATGGTACATCAGTTATAGGCCTACGCAATAAAGTATTAGGCTAATTGGAGCAGCACGTTAAACTGTAACTCCACAAGTGGCAGTCCCAAGCTTAGATAAAGGAGGAGGGCAACGCTTATGATCTCTGTTACGGTTATACGACAATTGGTTCAACGACAACTGGTTCACGACAGTTACACAATATTATTGGAGCTGGATTGATGAAAATATTCTTGGTCAAACTGGAGCTGGGTTGATGAAAATGTTCTTGCTTAAACTGGAGCTGTATTGATGAAAATGTTCTTGCTTAAATTGGAACTGGATTGATGAATAACGTTCATGAAGTGGAAGCTGGATATTAATGAATAGAGTGCTTGATAAATGGAAGCTGGTTTGATGATTTAATTTTCATTAATTTTTTTCAACATGCATCCAGTTTCTATTTGGAAATTTGGATATTTTTTTTATCTGAAATAGAAGCTGTATTAATGAATAGAGTGCTTGATAAATGGAAGCTGGTTTGATGATTTAATTTTAATTCATTTATTTCAACATGCACCATGTTTCCATTTCTCAAGCGCTTTAATAATAATAATAATAATAATAATAATAATAATAATAATAATAATAATAATAATAATAATAATAATAATAAATAATAATAATAATGACGACAATTTCTACGGCGCCGTAACGCGGCCACGCTGCTACAAGGGCGCCTTGACAACTACAAACACACATTCAGAGACAAGCGATTGACGAACTCTACAGAGGCATAACGTTAATCCGGCTTCCATTTCTCAAGCGTTATTTTTTTCAGTCCTGCTTTTATTTCACCTATAAGGAACCTTCATCCAGCTTCCATTTACTATTTGTCAGTTGTCGGTGAACGAATTGTTCGTGAACCCGTTGTGGCGAAACTATAGTATCCGGGACCTATGTTTATAGCATTGGGAATAACCTTATTATAAGACCGAACGCTATTGGTGCTCTTTTCAAAGACTACATTTTTTCAAAGAGGTCAACGTATTTGCATATCTTTATACGAACGATTTGTGTCGTCTGCTAATTAATGGCGTCTGTTATTTTTTTATAAATCATTTTCTATGGTTTGCTCTGTGCGTAAAATTGTTTTTTACGTTGTAAATTTTTAAATTTAAATTTTTAAATTTGTTGTAAATGCGAAACTAAACGGATAACAAAAAAAATAAGATTTTTTAAAAATAGGGCAACGTGTTTGCATATCTTGACACGAACTAAAGTTTTGTGTCGTCTACTACTTAATGGCATCTGTTATTTTATTGTAAATCCTTCTTAATATTTTGGGTACTTGTGGGTTTGACGACCACACAGAAATCTAAAATCGATGAAAGAACTAACGTAGCGTTGTTATCTTTAATAAATCCAACTTCTAGTTTGTCCAGAACCATTTTAATCGATCCAGCTTCTGCTTAGACAAGAATTTGTTCGATAAATTCCGTTTCTATTTTGTCACTAAATATTTTTCATCAATTTTTTATTGAAAATTAGTCTTCATCAATCCAGCTTCAATTTCAGCAGAATGACCGCACTAACCCTAAAACTAACCCTAACCGACCCTAACGACGCCTAACTTGAGCCCTAACCGACCCTCACGCGATAAATCCCGCTTCCATTTCGCCAGAAAATATTTTTAATCGAATTTATATTTCTGTGTGGTCGTCAAACCCACAAGTAGCCTACCATATTTTGTTTGCTCTGTGCGTAAGATGGATTTTTTTAATTTGCGTGAAACGTTGTAAATACGCAACTAAACGGATGGATAATAATCCGTTAAACTACTAGCAAATCAAGATGCGAAAAAATCTATAAATATATTGGAAATTCCCAATGCTATAAACATCGGTCCCGGATACTATAGTTTCGCCCCAGTGGTCGTTGAATCCGTTGTCGGTGAACCAGCTGTCGTGACACTTTTGTCACGCAGCGTCGATAAACAGGAACTACCACGTTAAAATCTATTCGCTAGATGACAGGACTTCCGTTGTAAATCTAATAATCTCACGTCTTTGCAGCGAGTCACTTTCATCGCTCGCCATTTTGTGTCGAAGATCGTGGGAAAAACCATTCCGATGAATAATAATAATATTGTCACCAGATGTTGTTACACGTTAGTTCCTTGTGATGCACTATTTGTTTCGTAATAGCTCATTGTTAGTGTTATTTCAAATAAATACAGGCTTGCTTCGGTAAACACGCACACTGCATGCTCGTACTCCAAACAATATGGCTGCCAACGAATGCACTGAAACTTGAGCGCAGCGACCTATCGACGATATCGCAACATGCATCCCAACATGCAAAGCGCTCAGTAAGTAAGTAACCGGCTCCTTGCCCACATGCAAGATGAATCCAACTTCTGGTCGTTGTGACTAACCGCTCGGTAGCAGATAAACAATATGGCCGTCCCAGATAGACGCAAAATAGAGCGCTCTGACTTGCGGCGATCGATAGCCCAATGTTTCCGCGCGAAACATTGGGGTCCCGCTTCAGTCAGTGATGTTGTGTGAAGTAAGTAAGTAAGTGATGAAGGTATTTCTAGATCTGAAATAGAAGTCGGATTGATGAAAAAACGCTTAAGTAATGGAAGCTGGATGATGGTATTCTTATATTTGAAATAGAAGCTGGGTTGACGAAAATAACAGGCGAGAAACAGAAGCTGGGTTAATAAAAATATTGGTAGCGTTCTACAATGACTCGGTAAATCGTTCTAGAATGACTCGATAGATATCGTTGCAGCGTTGTTATCTTTAATAAATCCAACTTCTAGTTTGCCGAGAATAATTTTAATCGATCCAGCTTCTCTTTAGGCCATAATTTGTTCGATAAATCCCGCTTCTATTTCGTCAGCAAAAATTTTTCAGCCATTTTTCATTGAAAATTATTGTTTATCAATCCAGCTTCAATTTCAGCATATATGACTGCACTAACCCTAAAACTAACCCTAACCGACCCTCACGGCGCCTAACCTGAGCCCTAACCGACCCTCACGCGCAAAATCCCGCTTCAATTTCGTGAGGAAATATTTTTCATCGAATTTATAAAAATACACTTACTTGCTACCGAGTCATTGTAGAACGCTACCAAAATATTATAGCTTAGATTGGAGCAGGATTGATGAAAATGTTGTTGATTAAATTAGAGCTGGATGGATAAGGATCTTCTTAATTAAATAGGAGCTGGATTGATTAAAATGTTTCCGATTAAATTGGAGTTGGATTGATGAAAAATAATCATTATCGAAACAGAAGTTGGATTCATAAAACAGCTGATGCAATTGAAAAGCTGGACTTTTACTTACTTACTTATTTTTGCCTGCTGTCTTATTGCACCATTGACTATTAAGCGGAAACATTGGGCTATCGATCGCCGGAGTTGAGGCCGCTCTATTTTGCGTGTATCTGTGACCGCCATACTGTTTACTTCCTACCGAGCGGTTAGTCACAACGACCCAACTTCTAGTTTGTCGAGAATCATTTTAATCGATCCAGCTTTCTGTTTGGGCAAGAATTTGTTCGACAAATCCCGCTTCTGTTTCGTCAGCAAATATGTTTCATCAATTTTTCATTGAAAATTATTGTTCATCAATCCAGCTTCAATTTCAGCAGAATGACTGCATTAATCCTAAAACTAAACCTAGCAGGCATACCTGGGAACGGCGGTCCCAAATTCTGAAACATGTATTTTCGTCAGAGGAAGAGCCAACTGCAGTTAAGGCTGCATTTATTCACTTATTTTCTTCATTCTTTACTTATTCACTTACTTACGAGCTTCTCGGGCTTTTTACGTCATTGTTTACGTTGTTTTGACGGCATTCCGTTGGGAAATAAATAAACCTCACGTGTCGTAATAGCGCGGTGTAGCCTATAGGATGGGCGCATAGAAACCACGCTTGAGAAATAGAAGCTGGATGAAGACCTTTTACAGGTGAAATGGAGGCTGGATTGATGAAAAAACGCAAGTGAAATAGGAGCTGGATGAAGGTCCTTCTGCAGGTGAAATGGAAGCTGGATTGACGAAAATAACGCATGGGAAATAGAAGCTGGATGAAGGTATTTCTAGATCGAAATAGAAGCTGGATTGATGAAGAAACGCTTAAGAAATGGAGGCTGGATGAAAAACCCACACTTTTGCCCATCCAATACTCCGCACTATCGATTTATGGAATTTTATAATTTGGGACCGCCGTTCCCAGGTATGCCACCTAGCAGACCCTCACGCGATAAATCCCTCTTCTATTTTGTCAGGAAATATTTTTCATAGAATTTATAAATTTTGATGGTCGGATAAAAAACCCATCCCATTAAACGTGTCTTATTCACATCGCTTTAATTTTTACTGCTGCTACTTACGTGGGGAACGGACATTTCCCCCCTGGACATTTCCCCCCCGGACATTTCCCCCCGGACATTTCCCCCCCTGGACGTTTCCCCCCTACCCTAGGACATCCCCCCCCGTATGCGGAAACCATTGCTTTTGTCGTCTTCAACAATTTAAACCAGAATATTTTCATCAATCCAGCTCCAATTTAAACAAGAATATTTTCATCAATCCAGCTCCAATTTAAACAAGAATATTTTCATCAATCCAGTTCCAATTTAGGCAAGAATATTTTCATCAATCCAGCTTCCATTTAAGCAAGAATATTTTCATCAATCCAGTTCCAATTTAAGCAAGAATATTTTCATCAATCCAGCTTCCATTTAAGCAAGAATATTTTCATCAATCCAGCTCCAATTTAAACAAGAATATTTTCATCAATCCAGTTCCAATTTAAGCAAGAATATTTTCATCAATCCAGCTTCCATTTCAGCAAGAATATTTTCATCAATCCAGCTCCAATTTAGGCAAGAATATTTTCATCAATCCAGTTTCCATTTAAGTAATATGTTTGTGCGTTTTAAACGCATAGCTATTTCAGTGGATTCCTTAGCATTTACTTCAGAGGAATCGTTGTAAAAGTTTCAGATTTAATTATACAAGCCTAGGCGTAGATCTAGAATTCAGGGTAGGACTTGTATGGTCATTTGAGGTGGTATGCACAGAAGGGGGGGAAATGTCCGGGGGGGTAAATGTCCTAGTCGAAATCAGGAGGGGAAACGTCCAGGGGGGGAAATGTCCAGGGGGAGAAATGTCCGGGGGAAAAATGTCCAGGGGGGAAATGTCCTACACTCTACTTACATAGATTACATACTTACTTAGCTCTTTGCAAGTTGGGATGCATGTTGCGATGTCGTCGATAGGTCGCTGCGCTCTATTTTCAGTGCATTCGTTGGCAGCCATATTGTTTGGAGTACGGGCATGCAGTGTGATGTTTACCCTTGCTTCATTTTTTGAGAATTTTCTTCACAAATTTGGTCTCTATTTGTGCAAGTATTTTTAAAATCATTCCTGCTTCTAATTAAAAAAATAAACATTTTAATCAATCCACATACATATATATTTATTTATTTCTTTCTTCATTTCTATAGCGCCCCTTCAAGTGTCGCCACTCAGAGGCGCTCCCGACTAAAACGCTGACAATGCATCGGAATTTCACGCCGATGCGTCAGGGGATTAATTGCGAGTGAAAGACTTGCTCAATGTCCTGCATGGCTGCTTGATGGGTATTCGAACCTGGAATCTGACGGCTCCGAGGCACCTACACCACCACTACACCAGCGCCCCAAGGATAAAAAATTATTTCGTTATTATCTTATGATATTTAATTTACATCTTTTAATACATAATATTGTAACCCAATAGCACATTTACCAGTCCTTAACTGGATGCTACTTTTCGACCTACTATGAAGAATTGGGATAGCATGGTTTAAAATTGTCAATTTTTCAATTGTTGGTAGAATAGTGTACGTCTGAGTGTGGGGTCAAGAAGTTTAGTCAGGCAAACATGAAAGCAGAAAATAGTGTTTAAACAAACTTGAAATAAATAGTTAAATTGCCTGTGTTACTAACTAAGCGCTCAACTATGAACTGAAAACACTCATTCTGCGTTATGCACATTAATGAAGTAGGTTTTTTATTTTGTTTTAGAATTGAAATGTTACTGATCCTTCATTTACAAAGTGCATGTGGAGACAAACAACTCGGTTGAAACATTGATCTCCGTCAAGTACCTTTTACTGTGTTTTTGTCTACGACTTTTATGAAGGTCTTCGATTAAAAGTATACTCAGCAATAATGTAATAGAGTGCTGGAATACAAAGTTTGACTAGCTTCATTGTTTATTTCTGGGTGAATAATTCTTTACTTTACTGGAAAAATGATTTATCAACAGCATGGATCTTCCTTGTGGACTTTTGAAATGCAAGTGAAATGTGGAACAATCATTAATGTACGAAACAGGATTAAGCTTGTGTTTTTTCATCATCAATTATTGTAGGACTTTTTATAAAGTAAATTGCAATAAGAAAAAAAGTTAATGATTTAACGAGGTCATGTACGGTGTCACGACAACTGGTTCACAGACAACTGGTTCACCGACTTCTATTTAAAATTGAAGTATTTTCATCAATCCAACTTCTCTTTCAGCGGCAATAACTATGTCGTAAAAAATTCGCAGTGAAATTTGGTCGTGAACCAGTTGTCGGTGAACCAGTTGTCGGTGAACCAATTGTCGTGAACCAGTTGTCGTGAACCAGTTGTCGTGAACCAGTTGTCCGTGAACCAGTTGTCGGTGAACCAGTTGTCTGTGAACCAGTTGTCGTGGAACCGTCATGTACCAACATCGACCTGAAGAGCTCTGACAACTAGAGATAACTTGAGAATTAAGTAAAAACCAAATTGATGTTAATTATCTTGGAACCTGTGCTCTAAAGATTGTCATCTGACTGGAGAAAAGCAGTGATAGCCTACAATCGATTGCATCAGTAACCTGATGGCGAATACGAGAATAGATATGGAGGAAGAACTGTGTAACTGCCGGATATGTCTGAAATCATTTGCTAATCACAGATTTCTGAAAATCCACATGAGACAACATACTGGAGAAAAACCATACGGATGTCATCTATGTGAGAAATCATTTAGTAAAGGTAGTACTCTGAAAAAGCATATGAGAATGCATACTGGAGAAAAACCATACACGTGCCAGCTATGTGAGAAATCATTTACTGTAGATGGTACTCTGAAAAGGCACATGAAAATCCATACTGGTGAGAAACCATACAGGTGCCATCTATGTGATAAATCATTTAATCAAGGCGGTACTCTGACACATCACATGAAAATCCATACTGGAGAAAAACCCTACAAGTGCCGGCTATGTCAGAGATCTTTTTGTAAAGTTGATAATGTGAAAAAGCACATGAGAATCCATACTGGAGAAAAACCATACAGTTGCCATCTATGTGAGAAATCATTTAGTCAAGGTGGTCATTTGAAAATGCACATGAGAATCCATACTGGAGAAAAGCCATACAAGTGCCAGCTATGTCAGAAATCATTTAGTCAAAGTGGTGTTTTGAAAAAGCACATGAGAACCCACACTGGAGAAAAACCATACAGTTGCCATCTATGTGAGAAATCATTTAGTCAAGGTGGTAGTCTGAAAAAGCACTTGAGAAACCATACTTGTGAAAAACCACACAGGTGCCATCTATGTGAGAAATCATTTCGTTTAGATAGTACTCTGAAAAAGCACATGAGAACCCATACTTGTGAAAAACGATATACGAGTGAGGTTTGCTATAAAGAATTCACACAATGTGGAAATCTAAAGGCGCACGAAAGAATTTCTGTAATCGGGAAGCAACTCTCATGTAATAAATTGTATAGCCAAAGGTTTTCTTCAATGAAACAGATGATAATCCACACAAGAACACAGGGACAAGATCTTCCATTTCGAATTGAAGTCATTAGTAATGTTACTCAGAAACCAAATAACGATTTTTCAAGACACATTTGTTCAGATTCTGTTGGAATTGCATGTCCTTTGCCGAAAATTGAAGATGAGGACAGTCCGACTATTAGCAAATTCAAATGTTGTGTGGATACAAAAGTGAATTGGTCAAAATCTTTTGGATGTGGTATATGTGACGAATTGCTTGAAACAGAGAATGGATTTCTGGAGCATTGTTATAGCCATCGATTTTCTCCACCGCACGACTTAGTTGCTGACATGTGCTGAATTGTGATTGCCTATACTTTAAGACAATCATTGTTTATCGAGATAGGTTGGGAGTCAAAAATATGCATATACCATGCATACATGTGTCGTAACTTTGAACTACTTTTATTCCAAATAATGTTATGCCATTGTTGCTAATGAAACACTTAAACTGTAGGTCTTTTTTCTCTGTTGTTAAAATATATCAAATTTATTTCTAATTTCTCCTCCGTCAAACGCATACAAGACGTCTCCAAGTTGCTCTTTCTCTGGTCTTATCCACCGCTCTTCGTATGTGTATGCCCTGCGTTTCTAGGGTCTCCATCACTTTCTTCTTCCATGTCTTGTTTAGTCTTCCTCAAATTATCAGATTTATTTAGCTGCATAAATTCTTCTGTACTAGACAAAAGACATTCGTTTGCTGTACATCATCTGGGCCACTTGGGTAGTTGATACTTAGCTCTCGTTGCATTAGATCTATTAGGCAATTAAAATATTATTAATTTGCTTATTCGAAATAGATGCAGTATCGAATGTTCTGTTTCGGTCATAACGAGAAATAAATATGTAATCAAAATGCTTTGTCTGAAATCAGTTTTTGCAGTATTAGGGGCCTACGTAATATGAATTGACTGTAGGCATTACTCTGTGAAACTTGATCTAAAAATTATATTCTTTCTCCTGGTCATTACAGACCTAATGGCTTAGGGATCCTTTTTGCCCACACTACCTAAGCAACAGATCTCAACATGTTTATTTTAAAGGTCAGAAATCGTTGGCTTTGAATATCTCATGTGGTGTACCCCAAGGGTCAATACTTGGACATCTGCTCTTTTTGTTATGTATTAATGACTTGTCCATGTGACATCATCCATATTAAGATTTATACTGTTTGCTGACGACACTAATGTCTTCTTCTCTCACCACTCCATTGATCACCTATTCGACATAGCAAATAATGAATTAACCTCAATCGAAGAATGGTTTAAAACTAATAGTACTGATACTGATAAAATACTGATAAAACTAATCTTATTTTATTTCATACTAGAAAGAAAATAATCCCTGATGTGAATAGGTCACTTCTCTATCAACAATGTCCCTATTACCCAAACTAATTCGTCTAAATTTCTTGGGGTCATTATAGATAATCACCTTAAGTTGTCGGACCATTTTCGACCATTGCTAAAAAAATCTCTAAAAACATTGGGGTCCTCCACAGGATTAAACATTGCCTTCCTAAAAGTCTAAAACTATCCTATTTCAGCTTTACTATACACTCATATTTCCTTACCTGTCTTATTGTAACATTTCCTGGGGTTCTACTTATTTTTCCCGCCTCAGACCACTGGTTACTTTGCAAAAACGAGCCATAAGGCTAATTTGTGGTGCTCACTGGAGATCTAGCTCTGCTCCACTGTTCTCAAATCATTTGTTGCTATCTTTAGAGAACATCAATAAATTTCAAATAGGTCTCTTCATGCATCGTTATCACCATAACCTATTGCCCAGCTCATTCAATAACTATTTTACTACTGGCTCTAAACTCCATGATCATGCTACTAGGCTCATTTCTACTGACGAAGCGTCCGCATGCAGGTTCGTCAAATTTTATCCGGAGAGTTTGAGGTTCGAATCTACCTCAAGCCATCGCATATGAATCTTGACCAAGTCCTTCTCGCAAATGCTAATGCGCATCGGCATGAAACTCCGATGCACTTTCCGCGCTGTTGTCGGGAGCACCTCATGAGAACGAGCTTGAAAAAGCAACATAGCAAATAGATGAAAAGAAAGATATAAAAATAGATATAAAATAATAAATATATGATCCAGAATATAGTCTTTATTATGGCACTCCGCCACTGGTTGCATCCTGCGGTTTTTGCCAGTGCCAGTCCCAGGCCTTTGTAAAGGAGGAGGGCGACGCTAATTGTCTTTGTTACCACACTCTATCGTTTAACTTAAACTACTATGTAAAGTGTATTCGCTAGACGACAGGACATGCGTTGCAAACTAATGCTCTCACGTCGTTGCAGCGAGTTACTTTCATCGCTCGCCATTTTGTGTCGAAGACAGTAATAACCAGATCGTGGAGAAAATCATTCCGACGAATAATAGATCATCAGGTGTTGCTAGACGTTAGTTCCTTGTGAGGCACTATTTGTTTTGTAATAGCTCATTGCTAGTGTTATTTCGAACAACATAGGCTTTCTTTATTTTTTCGAGAATTATCTTCACAAATGGTTCTTGTTTTTTATACGAACACCAACAGTTTTAAATTCGATGAAAAATATTTCGTGGCAAAATAGATGTGGAATTTATCGCGTGAGAGTCGGTTAGGTTTCAGGTTAGGCGTCGTGAGGGTCGATTAGGATTAGTTTTAGGGTTGGTGCAGTCATTCTGCTGAAATTGAAGCTGGATTGATGAACAATAATTTTCAATTAAAAATTGATGAAAACTATCTCCTGACGAAATAGAAGCGGATTTATGGAACAAATTCTTGCCTAAACAGAAGTTGGATCGATTAAAAGAATTCTCGACAAACTGGAAGTTGGATTCATTAAAGATAACAACGCTGCAACGTTAGTTCTTGGTGTCTTCTTGGTGTCTTGGTGGTCGGATAAAAAACAAGTACCTCACAAATTCGGTCTCCATTTGTACAAGCATTTAGCATCGTCAAAATCATTCCTGCTTCTATTTTAAAAAACCTTTAATAAATCCTCTGCAAATATATTTATTTATTTCTTCATTTCTATAGCGCCCCTTCAAGTATCGCTACTCCAAGGCGCTCACGACTACAGCTCGTACAGTGCATCGGAGTTTCACGCCGATGCGCAGCAGGAGTAATTGCGAGTGAAAGACTTGCTCAATGGCTCAAATGCTCATGGCAACTTGCTAGGAATTCGAACCTTGAACCTGTTGTCCCCGCTACAGCACCGCCCACGAAAACGTTATTCCGTGATAACTTATGAGTATTAATTAATATCCTGTATGATTTAATATTATAGTACATCAGCATATTTACCAATTCTTAACTAGATGCTACATTTCGAACTACTATGAAGAATTGGGATAGCGTGATTTGACATTGTCAAATTTTCTGTTTACTTTTGTGTAGAATAGTGTCCGTCTGAGTGTGCGGTCAGCATATACCCGAATCCCAAGCCGTATACATAGCGCTTCAAAGATGTTTTATTTTCGTAAACTGAAAGTTGGATGAACGATGAAAACATGATATTACTGCTGTCGTATTGCAGTATCATTAGAAGCTGGATGAGCATATTAATTAACAGAAGTAGAAGTTGGATGAGCGACGAAATCATGGTTTTATGCTAAATTGTTAATGTAAAACTAGAGGCTGGATGAGCGATCAAAATATTTTTAGTTGAAGTAGAAGTTGTATGAATAACGGAACCGTGATATAGTAGAATTAGATGCTGGATGAGAGATGAAGAAATGACTAAAACATGTTTTAAATAATTTTACGATGCTATACGACCTCACTGAGTTGTCTTTTGACAACCGGAAGTGCTCAAAATAAATTAAAATGTATATAAAGGTGTTTTGTTTTCATAAAATGTTCATGTTTTTTCGAATATAAATTATCCATAATTTATTTTTTAATAGAAATAAATTATGCCATTCTGTAAAGGGCATTTTGGGCTATTTTCTAATACTAAATATGTTGTCTTTTGATGACCGGAAGTGCTCAAAATAAATTAAAATGTGTGAAAATGTTGGGGTTTTTTACAACGCAAACGGATATGTCTGCATAAACGTTTTTCAGCAGCTATAACATGTTTTTTTTAACATAAAACATACTTATTGCTAGTTTTTATTGTTGAAAATTGGACTTTATTATATGTAAACTATGGTAAAAAAATTCATAATTTCGAGGTGCATTCATATTTTCTAAACCTAAATATACCATTTTGTGCAGAAACGAACGCTGAATCCAATGGTGCATTACAAGTTATGATATCTCAAACCAAACCCAAAATCCATTGGGGTGGTAACCACCCACCCCCTTGGTGGTCTGTGTTACAAAAAAGCTTGGTAGCCTCAGGGTTAATGAAGTAGGCTTTTAATTTTTTTATTTAAAATTTAAATGATACTGACCCTTTTTTACAAAAAGCATTTGGAGACAAACAACTTTGTGTCAAATTTCACTTCTCGGTTGAAACATTGATCTTCATCAAGTACATTTTTACTGGTTTCTTTTGTCTGCAACTTTTATGAAAGTCAGCTAATTCATCTTCGAATAAAAGCATAATAAGCAATAACGTAATGAAGTGATGGAATACAAAGTTTGACTAGCTTCAGCTTTTCGTCATTGTGTCTTTCTGAGTGACTAGTTCTTTACTTTACTGGAAATATGATTTCTATTTGCAGATGAAGCATGGATCCTTCTTGTGGGCTTTTGAAATGCACGTGAAATGGAACAATCATTAATGTACGAAACTGGACCATGCTGGTTTGTGGATGTCTATAGCATCAACAATTTTTGTAGGACTTTTTAATAAGTAAATGGCATACCAAAAATACATCAGGAAACTGCATTGATCATCTAATGCTCTCAACGTCATGTTCCAACTTCGTCTTGAAGACATCTGATGATTAGAGAAGCAAGCAAACACCAAACGGGGCTTAATCATAGTAGAACCTGAGAGCTCTTCAAAGAAACCGAGAGAACAGTGATACAATCAATTGTGTGATTAATGATGGCGAATACAGGAACAGAGATTGGAGAAGAATGGTTAAACTGCCAGATATGTCTGAATTCATTTGCTAATCACAGAATTCTGAAAAACCACATGAGAGACCATTCTGGAGAAAAACCATACAGGTGTTATCTATGTGATAAATCATTCAGTCAAGGTCGTAATCTGAAAATACACATGAGAATCCACACTGGAGAAAAACCCTATGGGTGCCAGCTATGTGAGAAATCATTTAATCAACATGGTAGTCTGAATATGCACATGAGAATCCACACTGGAGAAAAACCCTATGGGTGCCAGCTATGTGAGAAATCATTTAGTCAACAAGGTAGTCTGAATATGCACATGAGTATCCATACTGGAGAAAAGCCATACAGGTGTGAGCTTTGTCAGAAATCATTTAATAACGGTAGTAATCTGAAAAGGCACATGAATGCACATTCTGGAGAGAAACCATACAGATGCCATCTATGTGAGAATTCATTTAGTGATGGTGGTAATCTGAAAGTGCACATAAGAATCCACACTGGAGAAAAACCATACATGTGCGAGCACTGTCAGAAGCCATTCAGTCGAGGTAGTGCTCTGAAAATACACATGAGAATCCATACTGGTGAAGAATCATCATACAGGTGCAATCTATGTCAGAAATCATTTAGTCAAGGTAGTGCTCTGAAAATGCACATGAGAATCCATAGTGGAGAAAAACCATACAGGTGCCAGTTTTGTCAAAAATCATTTACTGAAGGTAGTACTCTGAAAAGGCACATGAGAGACCATACTGGAGAAAAACCATACAGGTGTTATCTATGTGATAAATCATTCAGTCAAGGTCGTAATCTGAAAATACACATGAGAATCCACACTGGAGAAAAACCCTATGGGTGCCAGCTATGTGAGAAATCATTTAATCAACATGGTAGTCTGAATATGCACATGAGAATCCACACTGGAGAAAAACCCTATGGGTGCCAGCTATGTGAGAAATCATTTAGTCAACAAGGTAGTCTGAATAAGCACATGAGTATCCATACTGGAGAAAAGCCATACAGGTGTGAGCTTTGTCAGAAATCATTTAATAACGGTAGTAATCTGAAAAGGCACATGAATGCACATTCTGGAGAGAAATCATACAGATGCCATCTATGTGAGAATTCATTTAGTGATGGTGATAATCTGAAAGTGCACATAAGAATCCATACTGGAGAAAAACCATACACGTGCGAGCACTGTCAGAAGCCATTCAGTCGAAGTAGTGCTCTGAAAATACACATGAGAATCCATACTGGTGAAGAACCATTATACAGGTGCAATCTATGTCAGAAATCATTTAGTCAAGGTAGTGCTCTGAAAATGCACATGAGAATCCATAGTGGAGAAAAACCATACAGGTGCCAGTTATGTCAAAAATCATTTACTGAAGGTAGTACTCTGAAAATTCACATGAGAATCCATACTGGAGAAAAACCATACATGTGCCATCTATGTGAGAAGTCATTTAGTCAACGTGGCAGTTTGAAAATGCACATGAGAATCCATACTGGAGAAAAACCATAAAGATGCCATCTATGTGAGAAGTCATTTAGTCAAGGTGATAGTCTGAAAAAGCACATGTGAGATTCCATCCTGGCAACAAAACATTTACGAGTGAGGTTTGCAATAAACGATTCACACAATGTGGAAATCTAAAGACTCGTGCACCAAAGAACTCCTATAATCGGGAAGCAACTCTCATGCAATAAATTTTATTACCGGAAGTTTTTTTCAATGAAACAGTTGATACTCCACACAAGAACAGAGGGACAAGATCTTCCACATTCTTCTAGTTGGAATCGAAGTCATTAATAATGATATTGTCAAACCAAATAACGTTTTTTCAAGAAACATATGTGCAGGTTTTTTTAATAATTGCATGCCCTTTGCAGCAAAATTAAAAATGACTGCCCAACTATTAGCATATTCAATTGTTCTCTGGATACAGAAGCGAATTGGTCAAAATCTTTTGGATGTGGTAGGCCTGTATGTGACGAATTGCTTGAAACAAAGAATGGATTTCTGGAGCATTGTTATAGCCATCGACTTTCTCCGCCGCATGACTTATATTCTGTCTTGCACTGAATTGTGATTGGATATACTTCAAGACAATCATTGTTTATTGAGACAAGTTGGAAGTCCCAAATGTACACATACCATGCATACATGTGTCGTAACTTTGAACTACTTTAATTCCAGATAATGTTATGCTATTGTTGCTAATGAGACACTAAAACTGTAGGTCTTGTTTCTCTGTTGCTAAATATAAAATTTATTTAGCTGCATAAATACTTCGCTATTAGACACAAGACATTCGTTTGCTGTACATCATCTGGGATATTTAGTCAGTTGATATTTAGCTGTCATTGCATGAGTAATAATAATAATAATAATAATAATAATGATGACAGCGGGGCCAAAGAACTTGAAATACAAATGGATTCATTCAAAAGGCAATTTAAAATTCAGAAAGATATTTAGGTAATCGAATTCACTCACAAGCTTGAGGAAGAGTTTAGCCATCGGGCTGCCAAGGGGGGTGGTTGCCGAGTGTAGGACATTTCCCCCCCTGGACAAAACCCCCCCGGACAATTCCCCCCCCAGGGTAGGACAATTCCCCCCCGGTCAAACATATTGCGTGTAAGTGGTATTGCTATAAAACGGCGGTCCTAAGTTGGATTGATGAAAAGATATCTTGCTAAATAGAAGCCGGATTGATACAAAATAATTTTTACTTAAATGAGACCTAAATAAATAATAAAATATTCTTGCTTAAATTGGAGCTGGATTGATGAAAATATTCTTGCTTAAATTGGAGCTGGATTGATGAAAATATTCTTGCTTAAATTGGAGCTGGATTGATGAAAATATTCTTGCTTAAATTGGAGCTGGATTGATGAAAATATTCTTGCCTAAATGGGAGCTGGATTGATGAAAATATTTTTGCTTAAATTGGAGCTGGATGGATCAAAATAATTGTTATTTAAATAGAAGTTGGATTAAACGCATTTTTGCCTAAATGGAAGCAAAGGGGGGAATTGTCCGGGGGTGTTAATGTCCTAGGCTAAATCAGGGGGGAATTGTCCGGGGGGGTTTGTCCGGGAGGGGTTTGTCCAGAGGGGGAAATGTCCGCGCCTCGGTGGTTGCCACCCCCTCGGATTTTCCCAGATCAAACTTGTTCCGTTTGGAATAAATTTTTGACGTGTTAGGTAGCTGTAGAGGGTTCATTGCGACATATTTTGAGCAAAAAATTTTGATGATGCCTCCTACTGTTCAAAATTCATACCCGATATACCCAAGGTACCAGAGGGGTGGATACCACCCCCGCTAGATTATCGACTATAACTTTTGCCCCCGTTAATATGAAGATACACAAATTATACCATTCTATAGAGGGAATGTGGGGCTACATTTCCATGCTTATTGAGTTGTCATTTGACAACCGGAAGTGCTCAAAATAAATTAAAATACATATAAAGGTGTTTTATTTTCATAAAATGTTCATGTTTTTTCTATTATAACTTAACCATACTTTTGTTGTATATATAAATTAGGCCATTCTGTAGAGGGCATTTAGTGCTCTTTTCTGATACTAAATAATTTGTCTTTTGATGACCGGAAGTGCTCAAAATAAATTAAAATGTGTGAAAATGTTGGGTTTTTTACAACGCAAACCGATATGTACGCGTAAACGTTTTTCAGCGGCTGCAACATGTTTTTTTTGATTGAACATAAAACAAACTTATTACTAGTTTTTATAGTTGAACATTGGACTGTATTATATGTAAACTATTTTTTTTATATAAATCATGTACAAAACACACATAATCTAATATATTCCCTATGCGTAAGTATACATTTTGTGGAATCGACTGGTAGCCATGGTAAAAAATTCATAATTTCAAGGTGCATTCATATTTTCTTAACCTAAATATACCATAATGTGCAGAAATGAATGCTGAATCCATTGGCCTATTACAAGTTATGATATATCAAAACAAACCCAAAATCCAGGGGGTGGTCCCCTTTTTGTAGTCAGTGTTAAAAAAGCTTGGTAGCCTGAGGGTTAAACTGAAACTACTACGTTAAAATGTATTCGCTAGATGACAGTACATCCTTTGAAAAACTAATGTTGTCACGTCTTTGCAGCAAGTCACTTTCATCGTTCGCCATTTTGTGTCGAAGACAGTTATAACCAGATCGTGAAGAAATTCATTCCGACGATGGTAATCTATCCTTTTAGCGTCTTCGTTTCCTATGTGTAGGTACTCCTCGGAACGGTGCTGCACGTGAGGGTCGGTCACTCCAAGCTCTGGCATTTTCTCCACGCATTTGACTTCGTTTCCTATGTGTAGGTACTCCTCGGAACGGTGCTGCACGTGAGGGTCGGTCACTCCAAGCTCTGGCATTTTCTCCACGCATCTGACTTCGTTTCCTATGTGTAGGTACTCCTCGGAACGGTGCTGCACGTGAGGGTCGGTCACTTCAAGCTCTGGCATCAGAGAATCTGCACAGAAAAGACAGATGCAGTCGGTGTTTCAGATTTGTAGCAGACCTATGATATGTGATCGGAGACATGTTTACTGTATAGTATACAGTCATGCATAGTACCGTACCATCTACGGACAAGCTAAAATGGACAAATGCACAATATTACTAAATCGTGCAAATGATTTACGGAATCGTGCAAATGTATTGCTACGTCGTGTAAACGAGGTATTAAGTCGTGTGAGCGAGTTACTATCGAGCGACCGAGTTTCAATGTCGTGCGAACGACGTAAATTATTTCACATTTATGTCCGTTTATTGGCTGCGTAATATGCAACCTTATTAAGTAACCTTACCTGAAATGAAGCGTAAAATTAATGTCCTCGTCTATCGTTGCATTAATGTCCTCATTAATCGGTTAACTTTTTAAACAAAGCTTTCTAAAGTAAACGAGTTACCAAAACTTGCGAACTTTGGGAACATCGAACACATCGATGCGGGGTTCACACAATCTTTCGCAAGGACGAGTTCGCGCTACAAAATTCGAAGGCTATCCTCTGCGTAAGGGCGCATGCGCAAAGGTGACTTCCTGTTAAAGTAAACAGGTGTTTTCGGCAATATAGCATTGGATTTTAAAAAATTCATAAAAAAATCCAGGGGCGGTTCCCAAGATCGGGAATAGGTGCGTTTGCGTGCATTCGGTGCCAGGTATGACCAGGTAAAATTTGGTGACATTTGGAGCCTGGTCAAAGGAGTAAGCTGTACCGGTAATTATTCGCCATTGCATGGGTTTTAGCGTTGGCCGAACACAAGTCGGGTTGAGAAAAATAATCATTGATAAATAGAAGTCGGATTGATACAAATAAATTGTATGAAATAGAAGTGAGATTAATCAAAACAATCCTGCTGAAATTGAAGCTGGATTGACGAACAATAATTTTGAATTAAATAAAAGTTAGGTTATTGTTACTGACGTCTCGGTAGGAAGTAAACAGTATGGCGGTCGCAGATACACGCAGAATAGAGCGGTCTCAACTCCGGCGATCGATAGCCCAATGTTTCCGCTTAATAGTCAATGGTCAAAAGACACGGCAAGACTGTGCAATAAGACAGCAGGCAAAAATAAGTAAGTAAGTAAAAGTCCATCTTTTTCAATTGCATCAGCTGTTTTATGAATCCAACTTCTGTTTCAATAATGATTATTTTTCATCAATCCAGCTCCAATTTAATCGGAAACATTTTAATCAATCCAGCTCCTATTTAATTAAAAAGATCCTTATCCATCCAGCTCTAATTTAATCGACAACATTTTCATCAATCCTGCTCCAATCTAAGCTATATTTTTATTAACCCAGCTTCTGTTTCTCGCCTGTTATTTTCGTCAGCCCAGCTTCTATTTCAGATATAAGAATACCATCATCCAGCTTCCATTACTTAAACGTTTTTTCATCAATCCGACTTCTATTTCAGATCTAGAAATACCTTCATCACTTACTTACTTACTTCACACAACATCACTGACTGAAGCGGGACCCCAATGTTTCGCGCGGAAACATTGGGCTATCGATCGCCGGAGTTGAGGCCGCTCTATTCTGCGTGTATCTGTGACCGCCATACTGTTTACTTCCTACCGAGACGTCAGTAACAATAACCAAAAGTTATATTGATGAAAAGTATTTGCTGGCGAAATAGAAGCGGGATTGATCAGACTAATTCTTGCCTAAACAGAAGCTGGATCGATTAAAAGGATTCTCGCCAAACTAGAAGTTGGATTGATTAAAAATAACTATGCTGCAACTAGCGAATAATTACCGACGCTAAAAGAATAGATTACCCCGACGATATAATAGATCACCATAATGTTGTCAGACGTTACGGTAAATATTTGCTATTGCATGGGTTTCAGCGACGGTGGAACCAAGTCGGGGTAATTGTTCACTTTAGCGTCCGAAATTATTTAGTCAAGGGTTTCAATGGTAGCTTCCGATATTATACTTCTGGGTTTCAGCGATTCATCGTTTCAAATTAACGCGTTCACTGAAGGATGTTTGCAGAAACTTATTCAAATGAAAGCTGGGTTAAAGAAAATGTGTCGGTAGCATTCTATAATGACTCGGTACAAGTAACTTTTTCATAAATTTGATGAAAAATATTTCCTCACGAAATAGAAGCGGGATTTAGCGCGTGAGGGTCGGTTAGGGCTCAGGTTAGGCGTCGTGAGGGTCGGTTAGGGTTAGTTTTATGGTTAGTGCAGTCATTCTGCTGAAATTGAAGCTGGATTGATGAACAATAATTTTCAATGAAAAATGGATGAAAAATATTTGCTGACGAAATAGAAGCGGGATTTATCGAACAAATTCTTGCCTAAAGAGAAGCTGGATCGATTAAAAGGATTCTCGGCAAACTAGAAGTTGGATTTATTAAAGATAACAACGCTGCAGCGTAGTCTGCCGAGTCATTATAGAACTCTTACCGAGTCATTATAGAACGCTACCAATGTGTCTTGCTTAAATTGGAGCTGGGTTAATGAAAATATTCTTGCCTCGTTTCGAGCTGGATTGATGACAGTGGTCTTGCTTACTTTGGAACTGGATTGATGAAAATGGTCTTGCTTACATTGGAGCTGGATTGATGAAAATATTCTTGCTTAGATTGGAGTAGAATTCATGAAAAATAATTGTTATCTAAATAGTTGGCAATCAACTATTGAATGACGCGATTGTCAATAATTTCGGACGCTAAAGTGAGCAATTGCCCAAGTCGGATTGACGAAACGATTCATCGACAAATAGAATCCGAATTTATTACAATAAATTTTGGTTTAATAGAAGTTGGATTTTTTAACAATTATGCTGAAATCCAAACTGGATTGATGATCAGTCATTTTTAACTACATGTTAGTTTTGATGATGAAAAATAATCCATGAATAAACAGAAGCGGGATTGAAGAAACGGATTTTGCCTAAGTAGAAGCTGGATCGATGGGAAAGATTCTGTCCAAACCTGAAGTTGGATTGATTGAAAAAAAATGCTGCAATGAGCGATTAATTTACTAAAATACACGTTTGCCTTTATTTTTATAATTCGGATTCTATTTATCGTGGAATCGTTTCGTCAATCCGACTTGTCTTCCACCGTCGATGAAACCAATGCAATGACAAATAATTTACGACACTAGAATTTAACATTTCTTCATTTCTATAGCGCCCCTTCAAGTATCGCTGAGTGAAAGACTTGCTGAATGTCCCTGCTTGGCGGCTTGATGAGGATTCGAACGTGGATCCTCCCGGCTCCTAGGCACCTGCACCACCACTACACCACGTTCCACACACAAAAAAGTTATTTTGTTATTGATTTATGAGCTTTAATTGATATATTTTAAGACTTAATAATTATTATAGTCCATTAGCATATTTACCAATTCTTAACTAGAGGCTACATTTCGAATTACTATGAAGATTTTGGAAGCATGATTTAAAATTGTCAATTTTTCAATTTACATCCGAGTCTGGGGTATACGTGCAGTCTGTATTTACACAAATGGACCACAAGACGTTTAGGCAGAAAGACAGGTAGGCAGAAAATTTGATTTTAAAAACTTGAACTATGTCTTACAATAAAATTGTTGGCATACCTGGGAACGGCGGTCCCAAATTATAACATTAAATAAATCAACCTGACGTGTCGTAATAGAGCGGTGTATAGGATGGGCGCATAGAACCGATGTTTCTTTTGCACTCCACACTTATAAAACGACCAGCAGACATCCAGCATCACGAGCTGTTTGTAATGCTGCACTACCACGCTTGAGAAATAGAAGGTGGATGAAGACCTTTTACAGGTGAAATGGAGGCTGGATTGATGAAAAAACGCAAGTGAAATAGAAGCTGGATGAAGACCTTTTACAGGTGAAATGGAGGCTGGATTGATGAAAAAACGCTTAAGAAATGGATGCTGGTTGAAAAACCCAAACTTTTTGCCCATCCAACACTCCGCACTATCGATTTATGGTATTTTTATATTTGGGATCGCCGTTCCCAGGTATGCCAAATTGTTACTGACTAAACACTCAACTTACTCAACAGTATGAACTGAGAACACTCAGTCTGAGTCGTGAGCAGTAATAAAGTTTTTTTAAATTTTAGAATTGAAATGTTACTGGTCCTTCTTTTACAAAGTGCAACTTTGTTTCAAATCTTCACTTCTCGGTTGATACATTGATCTTCATCAAGTACTTTGTAAGTACTGGGTTTTTGTCAACAACCTTTATGAAGGTCAACCCAACTGACTCATCTTCGGTTGAAAGCCTAATAAACAATAACGTAATGAAGTGGGAATACAAAGTTTGACTAGCTTCAGCTTTTCGTCATTATTTCTATCTGAGTGACTAATTCTTTACTTTATTCGAAAAAGGATTTCTATTAGCAGATGAAGCATGGATCCTTCTGGTAGGTATTTGAAACACAAGTGAAATGGAACCATCATTTATGTAAAAACTGGACCATGCTGGTTTGTGAAAGGCTGTGACATTTAGAAAGTAAACTGCATTCAGAAAAAACACCAGTTAATGCTTCACAATGTCATGTACCAACTTCCCGTCCTGCAGAGCTCTGACAATTAGAGATGCACGTGAGAATGAAGCAAAAACCAAATTGATGTTAATTATATTAGAACTTGTATGCTAAAGGTTGTCATCTGACTGGAGAAAAGCAGTGATACAATCGATTATGTTAGTAGCCTGATGGCGAATACGAGAATAGATATGGGGGAAGAACTGTGCAACTGCCAGATTTGTCTGATATCATTTGCTAATCACAGATTTCTGAAAATCCACATGAGAGAACATAACGGAGAAAAACCATACATGTGTCATCTATGTGGTAAATCATTTAGTAAAGGTGGTAATCTGAAAATTCACATGAGAATCCACACTGGAGAAAAACCCTATGGGTGCCAGCTATGTGAGAAATCATTTAGTCAACATGGTAGTCTGAAAATGCACATGAGCATCCATACTGGAGAAAAACCATACAGGTGTCATCTTTGTGAGAAATCATTTGCTCAAGGTAATGATCTTAAAATGCACATGGGTGTGCATACTGGAAAGAAATCATACAAATGCGAGCTATGTCAGAAATCATTCAGAAGAAATGGTAGTCTGAAAATGCACATGATAATCCATACTGGAGAAAAACCATACAGGTGTTATCTCTGTGATAAATCATTTAATGTAGAAGGTGCTCTGGAAATTCACATGAGAATCCATACTGGGGAAAAACCATACAGGTGCCAGCTATGTCAGAAGTCATTTAATCAATTAGGTGATTTGAAAGTGCACATGAGAATCCACACTGGAGAAAAACCATATAGGTGCTATCAATGTGAGAAATCATTTAGTCAAGGTGGTAATCTGGAAATGCACATGAGAATACATACTGGAGAAAAACCATATAAGTGTCAGCTATGTGAGAAATCTTTTAATCAAGGTGGTCATTTGAAAAAGCACATGAGAATCCATACTGGAGAAAAACCATACGGTTGCCACTTATGTGAGAAATCATTTTGTCAAGGTAGTAACTTGAAAAAGCACATGAGAATCCATACTGAAGAAAAGTTATATAGCTGCCAGCTTTGCCACACATCATTTAGTCAAGGTGGTGATTTGAAAATACACATGAGAATCCACACTGGAGAAAAACATTACAGGTGCCATCAATGTGAGAAATCATTTAGTAAATTTGGTAATCTGAAAATGCACATGAGAATCCATACTGGAGAAAAACCATACAAGTGCCAGCTATGTGAGAAATCATTTAATCGAGGTGGTCATTTGAAAAGGCACATGAGAATCCATACTGGAGAAAAACCATACGGTTGCCACCTATGTGAGAAATCAATTTGTCAAGGTGGTAACTTGAAAAAGCACATGAGAATCCATACTGAAGAAAAGCCATATAGCTGCCAGCTTTGCGAGAAATCATTTAGTCAAGGCGGTAACTTGAAAAACCACATGAGAATCCATACTGGTGAAAAACCATATAAGTGTCAGCTATGTGAGAAATCATTTAATCAAGGCGGTAATTTGAAAAAGCACATGAGAATCCATACTGAAGAGAAGCTATATAGCTGCCAGCTTTGCCAGAAATCATTTACTGCAGGTAATGCACGGAAAATGCACATGAGAATCCATACTGGACAAAACCCACACAGGTGTCATCTATGTCAGAAATCATTTAGTCAAGATGGTTATCTGAAAAAGCACATGAGAACCCATACTGGAGAAAAACCTTACAGGTGTCATCTATGTCCGATATCATTTACTCAAGGTGGTTATCTGAAAATGCACATGAGAATACATACTTGTGAGAAGCCACACAGGTGCCATATATGTGAGAAATCATTTAGTCGAGGTGGTCATTTGAAAATACACATGAGAATTCATGCTGAAGAAAAACTATGCAGGTGCCATCTATGTGATAAATCATTTAATGTATATAGTACTCTGAAAAAGCACTTGAAAAACCATACTTGTCAAAAACCATATACGACTGAAATTTGCTATAAAGAAAATCTAAAGGTTCACCAAAGAAATCCTATAATCGGGAAGCAACTCTCATGCAATAAATTTTATAGCCAAAAGTTTTCTTCAATGAAACAGATGATACTCAACACAAGAACACAGGAACAAGATCTTCCAATTCGAATTGAAGTCATTAGGAATGTTACTGAGAAACCAAATAACGGTTTTTCAAGAAACGATTGTCCAGATTCTTTTGGAATTGCATGTCCTTTGTGGAAAATTAAAGATGAGGACTGTCCGACTATTAGCAAATTCAAATGTTCTGTATATAGAAAAGCGAATTGGTCAAAATCGTTTGGATGTGGAATATGTGACGAATTGCTTGAAACAGAAAATGGATTTCTAGAGCATTGTTACAGCCATCGATTTTCTCCACCGCACGACTTAGTTGCGGACATGTGCTGAATTGTGATTGCATATACTTTAAGACAATCATTGTTTATCGAGATAAGTTTGGAGTCCCAAATATACACATACCATGCATACATGTGTCGTAACATTGAACTACTTCTATTCCAAATGATGATTTTGCTATTGTTGCTAATGAGACACTTAAACTGTAGGTCTTGTTTCTATGTTGATAAATATCAAATTTATTTAGCTGCATAAATACTTCTCTACTAGACACAAGACATTCGTTTGCTCTACATCATCTGGAATTTTAGGCAGTTGATATTTAGCCTTTTGTAGTTGCATTAGATGTGTTAATTAACTAAAATTAATTAGTTGATTCGAAATAGATTAAGTATCAAATGTTCTGTTTTGTTCATAACGAGAAATAAATGTTTTATCTGAATATTTTGTTTGGAATTTGCATTCTTTTACGTTCCTCTTCCTCCTTTCCCTTCGCCAGCACTCAACTCTTCCTGGGTGTAGGACGTTAGCCCCCCGGATAAAAGCCCCCCTTTTGTGCAAATCATAGAATAGTGCCGTAACTGATGACTTGTCACTGGCATTCACGTGCAAACGAAAGTTCTTAGTGTCATTTAGGTCCGAATTGTGTCAGTATGCCTAAGCTTATAGACTTAGATTTGAAATAAACGAATGGGAATCGTATATGGCCTATACAGTCCAGGCCTACTTGTTTAGCGTCCTACAATAACGGTTTGCTAGTGTCAGTTTTGGCTACAACGAAGGTTTGTTAAAGTCACTTAGGCATTAAACTTTTATTTAGATTTCACAAATTTTGGACTTATATTTTTTACATTTATGAGAGACTTTACACAATGGCTGCCTCTATAGAGTTCGTCAATCGCTTGTCTCTGAATGTGTGTTTGTCGTTGTCAAGGCGCCCTTGTTGCAGCATGGCCGCGTTACGGCGCCTTAGAAATTGTCGCCATTATTATTATTATTATTATTATTATTAATGAGTTGTTCGCGTCGTTCTACAATTAATGCCTTTAAATGTTTTAAAATATGCATAATAAACCTTCAATTAGCTTTGCATATTCTTATAATGTTGAACTAATGTGCAATGTAGGCTTAGCCTATAGATATTCGCTTAGTAATGCAAATGACAAACCAAATAACAGTTTCTCAAAAAACATTAATTTTGTCCAGTTTCTGGTGGAGTTGCATGCTCTTTGCGGAAAATAAAAGATGGAGACTGTCCGAGTATTAGCAAGTTCAAATGTTCTGTGGATACAAAAGCGAATTGGTCAAGATCGTTTGGATGTGGTATATGTGACGAATTGCTTGAAACAGAGAATGGATTTCTGGAGCATTGTTATAGCCATCGATTTTCTCCACCGAAGAATGAATTATTTGCCGACTGTGCTGAATTGAGATTGCATACACTTACAAAAAAGCGATTGTAATTTGAAACAAGTTTGTAGTCCCACGTGTATATATAGATAGCCTACCGTGCATACGTGTGTCGAAACTTTGAACTACTTTCATCCCAGAATTATGATGTTGCCATTGAGACACTAAAACTGTAGAAAAAAATAATTTATTTGTTTTGTTTGTATGCGCACTTTTTATAGCACCCCTTCCAGCTCTCAACCGCTACTCAGAGACGCTCCCGACTACAGCGCGGACACTGCATCGGAATTTCACGCCGAAGCGCTGAGCAATTGCGAGTAAAGGTCCCATACGCGGCGAGGTGGATTCAAACCTCGAACCTTCCGGCTTCAAGGCAACGTCGCCACCACTACACCATACATGCATCTATGTATGTATTTATGTGTGTGTCTGTATGTATGTATGTATGTATGTATGTATGTATGTATGTATGTATGTATGTATGTATGTATGTATGTCTATATGTATGTATGTTTGTATGTACGTACATACATACATATACATACATGCATATATACACATACATACATGGCATACATAAAAACATACATACATGTATATGCATACATTCATACACACATGCATGCATGAGTACATAAACATATATGCGATACATTCATACATACACACACATGTAAACATACATGCATATATATATATATATATATATATATATATATATATACCATGCATATATACATACATACACTGGACCTGAATGTAAAGAGACGGATGGGGTAATGGCGGGGCGGGGTGCAATGTCCCAATGGGGGTAATGGTTGAGGGCACTGGTGGGGTAATGGTAGGAGTTATGGGCCAAGGGGTTTGTCCTGTTCCCATTGTGAAATAGTCAATGCACGATGCATGGGTCTATCAATGCTGAAGCCTGGGGTCCGTTGCACCCCAGGTATGCTAAATATGCCCTAGGGGTCTCTGAATTTTTCCCATTCAACCAGTGGCGCTACAGTCCCCCAACTTTTTCGTTCATGTAGGGGTATGAATTTTTGAGGAATTTGAATTATTTCATATTTTTACTGTTTATATAGAGATATTCAAGGTTTTGCACCTCTCGGGTCCAATGGACCCCCGGTGTGCGTTACAGGGTTAAGTGCGGTAGTACCGTGACATCTTTGCATTCCAATTCTCGATACCGCTTTTACTTTCACACCTCACTTTGCTTATAATATTAGGCTTCCACTTAGCGGGAATTGTCCATTTTGGGGTGCCTATCTGTTCCCTCACTCTTATTCTACTTATTCAATCTGAGTATTTGCTTATCGCTGATTATGTTTATGCTTTGCAAAGTATTATACATATACAGTTAAAATAATGTCATGTACAATTGAATTGTTGGGATCAATGTCTAAAAAAATATGTCACCACACATTGTTAAACAGAAACAAACTACGTTAAAGTGTATTCGCTAGATGACACGACATCCTTTGAAAAACTAATGCCCTCACCTCGTAGCAGCGAGTTACTTTCATCCCTCGCCATTTTGTGTCGAAGACAGTCGAAGAAGTTTAAGCAAATAATCTGATCGTGAAGAAATTCATTCAGACGAATAATAGATCATCAGGTGTTGCTAGACTTTAGTTCCTTGTCACGCAGCTCATTTCAAAGTGTGATTTTAAAATAACAGAGTCCTGCTTCATTTTTATACAATTCTCGCAACAAATTTGGTGGTAGGCTATCTGGGATCAAGAAGTTTAAGCAGGCAAACATGCAAGCAGAAAATTATATTTTAAAAAGTGGTACTTGTTTTTTATGCAGAAACCAAGAACTAACGTTGCAGCGTTGTTGTCTTTAATAAATCCAACTCGTATTTTGCCGAGAATCCTTTTAATCGATCCAGCTTCTGTTTAGACAAGAATTTGATCGTTAAATCCCGCTTCTATTTCGTCAGCAAATATTTTCATCAATTTTATTGAAAATTATTGTTCAATACAACTTCAATTTCAGCAGAATGACTGCTCTAACCCTAAAACCAACCCTAACCGACCCTCACGACGCCTAACCTGAGCCATAACCGACCCTCACGCGACAAATCTCGCTTCTATTTCGTCAGGAAATATTTTTGATCGATTTTATAAATTTTGGAGGTCGGATAAAAAATAAGAACCAAAAAGTTTGAACTGTTTTTGATTGCCATTGTTACTAAATAAACGCTCAACTACCGTTGAACTACGAACTGAGGACACTAATTCTAAGTTGTGAGCAGTAATGAAGTACTTTTTTTATTTCAGACTTGAAATGCTACTGGCCCTTCATTTACAGAGTGCATGTGGTGACAAACAACTTTGTGTCAAATCTTCACTTCTCGGTTGAAACATTGATCGTCATCAAGTACATTATACTGGGTTTTTGTCAAGAACTTTTATGAAGGTCAACTGATTCATCTTCGATGGAAAGTATAATAGGCGTGCTGGAGTACAAAGTTTGACTAGCTTCTGGATTTCGTCATTGCTTCTTTCAGAGTGTATAATTGTTTACTTTATCCGAGAAATGACTTCAATTAGCAGATGAAGCATGGATATTTCTTGTGGACTTTTCAAAAGCAAGTGAAATGGAGCAATCATTAATGTACGAAACAGGACCATACTGGTTTTGGGAAGCCTATGTCATCAACAATTATTGTAGGACTTTTTGCTAAGTAAATTGCTTCAGAAAAAAACAGTTAATGATTTCATGAGGTCATGTCCCAACTTCGTCTTGCAGAGCTCTGACAACTTGAGATACACGTGACAATCAAGAAAAAACCAAATTGATGTTAATTATATTAGAACCTGTGCTATAAAGATTGTCATCTGACTGGCGAAAGCAGTGATACAAATAATTGTATCAGTAACCTGATGGCGAGTACAGGAATAGATATGGGGGAAGAACTGTGCAACTGCCAGATATGTCTGAAATCATTTGCTGATCACAGACTTCTGAAAATCCACATGATAGAACATACTGGAGAAACACCGTACACGTGTAAGCTATGTGAGAAATCATTTAGTCAAGGTAGTAATCTGGAAATGCACATGAGAATCCATACTGGTGAAAAACCATACAGGTGTGAACTATGTGAAAAATCATTTACTCAACGTGGTAATCTGAAAATACACATGAGAATCCATACTGGAGAAAAACCATACAGGTGTCATCTATGTGAGAAATCATTTGGTCAAGGTAGTAGTCTGAAAACGCACATGGGCATGCATACTGGAGAGAAATCATACAAATGCCAGCTATGTCAGAAATCATTTAGAAGAAATGGTTATCTGAAACTGCACATGAGAATCCATACTGGAGAAAAACCACACAGGTGCCAGGTGTGTCAGAAATCATTTCGTGTAGATAGTAGTCTCAAAAAGCACATGAGATTCCATGCTGGAGAAAAACCATTCAGGTGCGAGTTATGCCAGAAATCATTTAGCGTAATTAGTTATCTGAAAATGCACATGAGAAACCATAATGGAGAAAAACCATACCAGTGTCAGCTATGTGAGAAATCATTTAGTCGAAGTGATAGTCTGAAAATGCACATGATCACACATGTTCAAGAGAAATCATACAGATGCCAGGTATGTGAGAAATCTTTTAGTGCAGATAGTATTATGAAAAAGCATATGAGAATCCATAGTGCAGAAAAACCACATAGGTGCCAGCTATGTCAGAAAACATTTAGTCAAGGTGGTAATTTGAAAAATCACATGAGAATCCATACTGGAGAAAAACCATACAGTTGCTATCTATGCGAGAAATCATTTAGTCAATGTGGTAATTTGAAAATACACATGAGAACCCATACCGGAGAAAAACCATACAGGTGCCAGCTATGTCAAAAATCATTTAGCTTAGATGGTACTCTGAAAATGCACATGAAAATCCATACTGGTGAAAACCCGTACAGATGCCAGCTATGTGAGAAATTGTTTAGTCAACATGGTAGTCTGAAAATACACATGAGAATCCATACTGGAGAAAAACCATTCAGGTGCCAGGTATGTCAGAAATCATTTCGTCAATGTGGTAATCTGAAAATGCACATGAGAATCCATTCTGGTGGAAATCCATATATGAGTGAGGTTTGGCATAAGGGATTCCTACATTGTGAAAATATTACCGAAGAGCACCAAAGAACATATATAACCGGGATGCAACTCTCGTGCAAGAAATTGAATTCCAAGATGCTTTCTTCAGTGGAACAGTTCATGCTCCACAGAAGAACACAGGGACAAGATCTTCCAATTGGAACTGAAGTCATTAATAATATTATAAGCATTTGGCCAGATTCTGGTGGAGTTGCTTGCTCTTTACAGAAAATTAAAGATGAGGACTGTCCGACTATTAGCAGATTCAAATGTTCTGTGGATACAAAAGTGAATTTGTCAAAATCGTTTGGATGTGGAATGTGTGACGAATTGCTTGAAACAGAGAATGGATTTCTGGAGCATTGTTACAGTCATCGATTTTCTCCACCACATGACTTAGTTGCCGACATGTGCTGAATTGTGATTGCATATACTTTAAAAAATCATTGTTATTCGAGACAAGCTGGGAGTCCCAGTTACACATACGCATACATGTGTCGTAACTTTGCACTACATTAATTTCAAATATGTTATGCTATTGTTGCTAATGAGACACTAAATCTTTGTGTAATTTTTCTCTGTTGTTAAATATCAGATTTATTTTGCTAAAGTATGAAACAAAGCATAAATAGCGTACTGCTTGATTTTAATAGCTGGTGAGCCAACCCTCTTTACTTTGTTAAATATCTGATTTATTTTGCTGCGTAAACACTTGTCTACTAGACACATCATTATTTCTGGTCTATTTAGGCAGTTACAATTATAATTGTACCCTTTTGTCATTGCATTACATAATGTATAAAGTAATTAAAATTAATTGGTTTCTTCAAAATATATTTAGTATTGGGCGTTATGTTTTGGTCATTACGATACATTAATGTGTGATCAAAGATTGTCATGTTATGATGCTTTACCAGACCCCATCAACCCACCCATCGATCCACCCACCCATTCTTCCATCCATCCACCCACCATTCATCTATCTATCCAGACACTATTTAAATTCCTATTTTTGTTGCAATGTTTTAATTATTATTATTCATCCCGGTGTTTGGTTTCTCCTGTTCAATCTTATGCTGTCATAGAAAGCCACAAGAATTCTGTTAACGGCCTAACAGTTGAAATCCGAATTTATGCCGGTGATCGCTGAAAAGAAGTTTTAAAGTGGTAGATAACATTCAGTTTGCGGCAGTAATCATTTTGATTTTGTTGATTGCTGATTATCCATTGTTGTTGCTGAGTAAAACAATTTCCCTTTGTCGAACTCTACTATTGAATGTTTTATGGCCTCTGTAAACAGTGGCGCAAGGAGGGGGTTCAGAGGGGTGCTCCTCCAGGGTTAAAGTTGACCCACGAATTTTTTTTCAAATCGATGAGTTTTTTTGTTAGGAGGGTAGGGGTGAGGTCTCTTTGGCTCTTTCAGATTACACAAACAAACAAGTTCCTTCATTTCTCTGTATTACAATTTTTGTCAAATGCAAGGGTCATAAAGCACCAGATTTCAAAGTTCGTTGGTCTAAGTCTCGAGATTTTATCTAGTGATGGATGAAAAGTCTTAGCGAATGTCTTTACGTTACATTGCGTCACCAACTTATTGATAATGATAGGCCCTAAATTGATAGTACCGTGTATCCTGTTTTATCCTGTTTAAAGGGCCTAGTTAAGAATTGTTTTTCCTTAAAATAAGTATTTATAACATAGTTAGTCAGCAGTGCTTAACAGTGGCGGTGCTAGGGCCCGGGTGCCGAGGGCTAAGCCCCCCCCCATAAAAGGCAACCCGGGGGCTAAGCCCCTAAAAAAGTCATCCGGTTTTTGTGGACATGTAAAATCAAAATATTTTCACGAATGAATAAGAAATTTTGGCGGATGAAAATGGAAGATTTCCTCCGCGAGGATCCCCCCCGCAAAACTGAAATCCTGGCGCCGCCACTGGTGCTTAATCAAGACATCTCTAGTGGAGAAAGTCCCCAGAAATGAAATTTTTCCCCAGACATTTTGACAAAGTGATAGCAGTTTTTAGTTGCTGTTTATAATAATTATTGTATTACATATAGGCCTACTGCTATAATATAGGCCTACCATTATTTTTTTACTACAATAGCCTGCTAAAAAAAGGCTAAACAATGGGAGGAAACAATAATTATATTGAAGTCTTAGACCTCGTCCCGGAGCACTGAAATAATGAGTAATTTTGTTAAGATGACAGCTTAACAAGCAATGCTTACAGTGTGCAAATCCCTAAAATTTTAATCAAAAATTGGAAGGTGAAACTAAAGTCTTAAACCTCAACTGACAGCGATTACCAGCCTTGAAAAATTAGCAATTTTATTAAGATGACAGCCTAAAAGCTTACCATTACAGTTTGGAAATTTAAAAAATTGATTTTTTTAACAGTGGGTAGGAGACATTATTCGATTGAACCATGTATTTCAGCAATGGAATTATGCGAAATTTGATTTAAATGACAGCCTAAATTGCTACCATTACAGTGTGGAAAGTTTGAGAAATTTGATGATGGGGAGGAGCAAACCCAGCGTTTTTAAACGTGCAGTTATTAACAAATGTGCAATTCTAAATAGATTTATGCAGTTGAAAAAGCGCTTCTGCGTATTTAGATTCTAGAAAGAGCTGGCAAACAAGTACGTGCTCTATAGAGCCAATGTCACCAGCTAAAAAGTGCGTTGGTTTTTGCGCCGCGTCACATGCCGCTGAGGAAGCTTACGACGCTCCTCCAGACCCTCGAGTCGAAACAAAGTATGAAACAAAGCATAAATAGCGTAGGCCTACAGCTTGATTGTCTTTAAGCCTGTAAAATTTCATTTCGATATTCTTACTTTTGGCCAAGATATTGGCCAGAATAATTAGATTGTTTTTGTTACTGTTTGTTGCGTCGCGTTTTTGAATCGTCAAAAATGGTGTGTGGCCTCACTGAAATTGGTGTAGCTTTTGTTCTGCTTGGAAAATTTTGATGATATATGGTCATTATGTGTAAATATGAATTGTCTTTAAGACTGTAAAATTTTATTTGGAAATTCTTACTTTTGGTCAAGATATTGACAAAAAACCTAGGGGGGGTCTTTTTTGGCGCACCCTGTAGTTTATCATTGCAGCTGTCGACCTATAATTTAATGACTTTATTATTTATAGCTCTAGATGGGTTTTTTGCAGATGCAAATCAATGTCTTTGCTAAGATAATAATAGAAGTGGAAGCGCCAAGTGTTTGGCACTCTAGAGATATATCAGAATTTAAGCGAAAACGCTCTTGTAGCCTAGACGATTTACAATTTACAAGGGACGGAGGGAGGGAGGGCCATTTTGTGTCGGGTCTGGAGATCACCACATAGTTTTTTTCTATGTTGGCTCTTCCATAGGCCTACTCAAGGACATTATGTGCAGCCTGTCACGAGTCAAAAACTTTCCCTGCAAAGGCTGACAACCACAAGCTGTGGATATTCAGCCTGTATCAGGTCAAGCGTCGTAGGAAATCGACATCGGGTGGATCGATGTGAACCAGTGGGGCGTGACGACCCAAAGATTGATACGATCTTGCAATGGATTTCCTGAAGATTTATCTGTCGTTTTTCGATGGCTCATGTTTTATAGACTTTTCGTTTCATCGGCCACAGTTTATTTTGCATTAAAAACTGTTGAGTTATGTTTGAGAATGGCGGTTGCTGCGACAATTGGGTTAGTGAAGAATTTTTTTTTGTGGCGGATTATTGATTGTATATCAAATGAATTTAGACAGCAAACTTCTTAATCGATGTCCCATTGCATTCTTGCTGAATTCCGCTTGAGCAAAGAAGAACATGTTGACAAGTAGGCTAAAGGGTGGAGCAGGAGGAAGAAAAGGAAGAGGAAGCGGGGTTGGGGAAGGGAAAAGAGAAGAGGAAGGGAAAAAGTACCCCATGGTAAGGGCAAGGGGAAGGGAAAGGGAAAGAGAAGAAGGGGAAGGGGAAGGACAAGGGGAAGTGGAATTTGAAGAAGAAGGGGAATGAGAAAAAGTAAGTAAGTAAGTATATACTTTAATGGACCGCCTGCAAACGCACTGCGGGAACATCAATCAGTTATGAACAACAATGAATATATATATACACATAACTAAATAATCAATAGGCCTAATAAAGTAAGTGAAAATGCAGTTAATCTCATTGTTACATAAAGTATGCTAAATAGCAGAATAAACATATCGATAGTCATTTATATATCATTCGTGTAATAAAACCTTTCCTAGTTAATGTATCAGCATATGGAAGAAGAAGAAGAGGGGAAGGGGAAAGGCAAGGGGAAAGGGAAGTGCAATATGAAGGAGGAGAAAAGGAAGGGGAAGAACAGGCTGTAGAGGAGGACGAACTGGTTGTGGAGGTGGATGAAGATGACGGTGAATTGCAGAAGAGGAAAAGTAGAGGAAAGGATCCTGAAATGAAAGAGGATGTGATGAGGAAAGAATCGGAGGGGGAGAAGGAATGAAGATTGAAGAGGTGGAAGATGACTTAATTATTATTATTTATTTTTATAGTACTGTTGTTTATTTATTTATTGATTTGTTTGATCTTAAATTCTTTTATTGTTATTTTCATTCTATTGTCAGTATTGTTATTTTAAAAAATTATAATCACCATTATTATAATTATTATTATTATTAATTATTGGTCTCACAAGATAGGTCTGTTTGCTCATTTTCTATAATAAGCTTAGGCCTAAATGCAAAACTTAGGTCGGTTGACTGACCCATGCAACAATCAATTGACTCTTTTGAACTTCTTGACGGTATCTACTGCCTACAGTAACTATGGGCAATAGGGTGGAGTGAAATTTTTTTTCTTCTCGAATTTCCAATTGTAATAGTAATCAAAAGTTGCCTATGGTATCACAGAATTGCTACAAAAAATTTGACCTTCCTGTGTTGACGTCTTCTGCCCTCTACCGGACGATTTAAGGACGCCATATTGATTTTCAGTACAGTCAGGCATTTTTAGACCAAGCATGGAATCTGAAAATTGAAAATTGTGCTGTTAGAAGCAAGTCATGTAACAATTTGCTAACTGGTGTTTCTAGACTAATTTGACCCTCCTGAAAACGAAAATCGCGGTTAATAAGCTGACTTTTTAATGGTTCCATGAGAAAACAAGATGGCGGACAAGATGGTAGCCAATTGCTTCAAATGACTAAAAGTAAAGTATTGTGTGTGATAGGAACACGGTTTTAGATTCTAAATTAAGATTATAGGATTCAAGGAATGCAATGGAATCAAAGATATATGTGTAGCACTGCCAAAAAATCAAAATGGCGGACAAAATGGCGGTCAGAATCTTAAAATGGCTATAGGTGAAGTAATGTATACAATGGAATCATGATTTAAGGGTCTAAGTCAACATTTTAGAGGTCAAGGAATATGATGGAACCAATGTCGCTCATGTAACACTGCTCGAAAACCAAAATGGCGGACAAAATGGCGGCCAGAATTCTAAAATGTCTACAAGCGAAGTTATGTATGAATTTGATTTTAGTTTTTTGCCAGGTCTTTGCAAGATGGCATCTGTTGTGGAATTTATCTACAATGTTTCCTTCTTTTGCCAGATAATAATGATCATTGAAATTATCGCAATTTCCTCAGCAGGTCTTGAACCAAGGAGCGTTCTTCAAAAGAACACTGACGAAGTTATCATGCAGCACCTTATCATAGCGTATAAAACTGACTATCCGATGGATCTGGCATCAATATCGTGCCATGAGCTTACCTCAAAATCTGTGGCATTGGATGCTTTGTGAAAAGTAACTTGTCCAGTCAGCAACTTTTAACAGAGGTTAACATTTATTTATTTAGAATATTTTATGTAGGGCCTTTTCAAAGTAGGCTATTCAGTATCACTCCCAACCTAACCGCAACGGAATAGGACAGTTTCTAGATTCTTAAGGAACGGAGTGGAGTGACCCATGGGCAGTAAGAGCTGTGAAAATGGGTGGACATTTCAGGTTGTGGATCCAGCCGCAGAGAATGAACGTTGCTGTCGAATAGCAGAAGCTCAGCTTGGTCCGCCAACCGAAGAGTGGATCGACGCTGGTCAGCCGAGTTGAAAAACAGAGTTCTTGCAGACAAGTGGGGCTCGTCCCTCAAGGCACCGCCTCACCAGCACACAGACCCTGTAGGCAATACGCTGCTGAAAACGGAGCCAATGCAAGACATCTGCATATAATATGAGACATGACCAAATTTTGCGATATGATCAATAAAAATAGTGTCGGAATTCATAGGACAAGTGTCGTAAATTTTTGGATGAACAAGCAATGGTACAAGCAATGGGGACCTTCCAAAGGCGAAGACATTTGGTGACCTGGCAGATACAATAGTTGCCCGTGTAAAGATACCTTCGATTGGCTACAAGAGGGTCAATAATTATTGTCTTGGATAGGTACTAGACCTGGAAATTGCTTATTAAAAAGTGGAACCACACAGAAATGGCGACTATTACCACAACTTCGTCATTGTATTGAGTCTTGAAATAGTGGTACTCCGTTGTCGGAGAATTGGCTGAATGTTCTTGGTATGCCTGAAAGCAAAGCTGATCTAATTTCATTCCTGTTCATTCAGCTCTCAACAGCCACATTTGGGCATTTGGAGGTATAGATGTAGCTGTTGCGGGTGGTTCCGTGAAAGAAGAAAAGGTGTTGCCTACTACTGAGTGTATGCCTTATATTTAACGATATTTGGGTGCAGAAAGTTAATTTGAGAAGAATCATATGTTGTGTAGCGAGTAGAAAGGTTTCCAAAGCTGACCTGTATTTGGAGGAATTGAGCTCTGGACTCAATCATTAGATACAGAACTTCACTAATAGAAAATTCCAGAATCTGGCCGCCATTTTGTCCGCCATTTTGGTTTTCGTGCAGTGCTACATGAGTGACATTGGTTCCATCATATTCCCTGACCTTGAAAATGTTGACTTAGACCCTTAAATCATAATTCCATTGTATACATTACTTCACCTATAGCCATTTTAAGATTCTGACCGCCATTTTGTCCGCCATTTCGATTTTTTGGCAGTGCTACACATATATCTTTGATTCCATTGCATTCCTTGAATCCTATAATTTTAATTTAGAATCTAAAACCGTGTTCCTATCACACACAATACTTTACTTTTAGTCATTTGAAGCAATTGGCTGCCATCTTGTCCGCCATCTTGTTTTCTCATGGAACCATTAAAAATTCAGCTTGTTAACCGCGATTTTCGTTTTCAGGAGGGTCAAATTAGTCTAGAAACACCAGTTAGCTAATTGTTACATGACTTGCTTCTAACAGCACAATTTTCAGATTCCATGCTTGGTCTAAAAATGCCTGACTGTACTGAAAATCAATATGGCGTCCTTAAATCGTCCGGTAGAGGGCAGAAGACGTCAACACAGGAAGGTCAAATTTTTTGTAGCAATTCTGTGATACCATAGGCAACTTTTGATCACTATTACAGTTGGAAATTCGAGAAAACATGTTTTTTCGCTCCGATTCACTCCACCCTAATGGGCAAGCAGCTGCGCAATCAATCTATGGGATACACTTACTTCAGGTAGCCTATACTACGCCTCCATTCATCCCACGCTCTCTATGATATCTCTGTCTGCTTGACTGCATGTCTTATCGATTTGAAAGCATGTCTGTCTTCTTGGACGTCTCGCAATCTCTCTGTCTTTGTCTATCTGTCTTTCTATGTCTGTCTGTCTGTCTGTCTGTCTGTCGGTCTGTCTGTCTCTCTCTCTCTCTCTCTCTCTCTCTCTCTCTCTCTCTCTCTCTCTCTCTCTCTCTCTCTCTCTCTCTCTCTCTCTCTCTCTCTCTCTCTCTCTCTCTCTCTCTCTCTCTCTCTGTCTCTCTCTCTCTCTCGCTGAGCAGCTTTATCGATTTCTAATTTTCACTCAACACTTTGAAAGTCATCAAACAGCAATAACACTAAAACAGGTTTGTTTGAAACCCAGAAGGGACGGCAAATACTGTGGGGAGAAAGGATACTCTTATATGCCTTAATCCTACAGCTCTGTTGAATTAGAAAAAAGCACGTTCAATTGTTCATATTGTTTTAATTGTCTTAGCTATTATTTATTTTACCTTTTTTCACCTGATGTCCCTTACGTTCACTCTGTATGGCAACATTCAATGATTCGTCTACTTTAAGTTACCTCACTCCTACAACCGTGTAAACGTTGGCATTGATTTTGATAAATGAATATCATATAACGAAAAAGGAATTTTATAAGAGTAGCCTAATCGAGTTCTTATATTATATGAAAGTCTTAAGTTGGAAATTCTGGATTAATAGCGCTCTTATAAGTCATGTAGCCTAAATCTACGCTTTCGTATGTTAGATTTTAATTGCGTTAGCTATTGTCAACGTAAACTTAATGTAGACATATCGACCAAGAATTATTGTTTTCATCAATCCATCATCTATCGAAGTCGGACTTATTTTCAAAAATTCAACTTCTACTTGAGCCGCGAATGCTTCCATAAATCCAGTTTCCACATCTGCTTAAAAAAACATATCTGCCTCAAGACAACTTCTGATTTTAAGAAAAAAGATAAACTTTGACCGAATTGTCCGCTCCGAATTATTTTTTCCGAATTGTCCGGTTCCGAATTATTTTTTTCCGAATTGTCCGGTTCCGAATTATCCGGACACCCGCTGCACATTGTCGAACGTTGGGAAAATGTACAGAAATCAATAATGGTCATTAAAAATGATGTGGTATGTGTAGGCTACATGTAACTTGGATGTATAGGCTACCCCGGAATGAAAATCACTGAAGACGCGGGGTCGACATCAGCCGGGAGAGCGAAGACGTAGGCCTACCGTACTTAAAATACATAACGTGTCCAACTGTCCATTTTGACGAGAAGGATAATCGCTAGATGCATCGGTCATAGAAAGATTCGATATTAAAATCAATCTTTATGGTCAGAACCTGTCTCGCCTCTAATAAAAGCGTCACACAATGTCATGATGAACTGCTGAAACCGCTTCATTCAAAGCTCACTCTATACATGCCACTCGCTTTTCTGCGTTCGTGTATTGGTGAAGTATATTCTACGTGAACAGGATACCAACTCGACTGAAACGTTGTTTGACTGAAAAATTATCTGAAGCATTGTTTGATTGGAACGGTAGTACAGACTTATTACTTCGATGTAAAACGTAGACTTATCTAACACTATAATTGCGGAATGCATTCAGTAGGCTAGTGTCTCTTCTGGCAAAAATTTGATACAATATTTTGTTCATTAATGTCAATGCAGGTCCTGGATGACTTGTAGGCCTACTCCAATTACATGTATCTGCTGGTCATCGCAATTATTTTAATCCCAACTGAAAACCCTGGAATTGATATGAGACCATAGATCTCCCAAAAACCGATTTCAAGAAATGACTTAAGCTAAACGGATGATTAATTATATAACAGATATTCTAAATCACAATTGATGTAAATCCCAAAGCTTATTTTAATGGTTAAAATTGATACCAACTAAGATGCAACCGAAACTTGTAACCCGCATAAATATTGTGATTTTTAGCAGGCTATGGGTATATTTTGGGTCTAACTCCATTCCAAAATAGATATTAATCTTCCAAATTCTAAAACTATTTCTGTGCATCATATCCATAGGAAATCATCACCCCAGCGAAATGGAAGCCTCGCCTCTTTTCGGGCAAATACATTGATACAGTAACACAAGATCCTGCTACAACGTTTGCAGAAGACTCAATACTGTGCCATTTGATTTTATATTACATCGATCTGCCTCGCTTCTTTGTTTTGCATCACACACCTCAGACCGCTCCCTGATGGTTGTCACTAGTGACTATAATAGATCCCAGTGGGTCAAGGTTAGAGTTGGTCTGCCCAGGGTCAGTGTTCTGGTCTATTCTCCATGTTCGACCCGGACCACCATGGACTACTCTTACGGACAACCCTTTTGACTCAACGCAGCGCTCGTGAATAAGCCAGTGCCCCGCGCTTGACTTTCGAGTGGCGCTTTATAAATTAGGAGATTACGATTACGATGTTCTTTGCAATGGCCGACATTCCCCTACTATTGGCTAAGCCACTGGCGGAGACCTAGGGGGGGACAGGGGGGACGGTCCCCCCAATGAAGGCGTTGGGGGGGACGGCCCATGCATTTGTCCCCCCCAATGTTTAAGCGTTAAGGCATTTACACAAACACGTCAGTAGAGTTCTAGAGAAAGAAAACTTTAGCAGATGAAGTTCATATTTCTAATGATATGAATTCCCGGGCAATCCGGGCTCTAAGCAATAGTTATTTAGTCCCACGTTGAAAAGTTTGCGAACATTATACTGTGTGGATAAGATACCGCTTTTAACATATTACCGGTTGTCATAAAAACCTTGCCAACACCCAACGTCACAACTGATATAAAATTTATGGACTCCATCAGGAAAAGAGAAGTTCAAATTACCCGACTTAGGATGTGGCATGTCCTTAATAACACTTGGCTGAAAGTGTTAGGTAAAAGCACAACAGACCTGTGTTCTAAATGCCAATTGCCTGAAACAACTGAGCATACGCTGCTTGCGTGTATAACGAATGATGTATCAATCTTACTACTTAAAAATGCGAGGAGAAAAAAGTGGAATGCACCGTTAAAAATCTTTAAAGACGTCAACAGCCTTTGTAGCAATAAGATGTCGTTAAACTTCTGATTAATAATAATAAATAATGCCACAACGTCATAATCGGGCTTCTGCTACATTCCCCTCAGGTTTCCTTCCGGTTCGAATCAACCCCCAGTTGGACATTGGGAATAATATGGAAAGTAAGTAAGTTAGTGGGTAAGTATTTTGTTTATTACTCCTCTTGAAAACGAACAATGGGACATAGAACATTGTTATTATACATCGGATTAACAATAGGTAATAAAAACGTACGATTTAAAATTCCAGGTTAAATATAATATAATTACTAAACTGTTATCATCAAACAATTAACTATTATTTTTTTAAACAGATAATTCCAATTGGAGATGTCTCTTACACACCTCCTTTAATTTAATAAATCATTATCATCAAACAAGATAACTATTTTTTAACAGAGAATTCCAATTGGAGATGTCTCTTACACACCTCTTTTAACTTTACTTAACTATTTTTAAACAGAGAATCCCAAGTGGGGTGTTTCTTACACACCTCTTTTAACTTTACTAAACTATTATCATCAAACAAATTAACTATTATTTTTACAGAGAATTCCAATTGGAAATGTCTCTTACACACCTCTTTTAACTTTATTGAACTATTTTTAAGCAGAGAATCCCAAGTGGGGATGTTTCTTACACACCTCTTTTAACTTTACTAAACTATTATCATCAAACAAATTAACTATTATTTTTACTGAGAATTCCAGATGGAGATGTCTCTTACACACCTCTTTTAACTTTATTTAACTATTTTTAAGCAGAGAATCCCAAGTGGGGATGTTTCTTACACACCTCTTTTAACTTTACTAAACTATTATCATCAAACAAATTAACTATTATTTTTACAGAGAATTCCAGATGGAGATGTCTCTTACACACCTCTTTTAACTTTACTAAACTTATATCATCAAACAAATTAACTATTTTTTAAAACAGAGAATTCCAATTGGAGATGTCTCTTACACACATCTTTTAATTTTACTAATCCTATATCATCAAACAAGTTAACTATTATTTTTTAAACAGAAAATTTCAATTGGAAATGTCTCTTACACACCTCTTTTAACTTTACTAAACTATTATCATCAAACAAGTTAACTATTATTATTTTTTAAACTGAGAATTTCAATTGGAGATGTCTCTTACACACATCTTTTAATTTTACTAAACTTATATCATCAGACAAGTTAACTATTATTTTTAAACAGAGAATTCCAATTGGAGATGTTTCTTACACACCTCTTTTAACTTTACTGAACTATTATCATCAAACAAATTAACTATCATTTTTTTAACAGAGAATTTCTATTGGAGATGTCTCTTACACAAACCTTTTTTAACTTTACTAAACAATTATCAATTCAAAGCATTTCGACATTGGCGGGACACTTTTGTAGTCTTAAACAAAGACTATAAACACTAAAATGACGAGGAAATTTGTTAATAAGACTACCTGAAATGCTACCATTGTAGTGCTGAAAATCAAACTTTTTCGAAGTTTGGGGGCATATCTCCCTGCCCAAACCCTCCCCTGCGAGGCGCTTCGTGCCTCGGCGATCGTCATTCGGCCGCTCGTCCGTCCCCCCCAAAGTTCGGACCAGGTCTCCGCCTATGGGCTAAGCGCCCTGCCTTTGGTTTCTTCTTTGCAGTTGACTCTCAAGCCTTTGTTTACTGCTTGACTGCTAATCAATTCTCGTCGATGTTCAATGTTGAGGCTCACGTTCTTGACTTGAATATCTGGCTGTCTATAGGCGCTCCATTACACAACTTAGATACGACATTGCAGAGACATTGTTCGAAGTTATCGTATCGTATCGTATCGTATCTGACTATTTGTAAAGCGCTTCTTGCAGCAAGAGCCTTTCAGAAGCTCTCCCAGTGAGTGCAACTCCGAGAGAAAAGGCAGGTCTTTAGACAAGAGAAAGATGACGAAAGACTACCAGAGAGGATGGCAGAGCGAACGGATGGGAGAAGTTAGTTACTTTCATAGCTCTACATCCTTCTTTCATCTGTTTCGTATCAATGCAAATATTTCTTGTAAAGTTTCTGTTCGTGATTGTGCAATGTTTTGATAAAACATTATATAATTATTCCAGATGAGGACATTCCTGCTGCTCGCGTTCTGTCTTCTGCTGGTTGGCCATGGTAAGACAACGAATAACCAAAGAGTTATGCGATGAATTCTACAGAACAAATGCACTTGTTATAGAGACCCTTCAAGATTTCTATCTAGAAGCGCTCCCGAATACAGCGCCGTCACTGAATCGGAGTTTCACGCCGAAGCGTTGGGCAATTGCGAGTGAAAGATTTGCCTAAGGTCTCTACGAAGCGGCTTGAAGGGGGTTCGAACCTGCAACCCTCAGGCTGCGAGGCATCGAACATACCCACTACACCACCACGCCCCACAATTGCTAATGAAAGCATTTTATTGACTGCATTTACTGATTATAGTAGAAATGATACTTCGTGGATGGATGGATGGATGGATGGATGGATGGATGGACGGACGGATGGATTGGATGGATGGATGGATGGATGGATGGATGGATGGATGGATGGATGGACGGACGGATGGATTGGATGGATGGATGGATGGATGGATGGATGGATGGATGGATGGATGGAGTTAGTTTTTCAACACAAATTACATGGCCAAAATTACATCGTATACAAAACAACTTTTAGAACCATTTTGCTATTCTAATACATTACTCACGTGTATAATAATATTGACTTCGCCGTTTTGTCACGTTGTTTCAGTGTGTGCAGATGGTGTCACCGACGAGAGTCCGATTGATTGTCTGATTAATGGAATGTCCGATTGCACTGAGAAGTGCAAGCCTGCTGGTAAAGATGTCGGTGAATGCATTGCAAAATGTGGCGGTAATTAAATAATTATCAACACCACATTCGCATTCCTAATCGTAATCTCCACATTATTAAAGCGCCACTCGAAAGCCAAGCACGGGGCACCAGCTTATGCACGAGCGCTCAGTTTATCATTGCACAATGCATCTTCTATTGAAGATAGATGGTGAGAGAGATGATGAAATCTATGGCAGTGGACACGATGATCATGGTGATGATGGTGATGGTGATGGTGATGGTGATGGTGATGGTGGTGGTGGTGGTGGTGGTGGTGGTGGTGATGATGATGATGATGATGATGATGATGATGATGATGATGATGATTGATGATGATGATGATGATGATGATGATGATGATGATGATGATGATGATGATGATGATGATGATGATGATGATGATGATGATGATGATGATGATGATGATGATGATGATGATGATGATGATGATGATGATGATGATGATGATGATGATGATGATGATGATGATGATGATGATGATGATGATGATGATGATGATGATGATGATGATGATGATGATGATGATGATGATGATGATGATGATGGTGATTAGGCTATGGTGATGATGATTGATGATGATGACGAAATTTGTTGGTATGCTAACGACGATAATTTTCTTGGCGATTATTGCGGTGATGATGTCACTAATGACTCCCATGCTGTTGATGATAAATGCGGTTGTTTAGCTTTGAGATAATATTTATTATTATTTAGGTGCTGTTTCCTTACCATAATATTATATTCATCTTTATCTCTTGTTTCATTTAGGTGATATTCCAGAGGATTGCGGGCGAAAAAAGTGAGTTCCTTTGAAGGATTTTCAGGCATCGAAAGTGAAATGTGTAATTGTGTATGTCAATTCATGTAGTCTTTTTGCAACATAAGTTACTCTGCCAGTGTACAATCTTGATGTGTAGGTCGACATAATTATGTATATATCGGTTCAATGACAACTGGTTCACCGACAACTGGTTCACCGACAACTGGTCCACGGACAATTCCTTCACCGACAGCTGGTTCACGACAATTATTTCGCGACATTGTTATTGGAGCTGGATTGATGAAAATAATTCTTCTCGCTCAAACTAGAGCTGGATTGATGAAAATATTCTTGCCTAAATTGGAGCTGGATTGGTGAAATGTTCTTGCTGAAAATGGAGATGTATTGATGAAATGTTCTTGCTTAAATTGGAACTGGTTTGACGAAAAACGCTCGTGAAAAGGAAACTGGATAATGGTATTTTTAAATCTGAAATCGAAGCTGGATAATTGAATAAAATGCTTGATAAATGGAAACTGGATTGACGATTTTCATTCGTGTATTTCAGCATCCATACAGCTTCAATTTATCAAGCGCTTCATTATTAATCCGGCTTCCATTTCTCAAGCGTTATTTTTTTAAAGCCAGCTTCTATTTCACCAATAAGGAACCTTCATCCAGCTTCCATTCACCATTTGCGGGTGAGCCAATAATATTGTCGTGTACCAAATGTCGTGAACCAGCTGTGGGTGACCGAATTGTCCGTGGACCATTTGTCGGTGAACCAGTTGTCGTGACACCGTATCTATCTGTCATCGCGCGAGAAGTGTTTAATCTGGACGTCTCCGGGGAGGAAGTTACCCCCAGAAACGAGAGTTCACCGTAGAAAACAAATCGTCGCCTCAGAAGTATCTTCGCGTATGTCCATTTTTTTCAAAATCGAGTTTAGACTTGATTTGTAGCAAAAATTTGTTTCTCTTTCATCACTTTTAGTAGTAAGAGGAGATACGACAAAACGTTTTTTAAGATAGGCCCTATTTAACGAAAACTACCTGTCGTATGCCCATTTTCAGGATTGCCTTTTCGACGCTGATCGTAGGCCCTATCTCCTCTTTTTACATGCATTTTTCCCGTTAATTTTACCAAAACTTCAACCTCGATTATCTCAATGGTTGACAATGAGGGTGGAGATACGTGAAGATAATTCTCATGCGACGAGTTTTCAAGCAGCAAAAGCTACTGCAGAATATTATTGGATAGGCTATAGGCCTACGACAACATGAAACTGAATTACTGATAGACATAGTACGACAAAATGTTTTTTTTTTCAATTCGAAGCTACAGTGCCGTATGTCCATTTTTTACAATATTTTCCAAAATTTCACAAAAACCATTGTAGGTTTCAGTTGAATTTTAATGCAACATCCTTTAATTATGACGTTTTTGCCTGAAGTTTTATTGCACTGAATATCTTTTTTGCGTCCAAAGTTCCGAAACTTCTAACTCGTTTTTTCTCGGAATTCACAAAAGTGGAGATAGCTTACGGGAAGATAATTCTCAGGCGACGAAATCCAGAGGTGTTGAACACATGTATAATAAACGTATTGTTCCACCCCAGAAAAGTATATAGGACCATGGAACGTTTTCCCGATTGAGAAAAATCGACAGGTTTATACAAAATGAAGTTTACCCACGAGTAGAAGATTTCGACTGCGCAAACAGGTCGTCAGAAATGCTGCGGCCAAAGGGTAGGCCTATTGTCTGTGTCTGGATGAGCGGTTGCCGACCGCCCCCAAAAAACCTTTTTGTTCCCACACTCCCTTGAAACATAAACCCCGATGCCGGAGGGGTAGATTAAACACCTTCACGCGAGTCTGTACGTACTTCTTTGTTTGAAGTTCCTGGTCTTTATGGTCTCTTGCTTCACTAGCGTGATCATCTTACGTCATGGCTACTTTGTTTCATGCTTTGTTTCATGCTTTGTTTCATGCTTTGTTTCATGCTTTGTTTCATACTTTGTTTCATGCTTTGTTTCATGCTTTGTTTCATGCTTTGTTTCATGCTTTGTTTCATGCTTTGTTTCATACTTTGTTTCATGCTTTGTTTCATTTTTTGTGTCTTGCTTTATTTCATACTTTGCCTCATGCTTTGTTTCATGCTTTTTTCATGCTTTGTTTCATACTTTGTTTCATACTTTGTTTTATGCTTTGTTTCATACTTTGTTTCATGCTTTGTTTCATACTTTGTTTCATGCTTTGTTTCATGCTTTGTTTCATGCATTTTTTCATGCTTTGTTTCATACTTTGTTTCTTGCTTTGTTTCATACTTTGTTTCATGCTCTGTTTCATACTTTGTTTCATACTTTGTTTCATGCTCTGTTTCATACTTTGTTTCATATATTGTTTCATACTTTGTTTCATGATTTGTGTCATATATTGTTTCATGCTTTGTTTCATACATTGTTTCATGCTTTGTTTCATACTTTATTTCATGCTTTGTTTCATACTTTGTTTCATACATTGTTTCATGCTTTGTTTCATACATTGTTTCATGCTTTGTTTCATACTTTATTTCATGCTTTGTTTCATGCTTTGTTTCATGCATTTTTTCATGCTTTTTTCATACATTGTTTCATGCTTTGTTTCATATTTTGTTTCTTGCTTTGTTTCATGCTCTCGCATTGACTAGTATGCCTTTACTGTAATTCTCTTCTCATGGGTCTTCCTAAGAGCTTCGTGTCTCGTCCGTCAGTTGTTTCGTTGGTCCTCTCCGTCCTTGCTCGTAAATTACGGGGTCGGGAGGGGTGCGTACTTCGGTCCTCAAGGCTCTCAGCTGAGTCTTCTCTCGAAATAATTATGTGTAGCTGGTTGATGATAATTATTATACTTCGGCTGTATTTAGTTTACACCCAAAACACACAACGTTCATCTGACGGACTTCTAGCTACTCGCGCTAGAACTTTCCTTGCTAGGTATCGATTATCGCATTTTCTACAATTATTGGACTTCGAATTTTCTCACAAGAAGGGGTTTCATCAATTGTATGCCTTACACTAAGCAACATATGTTTTACCATATTTTTTATGTATGTTACCTTGCTATACTTTATTATTATTATTATTATTATTATTATTATTTTTTTTTTTTTTTTTTTTTTTAATTATATACAATCATTTATTAAACAACTTGTTTTACAAGAAACAGCACAAAAGTTCATTGTTCAGAAATTAACGGCCCTCATCACCCAACAACTGATTTAATGTGCCTCGAAATGCTACTGCGTTGCAAATTGAGAGGCGCTGAAAAAGTTGCGTGGTTTCGAGTGAGTTTCCAGTAACAATTGACAAACGTCGGCCTAGTTCACTTAAAAATTCTGAGCCTGATTTGTTAATGGGACCCAGTGTTTCCAAAGCAATTGTGATAAAGTCATGTGTTGCGGGGAGGCTCGCATACTTCAGATCTTTATTATTATTATTATTATTATTATTATTATTATTATTATTATTATTATCATTATCATCATTATTATTATTATTATTATCATTATTAGATCTATGTTTTATATTGCAATGTTTGTCGATGTCCCATTGTGCGTTTTCAAATGGTGTAATAAAAGCTATACCTATTTACTTATTACTATTATTTACTTATTTACTATTTACATATTGTTACTGTTATTGTTTTTTGCTACAATAATGACAATAATTTTATAAAGCAACAAAATAAGATGATAGAAAAGCTCTCGTGGTGAATAACTACCCGGTAATTATCTGAATTTAGAAACGATCATTAGGCCTACCACAATGTTTTTTTTTTACATAACCACAATGGTGGCGTTGCAACAACACGCAGTTGGGCCTATGACTAGAAATAGCTCACTCTGCACATAATGACAGCAACGAATAACTACATGTAGGCTATCTTTCATTGTTATTCAAACAGGTTTCTGTTGTATTTTTCAGGTCGAGAAAACACAAGCATTGAATTCGTCACAAATGAATGCTAAGCAACACATAATTTATTATTGTTGTCAAAATTCGATACCGGTAGAAGACAATGAGTTGACTCGTTTAACAGAAATACATATATTTTAAAGTTCTATCATTCTGAAAGCCAGTGTTTAAACCAAAGCCATTGTTATTAAAGAATTCAAAATATCTGCGAATTTCACTCGTCGTTCTTCCATTGCATTTTTCAACTCTCACTCCTCAGTTGTCATTCATCAATTGCCATTCTTCAATAGTATTGTCATTTAACAATAATATTGTAATTCTTCAAAATAATTATTGTCATCGTTCAATTCAATCAATCAATCAGTTTTTTATTGTATCAAGCACACTACGACATGAATAAGGTTACACAAAGCATCACAAGTAGCCTACCACAAATAATACCAATCAGACAATAATCAAAGCGAAAACTTAATTAGTTAAAGAAAGTTATATAGTCATTGGGCATATACTTGGATTACCCTAATTAAATGGCGAAAATTGTTGTTGACATTGATCTTCTCAGCCAGTAGGACAATAACCTATAGAAAGACAATCATGCCTGAGAAATGAATGGGAATACAGAAGGAACAAAAGGACTGTTGATCAGCAATGAAGACAATGGTGGTGGTGGTGGTGATGATGATGATGATGATGATGATGATGATGATGATGATGATGATGATGATGATGACGATGATGATGACGATGATGATGATGATGATGATGATGATGATGATGATGATGATGACGACGACAACGACGACGATGACGATGATGATGATAATGACATTGATGGTGGTGGTGGTAATGGTGGTGATGGTGAGGGAGATGACGATGAAGTAGAATTCGAATCATCGTCATCATCATCCTGATCATCATCATCATCATCGTCATTGTCATCATTATTGCAATCATCAGAATGGTTATTGTCATCATCATCATTATCGTCATCATTGACTTTACGGGCGTACTTGTGAGCCGCAGAATATTCAACGAAATGACAAATTATTAAATAAATCATTTACATTTATCCAGGCAAACACGCAAGAACGACTGACAAAGGGAAAAGCAGTCTAGCAATTATTCTTCTCCACTGCATTTAGTAAACGGACGTTTTCTGCGTAACGCTGAACCTTCGCAAACTGAAATAATTCCAAATAGGATGGATAAAAAATTAATGATTATCGCAATAAGCTACATGTACAGCAGCAGAAAGAGTTAAAACCATGTACGCGATGCCTACCCAGCGGTCCCAGCCAACCTCCTTCCAACTTTTGCGCCTGCAAATATTTTTTGCAGTAGGCCAAACGGTCACCATAAAATTGTTTTGGAAGAGGTCAAGATGTAAAACAGGAAACAAATAACACGGGTTTTTACCACAGAAGTTTCGCATAGACCTATGCATGTACCGCTATATGCAGCGAAGGGCGACCCGTCAAAAGGGCGCCCTACAAAAGAGCGCCGACAAAAGGGCGCCCGACAAAAGGGCGCCCGACAGAAGAGCGGCGCTCTTAACAGAAATATTATCGCGAACGATATCGCTGAAGAAATAAAGCATTTGAAAAAGACGAGTGATCCACCACTGCATAGGCCTACATGACTTTAATGTTTAACGAGATGTAGAAGCTACGAAATTATTTCAGAAATACGAACAAAGAGTTAAAATGAGAAGTTTAAACTCCATAAAGTTGCTTAAACTAGAAATATGACTAAAAGTTAAAGCCGAAAATTTTCAAAAACAGAAACATTCAAAGCATTTAACGACTCGCAGAGTCGTTAAATGACGTGAAACCAGAAACGTAAATCGTTGGGCTATGTTACACTTCCCATTGTGGAACTATTTGAAACAACTTTAACCATTGCATAGTCTACATATACCTCCATGTCTTAAAGAACTGATCTTAATTTAAGGATAGGCTTCTTTTGGTGTCATTCGTCTTGATGGCTGCCGTCTGTGCCCCCTATAAAAGGCAAACCGGGGACTAAGTTCCATAAAAATGGCCATCCGGGCTTTTTGACATGTAAAACTGAAATATTTCCACGATTTTCTACCAGATGACTAAAAAAAGGTCGTCAGACATTTTAGCGGATGTAAATGGAAAATTTCCTCCGCGAGGATTCAGTCCCCCCAACTGAAATCCTGGCGCCGCCACTGCTTTTACTGTCAGACGAGATTTTATTGCAAGTCTTAAAATGATCTCTTGAAATCGATTGGCATTAGCACTCATCCTTATAATTATAAACGCAATCAACCGTTACCAAGACCAAGTCCATACACGTAGGCTATGTTATGATGTCTCACCGCACGCAACCACCAGAAGGCAAAGCACAAGCGCCAACAGCGTCTTCATCTGAAATATTCCAAAACTGTATATTCATTAGTTAGTTTGATGCATCCTTTCCATTGTTATAAAGGTACGCAATTTAAAAGGCAAAAAAAACAATGTGAAGTCTGGCAATATGAATAGATCTAACTTGCTGCGTACGCACTGAAGTCTAAAAGTGTAGGCCTACTAAGTTCTAAGGGTTCTTCATAAGTCCAAAAACGTCGAGCTAAAAGATATCTGGATAGGCTAATACTCTTTCACATGTAGGACCTACTCTATTTAGGGCCAATAATATAGTAATTAGTACTTCTCTACTTCTTGATGTAAATGAACTTTTTAATAAAAATTATATAAGCTTAAGAAATAAGACCATAGCTACCATCATGCTTCAATGGTTGTGCAAACAAATAATTTCCAGGCAGAAGACCATTCACCAATAGAAGAATAAGCTCACACAATCATGAAGCAGCGGTCTTTATTTGAGTTTGAATGACGTGGTTGTGTGTTTTTTTTACAATAGTTGACATGTCAAGCGCTGATCATAACATTTTCGACATTAGCCTACGCAGCTGCATGCCGACGAAATCTCGCCGCAAAATATTTTCCAAAAAGTAGAAATGCTGAACTTCAAGACTAAGCTTACTACTATTTAACTCTAGGCCTAGCCTATAATTATACGCTGCATATTGTAGGCATATGCGTTAAATATTCCGTCTTTGAGAAATCAATCAATATGAATATCGGCCTGCGTGTTAGGCCTACGTCTTTTTTTAAAATTTGATTCACATTTCGCTAATGTCACGCGCATTTGTTTACCATATGAACGTCGTCCGCTGTACGAGACTGTCATTGTCATCACACAAAATCTACTCAACAGCTGTCAGCTGTTTTGGTTTTCTGCACGGTATTTTGACCGGTAGACTTGTGACGTCTTGATATGCAGACCCAGTGGCGGCGCTAGGGGGGCTAGGGGCTCAGCCCCCCCTATCAAAGGCTAAGCCCCCCCCAAAGACCATCCGCGTTTTTTACATTCAAATTCCACGAATTTCGGCCGATGGTTAAAAAAAAGGTCGTCAGAAATTTTGGCGGATGTAAATGTCAATTTTCCTCCGCGAGACTTCAGCCCCCAAAACTGAAATCCTGGCGCCGCCACTGTGTAGGCCTAATCAATTTCGCACCCTACCTTCCATCCCTTCACACGCAGATTCTGCGTGATTAGGGCTGCATGTTTACACCGGTGACCGGACAAAATGGTAGCGAACAAAATGGTACGGACAATATGGCAACGGAAAAATGATACGGACAAAATGGTACGGACAAAATGGTACGGACAAAATGGTACGGACAAAATGGTAACGGAAAAATGATACGGACAAAATGGTACGGACAAAAGGTACGAACAAAATGGTACGGACTAAATGGTACGGACTAAATGGTACGGACAAAATGGTACGGACAAAATGGTACGAACAAAATGGTACGGACAAAATGGCACGGACAAAATGGTAACGGAAAAATGATACGGACAAAATGGTACGGACAAAATGGTACGGACAAAATGGTAACGGAAAAATGATACGGACAAAATGGTACGGACAAAATGGTACGGACTAAATGGTACGGACAAAATGGTACGGACAAAATGGTACGGACAAAATGGTACGGACAAAATGGTAACGGAAAAATGGTACGGACAAATTGGTACGGACAAAATGGTACGGACAAAATGGTAACGGAAAAATGATACGGACAAAATGGTACGGACAAAATGGCACGGACAAAATGGTACGGACTAAATGGTACGGACTAAATGGTACGGACAAAATGGTACGGACAAAATGGTACGAACAAAATGGTACGGACAAAATGGCACGGACAGTATGGTATGGATTAAACGAAAGCTGGATTAGTGAATTTTGTATATGAAATAGAAGCTGGATTAATGAAAAGACGCGTGTGAAATGGAAGCTGGATGAAAGCTTTGCATGGATATTTTTATACATGAAATGGAAGCTGGATTGATGAAAATAACGCTTTAGATTTTTTCGAATTGTCCGGTTCCGAATTATTCGGACACCCGTTGCACATTGTCGAACGTTGGGAAAATGTACAGAAATCAATAATGGTAATTAAAGATGATGTGGTATGTGTAGGCTACATGTAACTTGGATGTATAGGCTACCCCGGAGTCAGTGGCGGCGCTAGGGGTCTGGGGGCTAAGCCCCCCCCTACAAGAGGCTCAGCCCCCCTAAAAAAGTGCCATCCGAATTTTTTACAATGAAATATCCACGAGTTTCGGCTGGCGACTTAAAAAACGTCAGAAATTTTTACGGCGAAAATGGAAAATTTTCATAAGATTCCGGTCGATGACTTTAAAAAAAAGTCGTCGGAAATTTTGACGGATGAAAATGCCAAATTTTCGCCGCGAGGCTTCAGCCCCCCCCCCCCCCCCCCCAAACTGAAATCCTGGCGCCGCCACTGGGCCGGAGTGAAAATCACTGAAGACGCGAGGTCGACATCAGCCAGGAGAGCGAAGACGTAGGCCTACCGTACTTAAAATACAGAACGTGTCCAACTGTCCATTTTGACGAGAAGGATAATCGCTAGATGCATCGGTCATAGAAAGATTCGATATTAAAATCAATCTTTATGGTCAGAACCTGTCTCGCCTCTAATAAAAGCGTCACACATGATGAACTGCTGAAACCGCTTCATTCAAAAGCTCACTTTATACATGCCACTCGCTTCTGTGCGTTCGTGTATTGGTGAAGTATATTCTACGTGAACAGGATACCAACTCGACTGAAACGTTGTTTGACTGAAAAATTATCTGAAGCATTGTTTGATTGGAACGGTAGTACAGACTTATTACTTCGATGTAAAACGTAGACTTATCTAACACTATAATTGCGGAATGCATTCAGTAGGCTAGTGTCTCTTCTCGCAAAAATTTGATACTATATTTTGTTCATTAATGTCAATGCAGGTCCTGGATGACTTGTACTCCAATTACATGTAGGCCTATCTGTTGGTCATCGCAATTTAATCCCAACTGAAACCCCTGATATGAGACCATAGATCTCCCAAAAACCGATTTCAAGAAATGACTTAAGCTAAACGGATGATTAATTATAATTATAACAGATATTCTAAATCACACTATTGATGTAAATCCCAAAGCTTACATGTATTTTAATAGTTAAAATTAATACCAACTAAGATGCAACCGAAACTTGTAACCCGCATAAATATTGTGAATTTTTAGTATAGGTATATTTTGCGTCTAATCCCACTCCAAAATAAATAATCTTCCAAATCAAAAAACTATTTCTGTGGAACATATCCATAGGATATCCTCTCCCCAGCGAAATGGAATCCTCGCCAGATCCTGCTACAACGTTTGCAGAAGGCTTTAATCCTGCGCCATTTGATTCTATATTACATCGATCTGCCTCGCTTCTTTGTTTTACATCACACACTTCAGACCGCTCCTTGATGGTTGTCACTGGTGACTATAATTATATCCCAGTGGGTCAAGGTTTGAGTTGGTCTGCCCAGGCATGGGCGGAGACCTAGGGGGACAGGGGGGACAGTCCCCCCCCCAATAAAAGTGTTGGGGGACGGCCCATGCATTTGTCCCCCCAATGTTTGAACGTCAAGACTTTTTGGGCGGCGAAAATAGAAAATTTCGTCGAGATTTGGCCGGATGACTAAAACAAAAAAAACAGGTCATCAACTTTTTTTGGCGGCGAAAATACAATTTTTTTTCGAGATTTCGCCGGTCGTCAGAAATTTTTCGGAAAATCTCGCGTCTTTCCGTCCCCCCCCCCCAATTCTCGGCCCAGGTCTCCGCCTATGTGCCCAGGGTCAGTGCTCTGGTCTATTCTCCATGTTCGACCCGGACCACCATGGACTAGGCCTACCCTTACGGACAACCCTTTTGAGTCAACGCAGCGCTCGTGAATGAGCCAGTGCCCCGCTTGACTTTCGAGTGGCGCTTTAGAAATGAGGAGATTACGATTACGATTACGATGTTCTTTGCAATGGCCGACATTCCCCTACTATTGGCTAAGCGCCCTGCCTTTGGTTTCTTCTTTGCAGTTGACTCTCAAGCCTTTGTTTACTGCTTTACTACTAATCAATTCTCGTCGATGTTCGCTGTTGATGTTCACGTTCTTGACTTGAATATCTGGCTGTCTATAGGCGCTCCATTACACAACTTAGATACGACATTGCAGAGACATTGTTCGAAGTTAGTTACTTTCGTAGCTCTACATCCTTCTTTCATCTGTTTCGTATCAATGCAAATATTTCTTGTAAAGTTTCTGTTCGTGATTGTGTATTGATATAATATTATATAATTATTCCAGATGAGGACATTCCTGCTGCTCGCGTTCTGTCTTCTGCTGGTTGGCCAAGGTAAGACAACGAATAACCAAAGAGTTATGCGATAAATTCTACAGAAAAAATGCACTTGTTATAGAGACCCTTCAAGATTTCTACGTAGAAGCGCTCCCGAATACAGCGCCGTCACTGAAACAGAGTTTCACGCCGAAGCGTTGAGCAATTGCGAGTGAAGGACTTGCCCAGGGTCTCTACGAAGCGGCTTGAAGGGGATTCGAACCTGGAACCCTTCGGCTGCGAGGCAACGAACATAGACACTACACCACCACGCCCCACAATTGCTAATGAAAGCATTTTATTGACTGCATTTACTGATTAGAGTAGAAGCAATGCTTCGTGGATGGATGGATGGATGGATGGTTGGATGGATGGATGGATGATTGGATGGATGATTGGATGGATGGATGGATGGATGGATGGTTGGATGGATGGATGGATGGATGGATGGATTGATGGATGGATGGTTGGATGGATGGATGGATGGATTGATTGATGGATGGGATTGATGGATGGATGGATGGATTGATGGATGGATGGATGGATTGATTGATGGATGGATAGATGGATGGATGGATGGATGGATGGATTGATGGATGGATGGATGGATTGATTGATGGATGGATAGATGGATGGATGGTTGGTTGGTTGGATGGATGGATGGATGGATGGATGGATGGATGGTTGGTTGGTTGGTTGGTTGGATGGATGGATGGATGGACGGACGGACGGATGGACGGATGGATGGAGTAAGTTCTTCAACACAAATAACATAACCAAAACTACATTGTTCACAAAACAACTGTAAGAACCATTTTGCTATACTAATGCGTCACCATGCACGTGTATAATAATTATTGACTCCGTTGTTGTCACTTTATTTCAGTATGCGCAGATGATGGCGATGATGATAAGCATAGTCCGATTCAATGCCTCATTGATGGTCTGACCGCGTGTACTGCTAAGTGCACTGATAGAGAAGATCAGGCTGAATGCATTGCACAATGTGGCAGTAAGTATTTATTATTAACCATCAACACCACATTCGCAATCGTAATCGCAATCTCCACATTTCTAAAGCGCCACTCGAAAGTCAAACACGGGGCACCAGCTTATGCACGAGCGCTCAGTTCATCAACGAGCGTTCATTGCATTGCGTAATGCATCTTCTATTGACGATTCCGATGGTGAAAGAGCATGGCTAGGAGATGATGAAAACTCGATGATGATGATGATGATGATGATGATGATGATGATGATGATGATGATGATGATGATGATGATGATGATGATGATGATGATGATGATGATGATGATGATGATGATGATGATGATGATGATGATGATGATGATGATGATGATGATGATGATGATGATGATGATGATGATGATGATGATGATGATGATGATGATGATGATCATGATGATGATGATGATCATGATCATGATCATGATGATCATGATGATCACGATAATCATGATGATCATGATGATCATGATGATCATGATGATCATGATTTTGGTGATGATCATGATTATGATGATGACGATGATGATGATGATGATGACAAAAGTTGTTGGTATGATAATGACCGTAACTTTCTTGGTGACTATTGCGTTGATGACGTCATTGTTGATAAATGCAGCTGTTTAGCTTTGAGATGATAATTTCTGTTGTTTCCTCAGCATATAATATTATAATATTCATCTTTATGTCTTGTTTCATTTAGGTGATATTCCAAAGAATTGCGGTCGAAAAAAGTGAGTTCATTTGAAGGATTTGCAAGCATCGAAAATGAACTGTGTATGTGTCGATTCGTGTAGAGTTTTAGCAATATAAATGTCTCTGCCAGTGTGCAATCTGTGTATGTTGATTCATGTATAGGCCTAGGCCTTAGTCTCTTAGCAATATACGTTTATCTGTCAGTATATAATTTTTATGTGTAGGCCAACATAATGTACATGTACGTAGGCCTATCTATCATTCATCGCGCGAGCAGCGTTTATTCTGGACGTCTCCGGCGGAGGAAGTTACCCCAGGAATGAGAGTTCCCCGTAGAAAACAAATCCAGAGGTGTTGAACACATGACAATAAACGTATTATTCCACCCCAGAAAAGAATGGCTTTTTAAACGTGCAGTTGCACACAAAATGCGCAATCCTAAATGGATTTGTGCAGTTGTAAAAGCACCTCTGTACAGTTTAAAACTAGTAAAAAAAAGGCTATTGTCCTCCGATTGGAAGTAATTTGCCATGGATGAATTGAAAGGGAATGAGTTGTGCAGTTCTAACAATTCCTTAAAAACGGCCTTGCAGAAAAACATATAGGACTTGCCTAGGTCCATGGAACATATTCCTCTCTGAGAAAAATCGACAGGTTTAATGGTTTACTATACAAGTGAAGTTTACCCACCAGTAGAAGATTTCGACGCGCAAACAGGTCGTTAGAAAATTTATTGCTGCGGTGAAAGGGTAAGCTTATTGTGCGTGTCTGGCTGAGCGGTTGCCCTCCGCCCAAAACAACCCTTTTGCCCCTCCACTTCTCTTAAACCTAAATTCCGATGCCTGGGGCGGTGGGTAGATTGACACCAGCTTGTGAGTCTGTATGTACTTCTTTGTGGTTTGTTACATGTTTAACGACACTGCCATATCGAAGATGATTAGTGTCGCCACGCAATTTAGGTCCCCCGTGGACGGACCATGCTATAGCCAGAGATTTTTGAATCTCTTAAATAGCCACGGCCCGCACGCTCTCTTTCACAGAGTGAATTGCGTACAGACGCGCGGCCTTCGACCTTACCGGTGTAGCCAAGCGAGCCATGACATTGTGTAGCCTACTTCTTTGTTTGAAGTTCCTGGTCTTTATAGTCGCTTGCTTCACTAGCATTTTCAACTGACTTTACTTTGTTTCATGTTTTTAAAAAATGCTCTCGCATTGACTAGTCTGACTTTCTGCAATTCTCTTTTAACAGAACTTCGTCTCTCTCCGCGTTGCTTCATTGGTTGCCTCTCCGTCCTTGCTCGTAAATTACGGGGTCGGGAGGGGGTCCGTACTTTGGTTTTCAAAGCTCTCAGCTGGTTTTTCTGTCGAAATAATTTTGTGTAGCTGGTTGATGATAATATTATTAGGCCTATACTTCGGCTGCATTTAGTTTCCACCCAAAACCCACAACGTTCATCCGACGGACTTCTGGCTCCTCGTGCTAGAACTGCCATTGCTAGGTATCGATTATTGCATTTTCTACAATTATTGGACAAGAAAGGTTTCATCATTAGAATGTCTTACACTTAGCAACATATGTTTTACCATGTTTTTCAAGTATGTTACTATACTATTATTATTATTATTATTATTATTATTATTATTATTATTATTATTATTATTATTATTATTATTATTATTATTATTATTATTGCATTATATTGCATTATTGTCGATGGCCCATTGTGCGTTTTCAAATGGTGTAATAAGGGTTACACTTATTTACTTACCTACTATTGTTACTGTTATTGTTTTTGTTGCAAATTTAATGACAATTCTTACATCAGCAAAAGACGAGGATGGTGCATAGCTAATAAACTGAATTTGGTATTGATCATTACCACAATGATGGCGTTGCAACAACAAGCATTTAGTCCTATAACTTGCAACAGCTCACGCTGCACAGAATGTCAACAATTAAAACTATCTTTCATTGTTTTTCTAACAGCTAGGTTTCTGTTGTCTTTTTCAGGTCAAGAAAACACAAGCATTGAATTCGTCACAAATGCATGCTAAGCGGCATATAATTATTGTTGTTGTCAAAATTCGATACCGGTATCGTAGAGAACAATGAGTTCAGTTGATACGTTTAAAAAGAAATTATTAAACTTTTTTAAAGTTCTATCATTCTGAAAGCCAGTGTTTAAAACCAAAGCGATTGTCATTAAATGATTCAAAATATCTGCGCATTTGACTCGTCGTTCTACGATTGCATTCTTCAACTAGGCTATCATTCTTCAGTTGTCATTCATCAATTGTCATTCTTCAATATTATTGTCATTCAGCAATTGTCATTCCTCAATAATATTGTCATTCAACAATAATTGTCATTCTTAAACCGCTATTCTTCAAATTATTGTCATCGTTCAATTGTCATTCTTCAATTGTCATTCTTCAATTGTCAGTCATCAATTGTCATTCTTCAATTGTCAGTCATCAATTGTCATTCTTCAATTGTCATTCTTCAATTGTCATTCTTCAATTGTAATTCTTCAATTGTAATTCTTCAATTGTCATTCTTCAATTGTCATTGTTCTATAATGTCATCTTTTAAGTGTTATTCTCTAACTGTCTTAAATTATTCGTAAGATTCCCTCAGGTAAAACAAAACTTCAACCGGTCGGTGAGTGAGTTTGTTTGTGTTTCTGCGGGTGGTTACTGTTGATGGGTATTCACGAGTGTTTGAATGAGTTGACCAGTCACTCAGCAAATCACCCGCTCCGCAAGTAGGCTAAGTCGATATACACGTGTTTCCATCCAGCTTTCAGTATTCTCGAGTTCAGCTTATCAATCAATCAATCGTAATTTATATATCGCCCCTTCAAGGTACCTACTCAGACGCGCTCCCGACCGAGATCAAGCGAAAAAAACAGTCTTCAACAGTTTGTGAAATTGAGAACAGCATGGGAGGTGTCGCATAGTCAAGGGACGTCCATTCCAGGTTGTTGGACCAACCATAGAGAATGAACGCCTCTGCGTTGTTGCAGAGCGAGTGAAAGGAACTATTAAGTCACCATGGACAGCAGAGCGCAGTGCGCCTTATAGCGCAAGATTTTCAAAATGTGGAACAAGGAATGAATCACCATAATCGGTACAGCTATTATTATTGTCAACATAATTTTTATTTATTTGTGATTATTGCAAACTCACATTGACAAATGCGGTTTGTGAAATAGTTTAGTTTAAATTAGGGCTGTTGATTTAATCGCGTTAACGCGTGCGATTAACGCGTTAAAAAAATTTGCGATTAAAATTTTTAACGCATTAATCGTATGCGTTAATCGTATGCGTTGATTAGATCTGATAAAAAATGAAATCAGAGGCAGAAAACTCGTTTTAAACGGAAGGCTCATACTTAAAGTTATTGATACATTCTTTGGCACATATTACATAAAAGAATATGAATATTATCGTAGCAATTCTTTGCTCAATTATCGCCTGCATGCGATCCAAAGCATGCGTTAAACGCTAACGATGAGCCGTCTACATCGGCCGCATCGCATCGTCCACTAAGGTTGTTTTCTCACTCCGTCAGACTGCATTGGTTGAACTCCAGGAGATGAGCAATGGATTTCAGGTTTCAAATGATACATGTTTACAGAAGGACAACTGAGACGAGGTTTGGCAAGAACCGCAACCTCTTGTGAAAGATTGTGACTAAATAATGAGGTTCAATAGTTAGACCTACTATTGTTAATTAATAAGAGCATCCCTTGAACCGACCAATGTAAATAAACTGGTCTGCCTATATAATTGACTGAATAAATAATTAATCTTGATAGTCAGAAAACGGTTGTCTAATTTTCACATTTAGGCCGATATCATTTTAATTAAAGGTGGCTCAAATGAAACAAATTAACGGATTTTGAGCAGTTGACTGATTTGAACAGTGTTTCAGTTCTGTATGTCGTACAAAACTGCTCAATAAACTAAATTCAGAAAGTCAATAGGCCTAAGTCAAAGGTTATTAAATATGTTTGCAATAGAAAGAATGCATTCAGTCATACAAATTTTATGCTTCAGGGGTCCTTGAAAAATAGTAAGATTAATATATTTGAAGGAAATGTATTGCGATTAATTTGCAGTTAATTGCGATTAAAAAAATTAATTGCACGATTAATTTCGATTAAAATTTTTAATCGAGCAACAGCTCTAGTTTAAATCAAAAGCAATTTTTTAGGCTGAACAGAAACAGGGTAATTCATAAATGGAGTCAGCTGTTTTTAGAAGTTAAGTCACTGTCCCACGCAACAAAAGAAATTAGCTTATGAACTGGATAGTTAAGTCACCACGACGTTGAAGACCACATGCTCTAACGTAGGGAAGGATAGCTGGAAGCATGGAACACAGCGCTGTGTAGTGCTATGTTGCAGCGCCAATAATTCAGGAATATATCGGTATAATATAATTTGAGGCTAAATAATACGCAAGAGGAAACCAGTACGTCACAGCCGGCAAATATTTGGCCTTTACGCTTTTTGCCTACGACAAGATCAATAAAGTCCGTCACTCTCTCACTCACTGGCTCACTCACTCACTGGCTCACTCACGAACTGGCTCACTCACTCACTGGCTCACTCACTCGCTCACTCGCTCATTCACTCACTCACTGGCTCACTCGTTCGCTCACTCACGCTCTCACTTGCTCGCGTATACTCGCTCTCTCACTCGCTCACTCACTCATTCTCTCACTCACTCATTCTCTCACTCATTCACTCACTCATTCGCTGAGTATCCGCTTACTTATGAACTCATTCATCCACTCGTCCATGTAACTACAGGCTGACACTCTCACTTATTCATTCGCTCATTCACTCCACTCACTCACTCGCTCACTCGATCACTTACTGGGTTCAACAGCATATTTTATAACTAAACTTAGTAGATTAACTACATGTATAATTAACGTTGGAATTATTAATTTCGTTTTTCCTGCAATTTTATTTTCTGTGGTCGAGTTGACGCAATTTGTATTTAATTTTTAATTTAGTAAAGTGAGCGATTGTGTGTCTTCATGAAAGTTGAATTTTCAAATGATTCAAGGGAACAAAGAACAAACATGACTTGTGTAGTCTGTTTCATAAGACCTGAAATACAAAGGCATGAAGCTATTAGACACAATGCGAAATTTAAAAATGTTACATATTGCAACGGATCATTGTGATAGAAGAAGATTGACGGCATTTTAGATGATGACGTATAGAAGAATGATGCAGGTCGACTAGAGGGAACACAGAACAAATGCCTCGATTTTGGCGGAGCTGCGGCCGAAACAGAGACTGCTAGAGAGGGTGCAGAAAAGGAAACTGCGATACTTCGGACACCTGATGAGGGCAGACAACATATCGACACTGCTAATACAAGGACGAGTTGAGGGTACCAGAGCACGGGGAAGACCAAGGAGGCGCTGGATGGACGATGTCTGTGACTCCATGGACCGGACTGTCACCTGTGGACTGTGTCAGACGGGCGCAGGACAGAGAGGGATGGAGGAAGCTGCTGTCGTTGTCTCTGGTCTCCGACCCTCAGAAATGAGGATGGACAGCATCATCATCATCATTGATTAAAACTGGAAGCATTTAATCACATAATATTATAGTTTGCAGTTGCTCACTTATAAACATCCTACTGTTGGATGTCAATCTGTCGTTCTGTTTGTCTAACAGTCTGTCTGTCCGCCCATCCATCCATCCATCCATCCATCCATCCATCCATCCATCCATCCATCCATCCATCCATCAATCAATCGATCAACCAATCCATCAATCAATACATCAATCCATCCATCAATCCATCAATCAATCAATCCATCAATCAATACATCAATCCATCCATCAATCCATCAATCAATCAATCCATCAATCAATACATCAATCCATCCATCAATCAATCCATCAATCAATACATCAAACCCCCATTCATCGATCCATATATCCATCCATTTCCTACCTATCAACCTATAATAATTATACAGGTTCGAATACATATAGCCTATATATATATATATATATATATATATATATATATATACAAAACATACATGTAGACTTGATTAAAATGCAAGTAAATGAAATCCTAATAAAACTGTGACCATTGCGTTTTACTCCATGCTAAAATATCTGCAGCCGTTTATGTATATTAAACGTCAGTATTAGTTAAACGGTTGCGAAGAAATGCAAAGATATTGAACGTGCGTTATTGCATGAGCGACAAACGTCACAGAACTTCGATAGATCAACATATTGATCTTAGGTGCTTACGATAAATTGTCGATGGCGGAAGTTGTTGCCGACAGTGGTCGTTTCAGCCAGTTGGGCAATGACCTATAGGAAGACAATCGTGATTGTGAAATGAATGGCAATATATACAGAAGGAACAAAAAGACTCTCAATCAACATTGAGATGATGAGGAGGATGATGACGATGATGATGATGATAATGAAGGTGTCGATGGTGATGACGATGATGATGATGACGATGATGATGATGATGATAATGAAGGTGTTGATGGTAGTGAGGATGATGATGATGGTGGTGGTGGTGTTAATGGTGTTAATGGTGGTTGTAATGGTGGTGATGCAGGGCCGGATTTGAACAGAGTGAGGCCCTAAGCAATTTCAATTATGAGGCCCCACTTAAGGATAAAAACAGACAAAATGCACATTGCTAGATCTAAGTTTATTCCTAATGCATATTGCGCCAGTGATCCATGTTTGATCAACTACTGTTAGTCTTTATAACGAGTCGAATTGTAATTGATACACTTGTTTTATTCCAGTTTTTTATGGCATAGCCTACATAGCCTACTAGAAATCACAATGAAATTTTACATCAACTTTTCCTGCATTGCTGCATCGCATAATCTGCGATAATGTCATCAAAAGGAATTTTGCGTAGTTGTTTGCATTCGATGAAAAGCAAGCTCAATGAGCAGATCGAGTTTATTCTGGTGCATCGTGGAGCGAAGTTCGCTTTTTTATGCTCTTGAGCTGCGAGAACAGTGCAATTTGCTTGGCCTATACCATTAGACTCAGAAACATCCGAAGCACCACTTCAAGATTAGGAAAATCGCTTTTGATGCCGTCCCTGACAATGATGTCATACAAATCTTGATGACAGTATTTCCTTAAATTCACCATTTCTCCAGTTGGATTGGAAGCTTTTGTTAAAGGAGGAATTATTTTTCATCAATATCACTTCTGTTTAATTAGAAATTATTATTTTTGAATCCAACTTCGATTTCAGCGAGATTGTCTATAAATCTCATTTCTATTTTAGTAAAAATTATTTTTATGAATCCGACCTCTATGTTGCAAGAATTATTTTCGTCAATTCGACTTGTATCTGATATACACTGAAACGGTGAAAACCGTGAAACCCATGCAATGGCGAATAATTATATACGCTAAAATGCACTTTTACCATCGATCAAACATTCAAAAAACGTGTTCGGTAAAACTTCATTTTAGGTGCGTAAATTATTTCTCCATGTACACGCTTTCTTGATAAAATCTGAACTAGATCGTTGAAAATAATTACCGCGGGAGTAACGGAAACCGTGATAAATATTGTTACGCATGAAATAGAAGCTGGATCGACGAAAACGTCTTGCTTAAATTGGAGCTGGATGGAGTAAAATGTATTGCCTTAAATTGGAGCTGGGTTGAATAAAATATTAAATTGAATATTAAATGGGAGCTGGATTCAAAAAAGCTTCAGAAATGGGGGCGGGAGGGATCAATGTATTTTATATCTTAAATAGAAGCTGGATTAATGTTTGATAGATCTTAAATAGAAGTTGGATGAATGATAAAACGCTTAAGAAATCGAAGCTGGATGAAGGTTTTATATCCATGAATTTGTCTTCCGCAACCGATTCCGTCATGAGGACATGTTTCTTACAGTGTTAACGATAATTTCAGACAACTATCCGGTTTGAAATCGTGAGAAATAATTTACGCACCTAAAATGAAGTTTTACCACGTGTTCTTCCTCACTTTCCGCATTAAACAATTATCGGTTGTCGCAGGTTCTTACCAGACAAATATAAATATCGATGAGACGCAACTTCACGCAAGCGTTCAACTTAGGCCCTAATTATTAAAGAACTGAGACTAAGAGCAAGTTTGTTCGATCTTACGCAGTAGCCGCATCAATTCCTACTAAAAAAATAAGATAACATGATTGATTATAATCAATCGTGAACTAAAGAAAAAATCAGTGGCTTATAATTTATAAGTTATAATTTATAAGCCACTGAGGTTTTTTCTTTAGTTCACTTTTGGAGGCCCCCCAGATTCCGGAGGCCCTAAGCACGGGCTTAGTTGGCTTACATGTAAATACGGCCCTGTGGTGATGGCGGTGTTGATGGGGGTGTTGATGGTGGTAATGGTGGTTGTAATGGTGGTGGAAATGGTGGTGTTGGTGGTGGTGATGGTGGTGGCTGTGATGGTGGTGGTGGTGATGATGATGATGATGAGGGAGCTTGACGATGAAGTAGAATTTGAATCATAATCGTCATCATCATCATCATCATCATCATCATCATCATCATCATCAACGTCATCATCATCGTCGTCGTCGTCAATATCATCATCGTTGACTTTACGGGCGTTGTAAGCAGCAGATTATTCAACGAAATGACAAATTATTAAATAGATCACTTACATTTATCCAGGCAAACACGCAAGAACGACTGACAAAGGGTAAAGCAGTCTAGCAATTCTTCTCCCGTGCAATCAGTAAACGGACGTTTTCTGCGTAACGCTGAACCTTCGCAAACTGAAATAATTCCAAATAGGATGGATAAGAAATTAATGACATCGCAATAAACTACATTTATAGCAGCAGAAATAGTTAAAACCATGCACGCAATGCCTACCCAATACCCATCCAACCACCTTCCAACTTGGGCGCCTGCAAATATTTTTTTCAGTAGGCCAAACGGTCACCATCAAATTGTTTTGGAAGAGGTCAAGATGTAAAACAGGAAACAAATAACACGGGTTTTTACCACAGAAGTTTCGCATAATATTTCGCATTATATGCAGCGAAGAGCATTCTCCGTGGTGGGTCCAGCTATCTGGAATGGCCTCCCTGCGGCTCCTCGTTCGCGCTTCCCCGTGACTCTGCTGGCTCTTTCGATCGTCTTCTCAAGACTTTTCTTTTCGACCAGGCCTGGGTTGATAGCGCATCTGAGTAGCTATCAACAAGAGGCGCCTTATAAATTTATGCAATTGATTGATTATTGATTGATTATTGATTGATTGATTGATTAGTTGATTGATTGATTGGTGTATAAAATTTGAAATTTTCAGTTTCGTTGATCTTTTGGGCGAGAAAATGTTTTTAAAAGCATAGGTATGTGTTAAGAAATGTCGGTGTCAATTTTCGAGGTGCGCTTCTTGCCTCTATTTTCAAGCGGCCATGCCTTACGACAATAATAATGTATTAACGAACTGATCTTAAGGATAGCCTTCTTTTCAGTGTGTCGTTCGTCTTCTGCGTTAGACGCTGACACGAAATTTAAAGTCAGTGATTTCAAATTTTCAAATTATAATTATAATAATTATAAATAGTAGCCCACCATGTTGCGTGCAGCTTAAGATTCTAAAAATGTGTATCGGACAGAGGTTTTATTGCCAGACGAGATTTTATTGTAAGTCGTAGAATTACATGTATATAGGCCTATCTCTTGAACTCGATGGGTATATTCCTGGGACGTGTCAGACGAGCTGGATTCCTCCCCTTAGACTCCCCAAAAGCAGACATTATGGCTGAGACTGCTGATGCTGCCCTCTTCAAAGCTATAGTTAAAGGCAAAGATCATGTTATTCATAAATTTTTCTCTTATAGACGTCCTGGCAAATACAATCTGCGCCCTAGGCCGCATCCACTTGAACTAACCAATAAAAACAATATACAAACTTCATAACACGGATGCTGTATAAAAACGTTTACTATTCGCAGTTCCTTTGTACTTGTTAACTGTCGCGTTATGTCGACCGGTTATTCTTTCAATTAAACGAATATCATAATTATCCATGGGCGAAGTTTGGATTCCGTTTTTTTGGGGGGGCTGAAAAACTTGGTCCAGAACTCGCGGCGTTTGGCCGAAAAAAAGTTGATGACCTTCTTTGGGGGGAGGCTAGGCATGAAAAAAGATACCATTTGCACGGTAAAAAACATGACCGAGGGGCTTCTTGGGGCGCTTAGCCCCCCCTAGCCCCTGATAAACTCCGCCCATAATCATATATATATATATATATATATATATATATATATATATATATATATATATATATAATTAACAGTCATCCCGATGTAAACGCAATCAACCGTTACCAAGACCAAGCCTATTATAGGCCTACACATGTATGTTATGCTGACTCACCACCCGCAACCACAAGAAGGCAAAGCACAAGCACCAACGTCGTCATCTGAAATATTCCACAAACTGTTTATTCAGAAGGAGCTATAGTTTGATGCAACTTTTCTAATATTGCTATAAATGTAAGCTTACGCATTTTAAAAGTCGAGAAAGCAATGTGAAGTCTGGAAATATAAACAGATCAAGGCCTAATGTATATATGTTGAAGTCTAAAAGTTTAGGCCTACTAAGTTCTAAATAATCTTCATAAGCCTAAAACGACGAGTTAAAAGAAATCTGGATAATACTCTATTCACATCTTGGACCTACTCAAGGCAATTTAGGGCGAAGAATTTAATTAGGCCTACTTCCCTACTTCTTTATGTAAATGAGTTTTTTTCCATAATAAGAAATAAGACCGTAGCTACCATCATGCTTCAACGGTTGTGTAAACAAACAATTTCCAGGCAGAAGTCTATTCACCAATAGAAGAATACACATGAAGCAGCGGTATTTATTTGAGCTTGGATGACGTGGATTTTTTTTCAACAGTTGACATGTCATGCGTTGATCATAACATTTCGACATTACACAGCCTGCCGACGAAATCTCGCCATAAAATATTTTCCAAAAAGTAGACATGCTAAACTTCAAGACAGTAGACATATTATTTAACTATAACCTATAATAATAATTTATTGTAGCCTAGGCAGTGTTGTGCGTTACTCGTTACTAGTAACGCGTTACTAGTAACTAGTTACTTTTTTGAGGTAACTATTACAGTAACTAGTTACTTTTCGGAAAAAGTAATTAGTTACAGTAACTGATTACTTTTACCAGGTAACGATAACTAAAACAACAATAGTTACTTTTAGTTACTCTCCGTGGAACAGGCCTTTGTTTATTGCCACAACCGATTCAAACATTTCGTCTGCTTCCTAGGCCTTGGTCACTCAGCTCAGACAAAGGAGCCCTTTTAGCCTACGGGTTTAAGACACTGGATGGTCTGTTAATTAAACAACCTGACATTGAAGTAATGTGACGGATGGCTGGGCACCACTGACCACATGCAGAGCGATCGAAGCTAATTACAGGTGTAAGCTTATTTGATGTATGGTCGGGTTGGGTTACGGATGGGCGAGTGTGAACATTATTTGAACATGAGCCTATAGTATAGATACACAAACATAACCAAGTGCCACTCATGGCACTCGTACAGTTGAAATCGAGTTCGATATTTTGACACCTTAATAGACTTGGCACGAATAGGCTGATCGAATAGGTCGATAGGACATATACTTTTAATCTATCTAGATGTCTATGGATAAAACAATTGAGGATAGGGTTGGACGTGTTTATTTGTGGCTTGTGATCTTGGAACCATTAATAGATCAGATACTACACAGCATACGGATTGCAACAGGTGTGCAGGCAGGGTAGTAGTACTTAATTGGTCTATGTTTGGGGATTGGAGGGCAGATGATATTAACATAGCGGATAGACCCCCATCTCCCCAAACCACAGACTCAGAATATTTTCTTTAAAAGTAGAGGCATTGCTAATGAGTGGCAGTTTTGGCCGCAAATCTCAACGTAAGAGACTTCACAAGATGCGAGTGTTGAACTTGTGTTTGGCGGTGGAAGAATTGTATCCATTCCATTGCTCTAGATTATCGAACAAAACTTTATCTAAACTTAGTTCAGTATTTTTAAAGTTCAATTTGGATAAATTACATTAAAAGCCTTTTTCTGTACATATTTTCGATACCTTTTCTATGTCATTATATTGAGTGTTGATGTTACTGCCATGGACTCGGACTTGGACTCGGTCCTTAGTGACTCGGACTCAAACTCCCTTTGACTCGGACTCGACTCGGTCTCAGCTTAGCTGGACTCGGACTTGAACTCGGACTTGAACTCGGACTTGAACTCGGACTTGAACTCGGACTCGGCTCAGTTGGACTCAACTACATCACTGGTCAGCGATGGGCAAAAGTTTGACTAAAATTTCAACTTTTAGTGAAACTAAAAAGTGAACTCGTTTCTTTAGTTATTAGCTAAGTGACAGTAGCAACATTGGCAACTTTGCAACTAAAATTAATCATCTTCATCAATGACAGTGAACACTGCGAGCAGCTCAACGTGATGTGTAGTTACTTATTTTTGCGATACAGACTATAATTACTCTGGTGACTACATGCTAAAAGACCCAATCAATGAAATTGGACATGTGGTAACTAAAAGTAACTATAGTTACTTTTAAAAGTAACTGTAATCAGTAACTAGTTACTTTTTTGGGAAAGTAATCAGTTACAGTAACTAGTTACTTTTCGCAGTCCAGTAACTAGTTACTGTAACTGATTACTTTTAAAAAGTAACTAGCCAACACTGATTGTAGGTCTACATTGTACACTGCATATTGTATGCATTATATAAATTATATATAGGCCTAGTCCCCTAGTAGTCCGTCTTTGAAAAAGAAATCAGTAAGCTTATGCAAAGGCCTACGCGTTACGTTGTTTCACATTTTCGCTAATGTCATTCGCATTTGCTTACCATGTGAATGATATCCGCTGTAGGCTACCGTAGGCTACGTGTGTCATTGTCATCACACAAATTCTAGTCAACGGCTGTCAGGTGTTTGGGTTTTCCGCACGGTATTTTGAACCGTAGACTTGTGAAATCTTGACATGTAGGCTATTCAATATCGCACCTGCTGTAACAGTACCTTCCATCCCTTCTTACGCACGCATCCATGCACGCTTGGTTCATCCGCACTGCGGAGTCTGCGTGTTTAGGGCTAGGCTACATGTTTACACCACACATGTAGTTGCTGTCCAAACGCTTAGCATGCGTGTCGAGAATACCGCGCAGGTGTCAAGGAAGTGATATTTTTTTATTGAATTTGTCTTTGGTGTCATTATGTTCACACGTTTTCGTGGATTGAATTTTTCACCATGCAGCGTAGAGAAATCTGTTGCTTGAAAGCTGAATGTAATAACAAAACAATATTCATCCCTGCTGTCAATCCACGGATTGCTATGTTTGATATTTTCTTTATAATATTCGTCGAAGCTTTCTGGATGTCAGAAGTTTTCGAGCAATCGATTTCTTCTCGTCTGCAATGTGCTTTTTTCCAAATCAAGAATTGCACAGTGCACACACACTCTTTGGCGTTCGCTTGAGGTAAAATTCCGTGGTGAAAATTATTTTAAGATCTCATAAAGCTACAAACTGCATGGGGTACCGGCGTTTTCCGAAACCCTATTTAGCCTATTATTAGGGTTACTAGTGTTCGGTTTAGAAAAATAATGTTATGATAAAGAATAATAGGCCTAATTGTTTGGAGACGAACGAAAACAATGTGCAAGTCTAACTAACCATTCAATGTTGACGCTGTAATAATTGCTGCTGTGATTTTAAAGTAGGCATATAGGCTATAGCCTACCCTTCAGCGACTAATAAGGATTTGGCGAAAGTAATGTGCTGCCCATACGATTTTCTAATTGAACAAAACACATTTTAGATTTATTGACAATGTCTCATAGTCTACATAGCCGCAACCACCCTATGGCCAATTCATCATTCGAAGCCGTCCACTTGGATTTCATTACTCGATAAATTGCTTTGCTGACTCAGCTGAAATCCAGGACAACTTTGCAAACGCAAAAGTTATTAAAATCCTCCCTCCTTCATATTTCCTCATATCAACTCGCTCGAATAAGTATTTTTGCTAACACTGGTGACTCAGCCGAAATGTTGATTACATGTAGCCTATGTAGGCTATGTGCACTTGTTATAGCGTCCCATCAAGAGTCCCACGCAGAAAGCGCTCCCGACTACAGCGCTGACACTGAATAGGAGTTTCACGCTGAAGCGCTGAGCAACTGCAAGCGGAGTATTTGCCCAAGGTAACCACACGGATCTGCAACATTCCGGCTACAAGGCAGCGAACATACCCACTACACCACCGCGCCCACAATGCTGAGTGTCTTAGCAGAAAACATCCTCTTCGCAGTCCCATCTAAGTGTGAAGGCAAGATGGTGATAAGCGATGAGATGTGCGAAATAATATCTACCGAATAGAAGGCTGAGAGTTCCGATATGTTTAGCAAAAGGGCAATGAGAAGATAGTGATAGCTGCCCAGGCGGCGATATAGGCTAGGGCCTACATGTTCGAAATAACATAAAAATTATATCGAATGGAAAGTTGAGGGCTTAGACATGTATAGCAAAGGGAGGGATGGAGGGAGGGAAGGAGGGAGGGAGGGTTTCCTCTCTCATCTTAAGACAGTTTTATTTGGCCGCGCTGAGGTTGGGAGCGCCTCTGAGTAGCCCCCTTGAAGAGGCGCTATATAAATGCATCCAATGAATGAACGAATGAATGAATTTTATTAGGCTTGCATAATTCGACGCTCTGCTATTGGCAATTTAATTTCTGAGATCAAGCATACGCAATGTGTATTTAATTTTTAATTTAATCAAGTGAACGATTTCGTGTCTTCATGAAGTTAAATTTAAATGCGACAATGGAAGGACGACCGACGATCATGTGTAGAACTATGTTTCGTAAAATCTGAAACGCAAAGATGTCACGCTAATAGACACACTGTGAAATTTAATTTTTTAAATGTGGATTTCAGATATAGAAAAATAAATGAGGAAGCATTATTACACACGGATCCTCACTTCTAAATAGCCATTGTATACCTCTAATTATTATCTGTCTGTTTGTTTGATTGTCTGTCCGTCGGTCCATCCATCCAGCCATCAACATATCTATCTATCTATCTATCTATCTATCTATCTATCTATCTATCTATCTATCTATCTATCTATCTATCTATCTATCTATCTATCTATCTATCTATCTATCTATGTATCTATCTATGTATCTATCTATCTATCCATCTATCCATCTATCCATCTATCCATCTATCCATCTATCTATCTATCTATCTATATCTATCTATCTATCTATCTATCTATCTATCTATCTATCTATCTATCTATCTATCTATCTATCTATCTATCTATGTATGTATGTATCTGTCTGTCTGTCTGTCTGTCTGTCTGTCTATCCATCCATCCATCCATCCATCCATCCATCCATCCATCCATCCATCCATCCATCCATCTATCTATCTATCTATCTATCTATCTATCTATCTATCTATCTATCTATCTATCTATCTATCTATCATTCTATCTATCTATCTATCTATCTATCTATCAATTAGTCGATTAGAAACCTCTATGGAAATAATATAAGCGTTCCTGCTTTGCAATCTTTCTGCTGTTGGGTTCACTGGCTCTAGTCTAGAAGATGATGAGTAATACTCAGGTCCGTAATGTAAAATAACATCGATTTATTCAATAACAGAGCAGTCTGACAAGGAGTAGGTTAACGTTACCCAAAGCTGACATGAAGTACGACCGATACAGCTGATTCGATAGAGCTGACGTGAAGACACACCAGGCTAACGGAGCCCAAAGGAAGACGGATGTAGGCCAGTTCACCAACGGGGTGGGACGGCAATCGAAGAAGACAAACGTCATAGAACACGAACCACACGCCACGCTCAACAGGAGTCGAACACACACCACAGAGTAGACCCACGACAAGAAGCAAGCCCCCACAGTAGTAGCCCTTTAAATAGGCCCTGCCCTTCCCTCAACTCCCACATAGTCAAGGAGAGTCCAAGTAAGGAAGCCCAGAGGGGTAATAGGTAGCTAACACTCACATACCCCCCCACCAGAACATGAGGAGTCCAACGGGGACGACGAACTATACGAACAATGCTACGCCTAAATGCAAAATCACTCAGTACAAGCCATTACACGTACTAAGCAATTCAGCAAGACTTAACTAAATAATGCATCGCACTCATAAATAACGTAAGAGTCCGATATAATCATGATCTGAATACACAAACTTCATATAACCCAAATCATCAGTTCACACGTAATCACGATATATATACATACACATCAATAGTTCAAATGTCCAAAAACTATATCTGAAACACAAGAAAAAATTTGGACACCAACTGGTGTATCAAAAATGAACCAAAATGTATAATGGTCATCGGCACAAGCCACCCTACACTACAGACACACTGAAGAGTTCATTGCCGAAGAATTCCGTGCTTTCCTTTTATGACAGAACGTTCCATTGAAACTGTTTCTGGACAGTGTTTGACTTTTCATGACAGAACGTTCCATGGAAACTGTTTCTGGACAGTGTTTGACTTTTCATGACAGAATGTTCCATTGACATACGACGAGGATAGACGTACCAGAGAGCATCTCTAGCACGCCCGACGACTCCGCTGTGAGGAGACAAGTGGAGACACTGATTGACGTGTGCCCTCACCCGCTCCCACTCACATTACGCAGAAGGACGACTCAGAATGTCCGGCAGAACATTCCATTCGCCTGGACGATGTCTAATGTCCAAGTTGTACTGTTCAAGCTCCAAACTCCATCGCAAGAGCTTCATATTTTTGTTCGCCATCTGATGGATGAACTGCAAAGGTTTATGATCGGTGAACACCAGGACGACTGCGGATCCAAAGTAGACACTAAAGGCCCGCAAGGCGACCATCAGTGCCAGCGCTTCCTTCTCTATGGTCGAATAGCGAATCTCCTGCGGCAGCAGCTTCCGACTCAAATAGCAGATCGGGTGTTCCAATCCATCCTTCATCTGAAACAAGCACGCTCCCAGACAGAATTGAGAAGCATCAACACCCACACAAAACTGTTTAGTAAAGTCAGGAGGTATTAAGATAGGTCTAGAAGCCAGACGAGATTTTAGATCAAGAAAAGCAACCTCCGCTTCCTCATTCCATCTAAAAGGAATCCCTTTCTTTGTCAAAGCCGTGAGCGGCAAAGTAATATCAGAGAAATGAGGCAAGTACCTCTGATAGTATCCCGCTAATCCTAAGAAAGATTGCACCTGTTTTTTAGTAGCAGGCCTAGGAAATTTCAACACCGCTTCCACCTTCTTCAACCTTGGCTGAACTCCGTCAATCCCAATGTGATGACCCAAGAAATCCACAGACGCATTAGCAAAGACACATTTAGCCAGATTCAGAGTTAAACAAGCATCAGCTATTCGAGATAACACTTTTCGCAAATGAACCAAATGATCCGACCATGCTAAGCTGAAAATGATGATGTCGTCTAAATAAGCATCACAAAACTCATTCAATCCATTCAGCACTTTCGTAATTAACCTTGAGAACGAAGCCGGAGCATTCTTCAGGCCAAAACTCATGTATTTCCATTGGTAATGCCCTTTCGGGGTGACAAACGCAGTTAACGGAACTGACTCCGGATGCATCGGGATCTGCCAGTAACCTTTAGTCATATCCAGCTTTGTTATAAACCGTGACTGACCCACTCGATCAATTAACACCTCCACCCGTGGCATAGGAAATGGATCCGGAACAGATAATCCATTCAGTTTCCTGAAGTCTGTACAAAGACGATCTGTACCGTTTGGCTTAGGCACCAAGACAATCGGAGCTGCCCACGGACTCTCGGACTCCTCTATTATCCCCGCTTCCAACAACTGATTCACCTCTTTATCCACCCTCGCCATTTTCTCAGGATTTAACCTGTAAGGGTATTGTCGAACAGGGCGAGCACCTTCAACCAAATCAATTCTATGAGACACCATAGATGTTTTACCCGGTACTTCACTAAACACATGTGCAAAGTCATGCAAAACATCCCGCAATTCCGCACGACATTCAGCAGACACTTCACATTGTAAGACCTTATCCTCTAAAGTCACATCATTCATCCTCACATCCGGATTTACCACCAACACAGAAGCCACCACCTCCTCATTCGGTCGCTCATGCACCACATCCATACGATCCACATAGCGCTTCATCAGATTCACATGTACCACCCGTTCCGTTTTTCTTCGATCCGGGGTACTCACTAAATAATCGACCGGACCAAGTCGACGTACAACCACATACGGTCCACAATATTTGGTCTGTAAAGGTTTACCCACCAACGGAATCAAGAGTAAAACCTTTTCACCTTCCTCAAAAGACACAGCACGTGACTGCTTATCATACAGTTGCTTCGATTTACTTTTCGCATCAACAGCATTTTCACCAGCAAGTTTCAATCCAACACGCATACGTTCACGTAATTGTAAAACATAGTCAATCACATTCTTGACAGACACTTCATGTACAACATCTTTCGCCAACCATTCTTCCTTCATCAATTGCAACATGCCACGCACATCTCTGCCATACATCAAATCAAAAGCAGAAAAGCCAGTACCCTGTACCGGAACCTCTCTATATGCAAACAAGATCCACGGCAACATTGCATCCCAAGAACCCGGATATGTTTCAGCCAACGCCCTCAACATATCTTTCATAGTACGATGAAAGCGTTCGCACGAGCCATTCGTTTGTGGTCTATAAGGACTAGTTTTCAACTGCACAATACCACATTCATGCACAAACACTTGCATCAAATCAGACATGAATTCTGAGCCACAATCAGATAACAATTCTTTCGGAAATCCGAAAAGCGAAAAAACTTCACACAAACATTTAGCCACATCCTGCGCCGTATGATTCTTCAACGGAAACGCAAATGGAAAATGGGAAGCCAAATCAATGACCGTGAGAATAAACCTATTCCCCGTTCCCTCACATACACTCAATGGGCCTACGATATCCATTGCCAAGCGTTGAAACACTTCCTCCATTACAGGCATACTGACCATGGGCGCCCTATAATTTCTGTTTCCTTTGCCTAAGCGTTGACACACATCACATGAACGACAATACTCACGAACGTGTCGATTCACATGAGGCCACCAGAAATGCTTCGTCAACCGATCCAGTGTCTTTCTAGTACCCAAATGCCCAGCCGCTGGTATATCATGGGCCACATGCAACAACTTCTGTCTTAAGTCACGAGGCACAACTATTTGTACCACACCCATTCCTAATGGTGTACACTTATCCTCCCATCGACGCACCAATACCTCGTCCACCAACGCATACGGTTGTACACGCCCACCGACAGACACCGTCTCGTCTACTTGTGCATACAATGGTCTCAATTCAGGACACCGGCGCTGGCGCAATATTAATTCCTGTCGGCTAACATATAGCTCCGATCTTTCTGTCACAACAGATTCTGTCGCTGCAAATAAACTCGATAAGTCGCCTTCATCGAAATTCATTCGTTCAACTTGTCTGTCAATTATTTCACCTGGCGTTCGCTCTTGGTCTGCCGACTCCGTACTTTGACCCACTATCTCCGACTGCTCAGGCGCCGCTTCACTGCACACCTCCGTCTCCCTCTCACTCTGTCTCACTGCATGTGCTCTAGCCTGTGCACGAGTCGTCACCGCGACCTCCAACACCTGTCCTGCCAGCGCTGTATCATTACCCACAATGCAATGCACCCCAGCCATTGGAAGTGAATTCATTAGACAGCATAACACCTCACCTTGAACAAATGCACAATCAACATTCACTTTCACCAGAGGACATTCCACAATAGAACCAGATATACCTCTGAGTAACCTCGTTTCATTCATGTGTACAAACTCATGCTCATTCAACCATTCATTAGACACCAAAGACTGCAGCGCTCCACTGTCTCTCAAGAATACCGCCTCCTTTCGTGCACCCTCATCATCCATTACACATCCAATCACACAAAATGGTGCATACAGTTTATCAACAGATTCAATTGGCTTCGGAAAACTCTGTGGTTTAACAGGCGCCGAAACAGTCTGAACCAAACCCACAGGTTTCGCACCCCTCCAATTTTCCATTTGAGTCCCCTCCTTTCGTTTTAATTTCCAACAACTGGCCTTCGTATGACCTGGCGCTCTACAAAATGCGCACGTGACCGGTT